>OY979716.1:96574384-97104384 GCA_963855995.1 Muricea muricata | reverse complement strand
GCATATATGATATAGACACTGAAATACTGACTAGCAGTTTGCTATTATGCATGTACTTTATTGTGAATTGTTCTTCATTTATCTGATGTCAGTCAACATTACTCAAACATGACTCACCATGCAAAGTCCCTTTGGGACTGGTCATCGGCTCCTTACTTTGTGAAATTCTCCACTTGCAGTGTAAAGCATTTTAAAATCACAACAGTACGTATGCATGCTTGTTCTAAAATTCCTGCAGGTATAAAGCGCGCGTATTTATTCAAAATGAAAAAATTTATTCATTCAGTTAACAGACTGAAAATCACCCATATCAAATATTTTTTGCCTAAAATTGAATTCGTGTTATTTCGGTTTCCCCCAAAACTGAAGTTCTTTGTATTTGGCGCAAATTAATTTGCCACAAAGTTTAGTCCTTGGGGGATTTATTGCATGCTAGTTTTTAGCTTCAAAAACGCGTTTATACCTGCCATTTTTCTGACTTCATCATAAAGAATGGAACTCTCAAGTCTCATAACGGAATATGAAGAAACAGTAAACATAATGTTTAAAGTAGTGCGACAGTGGAACAAAACGCAATTTGATACGTATACGTATAAAAATGCGCAGGTATTCGTGAGCGTCAGCGAATTAAGGGAATTCTTGTTCGAGAATTTTAAAACCGAACTCGCACCTGCTGCAAGCGCAGAATCTTTCCGCTTAGGATATCTTGCTGGTTCTAACAGGCGAATAACAATAGTAGCACACAGCTTGCGGAGGCTTATTCTCTCGAAAAGAAAGGCTGGATAACGCTTTGGGCCGACGTTGATGTTAAAACGACGAAGATACCATGTACAGGAAGGAAACGTGCCCATGTGCTAACTACAGACTTCAATGATGGTAGCGAAGATGGTACGTCCCTATATACTTCTATTAATTTTTCTCCATAAATTTGGGTAGTTTTATGACGTAATTCTCACAAAAATTATCGATTTCACTGCTAACGTCGAACGTCAACTCCAACGCCAAGCGATGGATGCCCGAAACTATTGCCCTTCAATGATAACGTTTCAGTGGTCATACAAGATGCCTGAGTGCAGCATTTTACATTCTTTTAGAAAATCGTATAGCTCGAACATTTCACGGTTCATGATTTTGATTTTATTTCAAAGGAAATTCTTGAGGTTAGCCGTTTGGCGTAGACAGCAATCGTAAGGTCTCTATGTACTCTAAATATTATTCACTCATCTTACGCCGGATAATAATACGTTAACCGGAAGTCATGAGGTCAACCCATGATTCATTTTGGTATCGTATTTTGGATTTTGTAATTTAGATTTTAGATTTTGAAGGACAACCTTTTTTGAATTAGCTGTATATAGATATATATAGATATATATAGATATATATAGATATATATAGATATATATAGATATATATAGATATATATAGATATATATAGATATATATAGATATATATATATATATATATATATATATATATATATATATATATATATATATATATATATATATATATATATATATATATATATATATATATATATATATATATATAAATAAATCACCAGTAAAATCGTTTTTCAATTTTTATTATTTTCAACGTTTCGGGGCAAGCCCCTTTCTCAAGAATACATACAATGGAAATCTAAGGTCCTTTTATAGCTAATATTATGAATTAATTAGTCAAAGTCTCGTACATTTAATCCTTTAGGCACAAACGTATCCAATTTATAAGCCCAAAATGCCTCCCTCTGAGTTGGATTTTCTTTGTTTGTTTTGTCAATAATAATCACACGAATATCACTCAACCCCATTATGCCCAGGGCCAAAGAAATGTGCATACAAATGCTCTCCAGCCATCTTTCTGCCCCCTTGCTCATACTTTCTCAACGAACTTTTATGATTATTAAAACGCTTTCTAAATGATGTTATGGTACTCCCCACATAGATCTTAAAACAACTGATACATTTAAGTACATAAATTACTCCTTCTGAATCACAATCAAAACAGTAATTTATCCAATAATTATGTTTACCATGCACCAACTTTTCTGTCTCTTCCACACAATTACAAATTTGACATCTGGACTTACCACATTTTCTCATTCCCTTCCCCTTATCACTAAATCTTTTTATTTTAGACCGGACTAAATTATCCGCCAAATTACGAGGTCTCCTGAACGAAATCAAAGGCTTTTTGTCCTTAAATATTTTCATATCATCCGAAGCCTGTAACATAGGCCACAAGGATTCAACAATTCCCCGTACTTCTGAAAAGGCTGGATGAAAATCCAATACAAGTGGCACTACATCTGAATTAACTTTATTTTCCTTATTTTGAACTAATAAAGCATCTCTATCTTTAGCCTTGGCCTTTTCACATTGAGCTAATATTTTATCTTTTTTAAAACCTCTTTTATACAAATTTCCTTTAAGCTCTTTAACCCGTTCATCAAATATATCATCCGAACTACAAATCCTTCTTAATCTTAACGCTTGGCCATACGGAATAGCCTCTTTTACATGCCTCGGATGACAAGACTTAGAATCTAAGTACTGATGAGTATCCGCAGGTTTTGAATACACATCCGTACAAATATCACTCCCCCTCTCCTTATAAATACTCACATCTAAATATGAAACCTTACTAGTAGAATAATCCCAAGTATACTTTATCGTTTTATGAAAACTATTTATAAATTCCAAAAATTCCTTTAACCGATCCTCCCCATGCAACCAAATCAAAAATACGTCATCCAGAAATCTCCACCATATCCATGGTCTAAATTCACATATTCCCAACATCCTAGTTTCCAATACATACATAAATATATTAGCATACGCAGGAGCAAACTTAGTGCCAATGGCTATTCCCTGCTTTTGCCAATATATCTGCCCATCAAACTCAAAGTAATTATTTTCCAATATAATAGTTGCCATTTCAACCAAATCCACCCCATCCACATACCAATCTCCATAATTTACCTTTCCTTTAAACTCATTCAAAATTTCTTTCATACTATCCAAACCCTCCCCATGAGGTATATGCGGATACAGGCCCACCACATCTATCGTAGCAAAAATTGCCATTTCAGGGATATACCCTAAATCTTCCAATTTCCTTAGAAAATCAGAAGTATCTCTTAAGACAGTTGGTAAACTTTTTACAATTGGATTAATATGATAGTCTACAAATTCTGAAATCCTCTCCGTTGGGGTCCCGCAATTCGAAATTACAGGTCTACCCGGAACATCAATTAATCTTTTGTGAATTTTAGGCAACAAATAAAACCGTCTTGTCATCCGAGGCATGTAAAAGAGGCTATTCCGTATGGCCAAGCGTTAAGATTAAGAAGGATTTGTAGTTCGGATGATATATTTGATGAACGGGTTAAAGAGCTTAAAGGAAATTTGTATAAAAGAGGTTTTAAAAAAGATAAAATATTAGCTCAATGTGAAAAAGCCAAGGCTAAAGATAGAGATGCTTTATTAGTTCAAAATAAGGAAAATAAAGTTAATTCAGATGTAGTGCCACTTGTATTGGATTTTCATCCAGCCTTTTCAGAAGTACGGGGAATTGTTGAATCCTTGTGGCCTATGTTACAGGCTTCGGATGATATGAAAATATTTAAGGACAAAAAGCCTTTGATTTCGTTCAGGAGACCTCGTAATTTGGCGGATAATTTAGTCCGGTCTAAAATAAAAAGATTTAGTGATAAGGGGAAGGGAATGAGAAAATGTGGTAAGTCCAGATGTCAAATTTGTAATTGTGTGGAAGAGACAGAAAAGTTGGTGCATGGTAAACATAATTATTGGATAAATTACTGTTTTGATTGTGATTCAGAAGGAGTAATTTATGTACTTAAATGTATCAGTTGTTTTAAGATCTATGTGGGGAGTACCATAACATCATTTAGAAAGCGTTTTAATAATCATAAAAGTTCGTTGAGAAAGT
Organism: Muricea muricata; assembly: GCA_963855995.1. Classification (NCBI taxonomy): domain Eukaryota; kingdom Metazoa; phylum Cnidaria; class Anthozoa; order Malacalcyonacea; family Plexauridae; genus Muricea; species Muricea muricata. The sequence goes on along the minus strand of OY979716.1, from coordinate 97,100,429 downwards.
ATGAGCAAGGGGGCAGAAAGATGGCTGGAGAGCATTTGTATGCACATTTCTTTGGCCCTGGGCATAATGGGTTAAGTGATATTCGTGTGATTATTATTGACAAAACAAACAAAGAAAATCCAACTCAGAGGGAGGCATTTTGGGCTTATAAATTGGATACGTTTGTGCCTAAAGGATTAAATGTACGAGACTTTGACTAATTAATTCATAATATTAGCTATAAAAGGACCTTAGATTTCCATTGTATGTATTCTTGAGAAAGGGGCTTGCCCCAAAACGTTGAAAATAATAAAAATTGAAAAACGATTCTACTGGTGATTTATTTATATGATGTTGTGGAATTGGGGTGGAGGGTTGGTGATTTACGTATATATCTATATATCTATATATCTATATATCTATATATCTATATATCTATATATCTATATATCTATATATCTATATATCTATATATCTATATATCTATATATCTATATATCTAGATATCTAGATATCTAGATATCTAGATATCTAGATATATATATATATATATATGTATACAAGGAATAAAAATAAAACCATATATATGAAGAAAGTGCTCAATATCGAAGTAGAGTGGAATAGACAATGAAATAGACTTTGGTTACTTCATAAAGTCTTATTCACAACAAATCTGTTTCGTATGACAAGCAATGCTTGCCACACTCGTCAGGTGATGATCGAGTCTGATGTTATGATCTAGGGAAAGTAGATTTGTATGTTACAATTGACGTCGCGCGTTAAAGCCAATTGCATGAGTGCATTAATTAAAAGTTGGCAAGTAAATGGTTCTTACGATGTCTGCAAGCGCTTATTAGTTCGTTCCTTGAATTTAGGGTACCTAGCTCTGGATGACAAATAATAAGAAATTTTTCATGCAAACACAAATTACATCTCTTTGAGCTACTCTTGGAAGCTTTACACCGTTTTATGACTCTCCATTTTATGGAGAATTTGATGTCGTTATCTTTTAAGTCCCAAATGTACTTGCTGAGGGAAGTGCTGTTTTTGTGTTTGGCCTTCCGGAAAGTGTTGTTGTGGTTATTGTACCGCAATTTGAAAGGGCCTTCTGTTATGCCGATGTAGGATTGAATCTCCTTGTTGTCTTGTCTTTCGATCACGGCCTGGTACACGACTCCCTCTTGTTGGCATTCTCCGTTTAGTGGACATGATACTGACTTTCGGCAGTTGCAAGTAGCGGTGGTTGCTGAATAAGTTTCATTTGTTAGTAGGCGTTTGTTGTGTGCTTTGATGATACTGGAAACGTTCGGCATAGAACGGTAGCTTATTTTTAATGTATCAGTTTTTGTTGAAAATTTTGTGTAGGGTATGGTGAGGAGGAAAACACTCGGCAACTATTTTCAGAAATCTTTGTCCCACATTTGTGGAAACATTTGAATGAAATGGTGGGTTGTACCATGTGATGTTTCGGCTTCTGTTTTTTGCTCGTTTAGGTGGTTGAGGGTTGTAGTTGAGCTTGTAGTCGTACCCGCTTTTCCTTAAAGCTTCTTGGTATGGTGGTACGGCTAAGTCGAAGGAGTGCTTGTCGGACGAGATATTCGATAGGCGTTTGTTTATGGCTTCGGGTATGCTTCGGAGGACTGATGGCGGGTGATTGCTTTCGCGGTTGACATATTGAATTGCGTTGCCGGGTTTGGTGTAGGGTTTGTAGGTTGACGAGTTGAGGTCTAGAGTCACATCGAGGAAGTTTACGGTTTTCTTATTTGCTTCTATTGTCAATTTGAGATTATGTTCATTGAATGTTTGGCAGATGTATTTTTTGATATTTTCTATTTCTCTGGGTGTTTTGTTGAGCGCCGCAAGACCGTCATCCCTGTATAGGTCTATGTCATTTCCGACGACTGGTGTGAGTTTTGACAGCAGATACAAGCCAGCTAGCTCGCACGTTTCTGCACCGTCAAAACTGCCCATGGTGACATCAAATAGTGATTTCGTTTCTCTTTTGCACCATGCTGTATTTCCATTGAAAAGTATTGATTTCTTTGCTTCAATGATGATGCTCTTTTCTTCGTCTGTTATATTGTCGTATTGGGAGGCGAACACGAGCGCTTGTGTCAAAAGATCTTCTGATATGGACGGATAAAAATCAACAATATCGAATGATATGAACGATTGTGCTTGCTTGTTAGGCACGTTCTTAAGCCATGTTAAGACCGCGTTTGTGTTTTTCCATTGGTTGAGGTTGGTAGCTGCTACCGTCTTAGCGTTTATTCGCTAGAGTATTTCTTTGCTTACGATGTCAATTTCAGATTTTGTCGGATTGATTAGGCGGCACGTCGGTTTATTTTGGAGATTCGGCTTGTGGTCTTTCAACGTAATGAAGGCGTTCTGTAAACTCACTGCTCACATCCCATTTATGAGTCTTGGCTTGATTTTTAATATTTCTCGCATCATTCCTGGTCAAACCATTTGGGAGTGTTCTGGTTGACAAATATAAAATCAGATTGTCACTGATTGTTTTGTTTTTGGCCAGTCTTTCTTCTCTGCTGAGTGGACACTTTTCAGGTGATGAAGTTTTCCAATAACTACAAACATAAACCATTTAGAAAATTTGCTGACGTACCAATGATATATATAAACTGTATGTTAGTAGCACAGCGACACACATTGCAACAATGAAACTCTCAGGTAAAAAAGATTCATCTATTCATTTACAGTCTTCACAGACAGCTTTGCGAAAAGCAGATCAAGTGATGTTAATTTATATATGGGTTAAGCGTTTGTACCATCAAACTTTGTTTGCCATATATTAAAACCCAGATGGATATAAGGGGATTTTTTCAGAAAAAATTTTTAATTCTTTATTAATTATTTATACAAGAATTTTGGAATATATATAAGATTTTCAACATTCACGCAAATATTTCAAGCATCACTTTTTCAACTCTGAATCAATTCATGTTGGCAATCAGCAGTTGTCATAAATGTCTAAGTTAACTATTCTGCACTAAACATCTACACGAGCAATGAATAACAGCATACGATATTATTATGGAAGACACGTGCAGATAGATTTATGACAATTGTGCCGTGTATATTTATTCGGTTTAAATGTGCTGAAGTTAAGACTCTTACCTTTCACAAGAACAGCCTCCACAGCTTGTTGACGGCTACAAAAACACCTTACTCTGTAAATAGCTTTGAAAAAACTCCGAAACGTTTGTCGTTTGTATACAAACAAAACCAGTGACTTCTTGCAATGTGACAATCTCAGCACGGCGCGGAAACAACACACTCAATCGCGGGCGCATGTATCAACTGCGCATGTACAATACAATTTCAGCACGGAACAATCTCAGACTGCCACACCTGCGCCTCGAGAAAGATGACCTTGTGTGGTTCTTGACAACAGCTGATGACCTCAGCAACAAAGCAATTCATGGCAAAGTTAAACTTGTTGACCCAGTCAAAATGAAAGTTGTTGTGCAGCCAGTGCAGGTATAGATTATTTTTTAATTGATATGATAACTTTTGGTGCAGATGTCATGAAATACATGACAGGCTTCTTGTTTTTTGGTTATTTTTCTATTTTATGTATTAGTCTGTTATATACTTAATATACCGTAAACCTCTGATTATAAGCCCTGGGCTTATATAAGTTCGTAAGCATTTTTTATGCTTTTATGTACAGACATTAGTAATTTGATGGGTTTATAGACGGGGGGCTTATAGATGGAGGGTTATAATCAGAAGTTCACAGTACTTGCAAGGATTGTGCCATTTTGTTGGTGAAATATTGCCTGTACAGTACATTATAGATACCAATGTTCTCATGTGTCCTTTATTGAAAAGATATTCCCACCCTCTAAGACCTCTAAGACTCTGCAACCCTCATAATTTGGTTATTTTTGTCATGAAGCAAATTGTGTCAGTGGCAGCACAACTGGAGGGACATTCCCTTCTCCTAGCTAGTTGAAAGTCAATAACAAATAACAAACTCTGAGTCAAAAACATTGAGTCATTCCAAAAATGATACAAATATACCCCACACACAGAGGAAATTTCGGCAGCCCAGGGAAGGGAATGTCTTCAACTTCTAAATGATGTCCAGAGAGGGAGAGTTTATTTTTTTAAAATTCCTTGCGAGGTGTAATCTTTTCTGGAACAACCCATTAATCACAGAAAATTTTTTTTATTAACCATGAAAATTTATGTCCACCCCCTTGCTAGCTTGTTTGAGGCAATCTGAATCCTAAGATTTTTTTAACTAGAAAATTATTCACAGGGCAATTCCTTGCGAGGTGTAATCTTTTCTGGAACAACCCATTAATCACAGAAAATTTTTTTTATTAACCATGAAAATTTATGTCCACCCCCTTGCTAGCTTGTTTGAGGCAATCTGAATCCTAAGATTTTTTTAACTAGAAAATTATTCACAGTTCAAAACTAGAAATTCACTGTTCAAACTAGAAAATTATTCACAGTTCAAAATTTGCCCTAATGACCTTTTTGGTCTTTATTTGTTTATCCTCATAGTCAACTGATGACCAGGAAGTGGAAGTCTCTGCACACCAGCTTTGTGATCCTCCAGAACTGCAAGGATCAATAGTTGAAAAGAAACGTTGTGGACATGGAAAGAGGAAGTTAGTTGGTAGACATACTGCACAAGTAGATCTTACTCAACATGCACAAGTGGGAAATTGTAGTGAATGGCTGAATGCTAGCAAATGTTGCCACAATCTTCTTGTCTTGTCACAGTACACAATTAAAAACTTTGTTTGCAAGTTTTTACCCATCAGGAAGTGATCACAAGAAATATGAAAACAATATGCTATCTTGTAATACATTAGCTACTAAACTAGTACAAGAATGAATTTGTATCAAACAGTATTATGGTCATAGCAATAAACAATGTATATAAAAGCAGAAAGATTTTATGAAAGACATTCTCATCGTGTAAGTCTCAACAGTTTCGTCATACAACAACTGATGCTTTGTTAGTTAGGGTGTACATTATTATAGTTTATTATATAAAGTACAGTGCTTTATAAGGATTTCAGGCGCTGATAAAACTGATAATCTCACATGTGAGATTATTTATGATGATTTCACATGTGAAAATTATCACTTTTCAAACAATTACCAATCATAGCTTCTGGACGTTTTATATTAGTGGAAAACCTGTAGTTTATAATAATAAACAGAAAAATACATGGGTGCTTGGAAATACCAGATTTATTTCTCATGTTGAACATGATGTTTCTCACTTGTTCACTGCGCTTACTCGTGAGATATCATGTACAACACTCGAAATGAATCTGGTATTTCCGCGCACCCATGTATTATTCTCTATATCCTTGATGTGAATTAGACCAGCAAAAGATAAAAAGCAAAATTGTTTTTTATTTCATACTGAGTTAATTACTGTAAAAGTTACATAGTTTGCTTCAGACTCAATGGTTCAAACAGTTAGTATCTATAGGCTTCCCTTGACAAGTAAAAGTAATAGTCTATTATGTATAATGTATAATTCAGTTATGTGTAATGAAGTAGTGGGGACATGTTCAGTATAACCCGCTATGAAACTAATTTTACTTGCCAAGGGGAATTTGTTGCTCAATGGCTTAGGCAAACTATAAAAAAGTTAATTAATTTGACCAATTACACCCTAATACAATGTGACACATATGGTTCATTAATCGTCGATGTGCAAAACCCTGACCAGTGACTGTGAAAACTTATAATTTGTTTGTATAATAACCTTATATAGGTGGGTAATCATATAGTTAAAATCAACCAAATATGTGCTTGGGGGAGAGCACACTATGTCTGCCCTAATTATGATTTATGACTTGTCATGTCAGCTGATACAGGCAGGTAGAAACAATCTAAATAACACAAGCAGAATGTTAGTTTGGTCAGATGATAAATGTTATAGCATATATGTCACCAACCTATCAAATATATCATGTTTATCATTCAAACATATTCTGTACTATGTCAAGCTTTATACAAAATCACCTTTAATTGCTGACTATTAAACAGTCCTTTCAAATGCAGATGTCTAAAACAGGTGTACTATTAGTAATAACTCTCAATAACTATACAGCCCATTTTGTTCACTATTAACAAAATCTCTCCCGGCAATCATCAACCATCAATTTCTCTTTGCTAATAATCATCTATCTATTCATAATAAATCCATTACTCTGGGTTGGGCCATGTAGTACTTATAGCTTGCCTGTCAAGTGGATTAGTGCAAAATGTTATAGCCCTATAAATCACCAGCATAGCACAAACATATCATAACCAACTACATCTATTTTCATGGTCTTTCAGAAAGATGTTAATTTTAGTCTGGCAGAAATTTTTAATGATCATTGACCTGGGCCAGATCATTGAGCTTGGTGTAGTGGTTATACTAAAACCCAATGTGGCATCTACTTTTAGATAGAAGATTTTCAGAACTGTAAACAAACTTAGGCACTTTAACAGGCGAAAATAAATTCATCAACACAAAAATATATGTGAGTTCTTCTTTGATGAATAGTATAATGTGATATGTTGACTTGAAATTTTATGGAAAGACAATAAATCAGAAACGTTATCACAAGCAATACAAAATCTTCAACACGTTTCCTACCTTTTGGAGCAATCGCTTAGGTTTTTGAGTTGTATTTTTTGCTTTTTGATCCTCTTTAACCGCGAACGTGCCGAACCTTTTCTTGCGCCTTTATTCACAATTCAAAATTCGCCAAAATTCAAGCCTTTGTAAAAGCCATTTTTTATGTTTTACTAACATTTCTCGAAAAACAAAAAACATACAAACTTTTATACATACCTTAACTTGTATAGGCAATAAAAATTAAATGAAAAGAAGCCGGAACGAAGCAGCCTATATAAGCCGAAGTTGTCACATTTTCACAACATCGTACAAAAAGTCGCCATTGCGCGAAATGCCTCGAACAAGAAGCCTTTCCGTAGAAAAACATTGCATGTAACCATAGACGGCCCAAATCTTGTTGTTTTGTCTTAGTGTTGTTTTGAATGTTTTCTCTAAGCTTTTCGCTGTTTGAAAGCAAGAAAACACACGCGTGAAGAGATTTCACGTTTGCGTGACGCTCGCGCGCGTAGCGCCCGCACTTTCGTGTCGTCATGGTTTAATATATTGACAAGGTTGGCAAGTATTTTCAAATCAAACTCATCGATAACTTTTACAAGTGCAAAATCTTTAGAAACATCATAAATAACTTTTAAAAAACTACATAAATATAATTAATTGTAATTTTTCTACATTCCTACAAAGTTTTAACTTAAAAAATCATTTCTAAGCAAGTTAAAAAAGCGAATTTCGGTCGGGATTTTGATAAATAGTTTCAAAAACCATGCTGGGGTCGCCAACCCTATGCATACGTCACAGTTTTTAAATTGCAAAGAAGGCGATGATAGGCTGCTGTAAATAACGTTTTTCTTCAGAAATCCAGAAACAGGGGGGGGATACAGCTATCGCAAAGCATCTTTGTGTCCGAGATGGCGGGCGAACCGTGTCGATTTCATATCACGGTGTATGTTTAAATTTTTCTGCCCTACGCTTTCCACAAACGGCTGGTTTAAATGTTTGGTCTTTAGTAGTGGTTCCGACGAATAATCAGAAAAATTTTGAGTGAGATCGGGTCACTAGATTACGAGAAAATTGCGTTCCAGTTGACACAAGAGTGGAATTAATAGTTCGGGAAAAATCGGCCTTCGATAACGACCCTTGCGCATGTTTTGAAGTGAATAAAGCGAACAGTAAGTTTTCAGTATATAATTTGCCCCTTGAAATAACGATATGTGAGCAACAAGTCCAAATCTATCGTTCATTTTTGTTTCTGACCGCCTGATTTCCATATACAAGCCGTGTAATTTGAGGAATTTTTTTCAGCCAGCATGGCCCATTTTGTCACATTTGTCCAGCTTTGCTTTTCGTTACTTTGTAAAAATATCGGGTGAAAAGCACTATACTTGGTTGTTGACTTTTGTTTGTTTCGAATTTTTGTTGTGCTGGCTTGTTTTTATCCTCTTCTAAATTAATGGTTTGTTGTAAACATAGTAAAGCTTGTAAATTTCAGGATAGAATATTAATTTATTAAAAAAATAAGTGTAAACAAACTGTTTTGGTTGCTTAAAAAGCTATACAATAACCCCAGCATTGAAATAACTATTTAAAAAGTTATCAAAACTTAAAATTCATTAATATCATGTAGTAAATAGGATTAAAATTATTGTACATATTTTAAATATAGTATATAGATATAGTTAAATTCATTGGTACTAGGAAAGTAATATTAAGGTAAATGGAGGATAAAGCCGGATTTCCATTCAGTGCAAAATGTCGCGCGATCGACTTTTGCGATCGACTTTTCCAATTACGCATGCGTAATAGTGATAAATTTAGCAAAGTTTCAAATCGCGCGCTTTTAAAAAAAAGTAGAATCATTTTCTACTTTTGCGATCGCACTGTCGGTAGAACTTCGCTCAAACAAATATGGCTGCCCGTGATAGGAGTGAACGCTCGATCGAAGAGAATGTATTTTCCTTGGAAAATACCGAGACAGTGAGCACAGACGAAAGATACAATCAAGAAGAAACGGAATTATCAGTATCTCTTTTGACAGAGATTGGTACAAACGCTGATCAAAATGAAATCGAGATTATCGAGTATAATGTTGAAATATTTATTGCCCTAGTACAAGAAGAACCATGTTTATGGAACACTTCCTTCAGAGCGTATAAGGATCAGACGAAAAAGAAAAATGCATGGTCTAATATCGCTGCAAGATTTGGTAAAGACAGTAAGTCATATTTATAATTCAAATATACTTCAATGAAATTCCGTAATGTTAACTATATTTACAGGGTTTGCAAATGTTCTTATATTAGTTGTTCTTATATGTTCTTATATTATATAAGAAAAATTTTTGTGGAGGAAAAAATGTTCTTATATTATTCTCATTAATTATTTTACTTCAAGGTTGTAAATCTCCACTATTTGAGAATCATCTTTGAAATATGATATACAAATAATAGTTGTGTAAATACTGCAGTAATAACTATTTTTATAACTTTGAAAGCCCATTGTACCTAATGAAGTAATGCAACCAGCTTGTAGGTTTTTGATTTTGGATGGCAAGGTTTTTGAAAATGTTCTTATGTTACAAAAAATGTTCTTATATTAATATAAGAAATAAGAAAATTACATTTTTAAAAAAATGTTCTTATATCCAACCCTGTATATTTATAAACAGACCAACACAGACCACTATCGGCTGTATGTATTAAATGGCCAAATTTTTCATTTAATCGGCCTTTTTACCTCTGTCAACTCGTTGATGTATTGAAATTATTTCACCACATAAATGTTATAAGGTCAAATTTGGTTTGCCATATGGGTCATAGTACTACTTGGGTTGTACACCAGGTGGCTGGGATCTCCAGTGTCTATGGAACAATCCGTAAATAGCAAGGTGGGGGCTAAAGCCTTAACTCAAATATGTAGTCAAAAAAAATGCATTTAAGTTAAAAAACATTCATGAAGCTACCAATAAAATCTTTGAGGGAGAACTGATAATGTACTCTGGCCTTCAGTAAAAGTTGATAGTTTTCTTGCTCCTAGGGCATAGAAATCAGGAGGGAGGGGGGTTGTGTCACACAATGCAAAGTGCCCCCATCTTTTCTTCAAAGTGCCCTTTTTTCAGCTAAGTGAATGAAAAATGTGCCCTTTTTCACCAAAAGTGGAAGTCTTAAGATTAAGTGCCCCCAACCAAGTTCACGTTCATGCTTCCATTACAAACACTGATTAATGCCATAAACATAGTGCCATAATATAATAAATTTAAATTTTTAGCAATACTTTAGTTTTATTGGTTTTAATATTTTTATACCAAATTATTGTTAGGAATTTTATTCATGCAACAGGGGTGTATTGAGCACTAAACAGGCAGGAGACCTAATTGATCAAAACACAATACAAAAAGAAATTTCCCTTTTGCCTTCCAACAGTTTTAGAAAATTAGAAAATTGAACATAAATTGTGTGGTTTATAACAGAGTGGAATTAAATTAAATATTGTAATTTATGCTATAAGTTGGAGTTTCTTGATAAAAATAGCCTAACACTGCCGTTTATATTTTTCTGATAATACTTTCCGATAAAGTGTAGAATTATTTCACACTAATATGGTTCTTTTTGCTTTTAGTTGAGTTTCTTAAGGCTCAATGGAAAAACCTGAAAGAAAACTTCAAACGATGCCTAGATAAAAGAAATCGCATGACCAAATCAGGTGCAGCTGCACATTCATTGCCAACTTGCAAATATTTTCAAAATCTTCAATTTCTGAAAGACAAGATTGGCAATAAAGAGACAGAAAGTAACATATCTTTGCCTGACCATCACCAGCAACAGGCATTTGCATCAATTACAAGCAATAGTTCGCGACAACAAATTTTGATACCAAATACAAGTGCTGGTACGCAGGAACTAATTTCTGCACCAAATACAAATGGCAGCATGATGGGTAACTCCACAGCATCTTTGACCCCATGCCCTGTTAAACGAAAAAATTGCTCAGATGCATCTCTTAGCACGTGAAGAATTGTCGAATCGTGTGGATTCTCTAACTTTGAAATACCTTGATGACATGAAATCATCAGAGAAAGAATTTAACCAGCTAATTGAAAAGGAAGATGATCCTGATATGTTATTTCTGAAAAGTTTACATGTATCCTTGAATAAGCTTCCAAGAAAAAAAAACAGGCAAGCTAGAATGAAAATCCAGCAAGTTTTGTTTGACCTAGAGGAACCATCTGATGATGAGGATAAAACCTGGTGATTTGACTTCGAGTCTTATTGAGTAACATAACAAACATTTAAATGTTAAAACATTATATATTTTCCTCTTCTCACAAGACAAATACTGTACATTATTTACAGGGGTGTAGTGGGGGGGGGGGGGGGGACAAGGGAACTGAACTCTCCTTAGAAGAATTTTAGGTCAAATTTGGAGAAGGAAGCTCCTGTTCATTATTTGTTTTGCACATTAAAAGTGTAAATTTGACACAAAATATCTGAATTTTGTTATTTCCCCTTCTCCAAAAAAAAATAAGAACAATATATCAAAGAGCCCTCCCTTCTTTAGATTCCAGGACTACACCCTGATCATTCACTATGTTGACATGAAGTCATGTAAAAGAAGTTTTATAGTTCATTAGAATAGACAATCCAGTCTACTTATAAAAAGTTGCAACAATATAAGTTGTGGTTAACAGTTAATCAAATTGACGTTATTCAATTAAAGAAGTTCAATATGGATCAAAGGAATCAGTCGTTGCCATAACTGCATCAGTTTGCCAGATTACAGAACCTTCAGGTGAATTAAAGTAATTTTTATATTCATCTCTAACTTGTTGAGCAGATCTTGAAGAATTATTTGATCCTCTTGCATGTCGTTGGAGCCTTGACAAGCCCGCTATTGTTCCGACCTCTTGCCTCCATTGTCCCGGTATAAACCTTCCCCTTGAACCATTTTGATCAGGAAAGTTTCTAGGACAGTAATTATAGACATCGTGACTGTGCTGTGTAATAAGTAAAAAATTGTGCAAAGCTATTGTAGCCTTAACAACGTTTTTTACTGCGTCAACGTTGGCAATTATTGGTCTTCTGTATACTCGAAACCTGGTTGCCATTATCCCAAACGTATTTTCAATCACTCTTCGGGCTCGACTTAATCTGTAGTTGTAGATTCTTTGCGCTAATTCTGAGATATGACCAGGGTAAGGTTTAAGCATGTATGTTTTTAATGCAAATGCATCGTCTGCTACAAATACGTAGGGATATTGTAGTATTGAGCCAGAGTTTTCAATTATGCCAGGAGTTGGAAGATCGAGTAGATTTTTATCAATAGCATACCCAATCGTGCTGTTTGTATAAACACCACCATCGCTCTGTCGACCATTGTCACCAACATCTACTAAGATAAATTCATAACTTGCATTGCACACTGCTAGCAGTACAATGCTATGTGTTTTTTTGTAATTAAAATACTCTGATCCACAACGTGGAGGGGCTTGAATAACGACGTGTTTTCCGTCGATGACTCCTATACAATGAGGAAAATCCCATTTTTTCTCGAATTCGTTGGCAATATGCAACCAGCTCTCACGGTGAATTGGCGCATCTACAAATTTTCTTTTTTGTAGATTGTCCCAAATAACTTTGCTTGTTTTTTTTATCACTCTACTGACAACTGATGAACTGATACGGTAGCATGTTGCTAATGTGACTTGGGCATCACCTGTGCAAAGGTAACGCAAGGTAACACATAGTTTTTCTGCTGGAGAAGCCACACTACGTCTAAGCGAAGACTTGACTAAGGATGGAGCGACCCACGACAACAAAAGCTCAAATTTTTCCGGGCTCATACGAAACGTTTTAAAAAAGTACTCCTGGTCAAAAATCTGCATTTCTCGAACAAGTATGTAGTATTCACTCCTTTCCTGTCTCTCCTGGAAAATCTTTCTTATCCAAAAATTTTTTTTGTACTTCAGTTCCTTCTTTCTCATGCGTGAACGTAACCGTAAAACAAACAACAACAGCATTTTTTTTCTATATAGCAACCTACGGAATGCAACCCGTCTACTGATGGCAGCCATGTTTATTGTATTTAAATTTCGCGCGCTTTGTATTTGGCGCAAGAATGGAAATTTATCTAAAATATCGATCGCTAAAAGTCGATCGCAAAAGTCGATCGCGCGACATTTTGCACTGAATGGAAATCCGCCTTAAGTCTTGCACTTATAGTGAAACAGGCCAACACTTGTTAATGCCAAATGTTCAATTGGCACAATTGTGGACAAAAAGCTTAAAACATATGCCAAATTTTACACAACACATATTGAGAAACACCTCATTTTGGAGAAGAAGAAACTACCTGACAAAATACCAGCAGATGCAATAAAGCACAAAAAAGATGGATACAGATTGTTCAAAGCAGGTTATGTTTTGACTTTGAAACACTTATTGCAATGTGTTGCTTTCTAGATGGCAATTTATTTTCACCATATTTGATGGGATGCAATGATTATCAGGGAGAAGACCAAGCAGAGGGCAGTCTTGTAGATGCTACTTCCAAACCAGATTCTAAGTTTTCAAGAACAGTTTTTGACACCTCTTCAAATGAGGAAGTATGTTTCCCCTTGTACAGCTGGTTGTTTCCTGCCCTTTTTATCTTTTTCATAGCTATCTTGAGGGAAGATTAAATCCTCAAACAAGACTGCATTTTGAGTCTGAATTTTTTTTTGAACATGCCATTGTTGTAATTCTTCAGTACATGTTTTTTCATCAGGCACCTGAGACATTTCTAGTTCACAAAAGTCTAACAGCTGGAATAAAATTGCTGCGACATGTTTACAACGACCACTAGCCCCTCCAGAACACTAACATTTAGCATAGACAATGTCACTAGTAACTTGGTTTAAATGGACATACACCTCATAGTCTTGCTTTTTCATTTCTGCATTTACGTGACAATGCACAAGAAAGTAAGAAAAATCATCTCCCTTTTTAATATTGCTTTTGACCAAAATTTTTGTCACATAACCTGCTTTGAACAATCTGTATCCATCTTTTTTGTGCTTTATTGCATCTGCTGGTATTTTGTCAGGTAGTTTCTTCTTCTCCAAAATGAGGTGTTTCTCAATATGTGTTGTGTAAAATTTGGCATATGTTTTAAGCTTTTTGTCCACAATTGTGCCAATTGAACATTTGGCATTAACAAGGGTTGGCCTGTGCACAAGTGCTGGAGTTATTGTATAGCTTTTTAAGCAACCAAGACAGTGTGTTTATACTTATTTTTTTAATAAATTAATATTCTATCCTGAAATTTACAAGCTTTACTATGTTTACAACAAACCATTAATTTAGAAGAGGATAAAAACAAGCCAGCACAACAAAAATTCGAGGCAAACAAAAGTCAACAACCAAGTAATAGTGCTTTTCACCCGATATTTTTACAAAGTAACGAAAAGCAAAGCTGGACAAATGTGACAAAATGGGCCATGCTGGCTGAAAAAAATTTCTCAAATTACACGGCTTGTATATGGAAATCAGGCGGTCAGAAACAAAAATGAACGGTAGGTTTGGGCTTGTTGCTCACATATCGTTATTTCAAGAGTCAAATTATATACTGAAAACTTACTGTTCGCTTTATTCACTTCAAAACATGCGCAAGGGTCGTTATTGAAGGCCGATTTTTCTCGAACTATTAATTCCACTCTTGTGTCAACTGAAACACAATTTTCTCGTAATCTAGTGACCCGATCTCACTCAAAATTTTTCTGATTATTCGTCGGAACCACTACTAAAGACCAAACATTTAAACCAGCCGTTTGTGGAAAGCGTAGGGCAGAAAAATTTAAACATATACCGTGATATGAAATCGACACGGTTCGCCCGCCATCTCGGACACAAAGATGCTTTGCGATAGCTGTATCCCCCCCCCTGTTGCTGGATTTCAGAAAAAAAACGTTATTTACAGCAGCCTATCATTGCCTTCTTCGCAATTTAAAAACTGTGACGTATGCATAGGGTTGGCGACCCCAGCATGGTTTTTGAAACTATTTATCAAAATCCCAACCGAAATTCGCTTTTTTAACTTGCTTAGAAATGATTTTTTAAGTTAAAACTTTGTAGGAATGTAGAAAAATTACAATTAATTATATTTATGTAGTTTTTTAAAAGTTTTTTATGATGTTTCTAAAGATTTTTGCACTCGTAAAAGTTATCGATGAGTTTGATTTGAAAATACTTGCCAACCTTGTCAATATATTAAACCATGACGACACGAAAGTGCGAGCGCTACGCGCGCGAGCGTCATGCGAACGTGAAATCTCTTCACGCGTGTGTTTTCTTGCTTTCAAACAGCGAAAAGCTTAGAGACAACATTCAAAACAACACTAAGACAAAACAACACTAAGATTTGGGCAACGACTACTTGCTCACTTCATCTGCAACATATTACTATACTATTTAAATTACCAGCTGTGAGTCTACTAACTTGTGTCATTTGCATTCCTTTTGGTGAAAGATTTGCATAATTACTGGGTAGATCATTGATCTAAGATAAGAACAAGGGTAATGTTGCTCTTAATAATTTATGCAAGGTTATTATTATTTGATACAGTACCCATATCTGTATGATACCTCTTGCATGAAAAAATGTATTAGGAAGGAAATATTTTATAACTTTAGTTCCAACCTGCGATTTCCTAAGGAGAACTTATTGATCACTTCATCAATACTAGGTTCAATTTCCTGGTGAATATGCATTAGAGCCAAGCCATTCAAGCGGTCCTCTACCATGGTGCTCCTGCTATAGGTTTTCAGCCTTTTCAATGCTGAGAATGAGCGCTCACATTCACATGATGTAACTGGTAGGGTGGCTAAGATGCGAAGGGAAATTTTAATATTATTGAAACCCTCCTTATCTCCTTAATTTATGATATCGTCATGCCCCTTCATCCTTAATAAAAGATATCTCCTTAAGTTGCATAAAGGTATTTCTAACTAATGGGATTGAACAAGATTTGGTTACTACCAAGTTCAATCTGTGACTAAAACAATGTGCATAAAGAGCTTTGGGATTTAATCTTAAAATTTGAGAAGAAATTCCAGAAACATGACCTGCAACAGCTCCAGCTCCATCATACCCCTGACCTCTACAATCACTAACGCACAAATTTAGATTTGTAATTAAGTTCGTCTAAAATAAGTTTTGCTAGATCAGCACCACGCAAACCCCATTTACAGTGTAGAAACTTAACAAAATCTTCCCGGATGTTGTTATCATCATCAACAAAACGCAATACAAGAGTCAGCTGCTCCTTTTTTGATGAATCTGATGCTTCATCAGCAATAATAGAAAAAAAAACGGTTTCTTTTGACATCACTGACAATCTTATCACAAATAACTTGGCCACAACATTTAATCAACTCATTCTGTGTAGCTTTGGATACATATGAAGCATTTTTTTAGAATGGTTTTTAAGTGCTCCTCAAGAGTAGTATCCCCTGCCCTAACTCGAAAATTTAACAGCTCAACAAAGTTACCAACACTGCCTAGTGAGTATGAACCTATGTCAGGTTGGTATTGCGAATCATCTCGGTGTCCCCGTAAAGATAAGCCTAGACGACCACATAGTTTGATAGTGTCAACAATTGGTACAAGCTTTTTACGGTTTTCAAGAATAACTTGTTGTGCATGCTTATTAACTATTACTTCAATTGGTTGACATTTCCCAGTTGCTTGTCCTAACAGTTGATAAAATTTATTTGCTGTACTTTCATGCAAACCAGATTTTGAAACTGCCTTAGAACTCAAGCCAACATGTCTTTTGAAGCAAGAAGATGCATCAGGCCAATGGGACATTGGTTCAGAAAATAATCTTTTAACCTTATGCTTTTTTGCTGGAAACTGATCACCAAACAAAACACAAGGAAGACAAAAAGCACCATCTACACTGGGAGAATAACACAACCATGAGTATTCTTCAAGCCATTTATAAAGAAATGACCTACCGCCCTTCTTTGGAAACACAAATGACTTGTCTGGCTTGAAAAAATTCTTAATAAGGTCTAAAAGTTGGGAATTGTCCATATTTGCAACTCGTGCACTGAAGCATGCCACATCATAGTTTGAGTTATACAAAAGTAAAGAAGGCTTTTCTGGCAACTCTTCCTGCTTAATAACTGAAACAGCAGGCACCGGCTTACATTTTAAAACAGGAGCCAAAAAAGAAGAGATTGAAGTTTGGCTTACAGCAGTGTCTGCAGATTTTGTAAGGACAAGGCACTTTTTTTTGAAACACTAGATTTAGCCTTTTGTGTTTCAATAGGAGCTTCCCTTTTAAGTTCCTTCTTTTTAATGATAATGGGTACAAAGTGGTTAAGTTGGAAAGGTTGACCTACTGCCACAGGACCACTATTACAAAATAGGATGTATAAAGCATCATATGAAGGTAATGAAGAAACACGAGGATTTATTTTTTGATTAAAAAGTAACTTAAATCTAGGCTTCCCACAGTCAGGATAAAGAGTAATTACTTCTCTATCTAACACAGATGATAAAGCAAGTATACAAAGAAAACCAGCCTAAGTTTTGTCTTTGCAATTATGAATGGCTTCTTGTCTAACAAGTTCCTCCCCAGTCAGTTTTGTATCTAAACTATTAAATGAAACAGACATGGCCACAAGATTACTACAGCAACTAGAATTTTTTTCCTTGTGCTGTTCAAAAGTTAAAAGAAAGTTGGGGTGTTCACAATAAAAAGAAGCGTTTAAAAACAGCTCTATAGATACCATCATCCTTAGTGCTTTAACTAGACTGTTGTTCCCCACAATTGCCAAAGAGGCAGAACTGTATAAACAGAAACCAGATGCTTCAGATCTAAATATAAATAATAAATAAAATGTTTAATGTTAGTATTTAATCACCACCGAATTGAACAAAACATTTATATTAAGTATTTTTATGCAAACATTTTGTTGAATATACTACACGACTTGTCTTAATTAATTAAAGTAAAACGACCTATTCTGTTGTTGACACGTCAGCATGCTGCATGCATATATGAATAGGTAATAGAACGTTTTAATATGCGCAATATGTAAAGTAGCACAGTAGTTTAACACGTAAAATAATAATAATATGTTTTTTTCAATTTAGTCGAGGGTATCTACGTGGTATTATTCGCAAACGTAAAGCTTTTGTTGTCTTACCTTAAAGCCACGTGGGCTATGTTCCTCTCTGCTTTGAGGTGCTGTGGCAGATACACTGTCTCGGCCATTACATCTCGGTAGAGACATTTTCCGATCAAAGGGAAGTGCTCTCCAGTTTTCAACCACTTTCCTTTTTTTATTTGCGATGACAAATCGCTATAGATTTGTCCTAAAACCTCCCTGTTATCGCTAGATAGAGCAGACAACACGCGATCTAACATGCTTGAAGAAGCCATAACGATCATAAATGAGCACGCTTTTCACTGACCACTGCACTTCGTGCTCAAGTTAGTCGAAAACAATAGAAAGTGAACATGTAGCATTATTGGGCGCAAGTAAGTCAAGATTGGAGTTGACCAATCACCCAGCACAATTTTGACCAACTTGACTAACTTGACTGATTTGAGCACGAAAACATTTGACAGCGGTTTCCCCTTAAGTTAGTCAAGTAAGTCGGAAGTAAGTAGGAGTAAGTCCGAAGAAAATCAGCCTGTCAGGGGGTAACCAACTAAGCGATTGGCGGTTTTTATGGGGGGAGGGGACACGATACTAAACTATCTCGACCTAGGCTCTCATATTTCATAAATCAATTGCTCATAATATTGTACGCGAAGAATTCGAACAACAAAAGTTTAAATCGCGTTCTTGCTCGGATTTTGACAAGAAATCTGGCTTCAATTTATGCTAAATATAAAATTTGAGTAGGTGAATCTTCAATGGTTTTGTAAGTTAGAATAAATTGATATTGAATGCAATTAATTTATTCGCAGACTTTGTTACGTTAGTCGCTTGACTAACTTGACTAATACTAGATCCGCCACTGTTGAATGATCATTCGTCGAACGCCGTTCGAACATCATTTTAATGCGGTTTGAGTAGTTTCTCGGTCTTTACGGGAAAACATTAAACCTCGGTCTTACTTTATTGACCTAGCTGTCGCTCGGGAATACGGCAAGAGTTCGGTTTAACATTTTCCCGTAAAGACCTCGCTCTCGGTTAATAAGTAGTTAGTAATGTTACAATGCCGCTAAGATCTGTCCTCCAATATGTTTCTTATTCATTAATTTTAGTTTCCTGATTAACGGAGTATAAATGATGACAAATAAAACATTCAACTAATAAATCGACACCTCAGCTCCTGAACGTGCTCATGGCAGTTTTGAATATTCTCGTTTCACGCGGACGTTCTCGCTTCTTGAAATAATAAAGACTTTGATGGACAAGTACGACCGCAGTATAGTGCATCAGAAGCGCCATCGATAGCGATTACTTACATGCAATTTTTAATATATGACTCGAAACATATGACTAGGATATACTTCTACTGGCACATTATGTATCGATGGACATTAAAACATGCCTAGCAACAACTACCTACTATTATTACCCTTCATACTTGCTCAAATAGGCTTCAAGAAAGGCTCAGAAATGAGAGTATGCAACTACGCACCTTAATACACGACTTGAATTATCCAACTCCTTTGTCGCAGCTTATTTAGTTGATCATTGATGCATATACTTAATTAAGAATTAATATGGAGAACAACAGCTTGTACATGCAGAAAGGAGAGCAGTTTGGACAAGCGAATGACCATTTGTCACGTGAGCTCTCGACCAATGAGATCCTTCCATTTTCTCATGCATCGTGTTCTCACATAAACTGGAGTAAAGAAATATACATTGAACCACAGCTGCCCAATCTTCTGGTTTTGTTTCCTGTAGTGTATTTGTTGGAACTACGGTCATTTTGAATATTTGAATATTATATAATATATTTGAACAGCAAAATAGAGAAACGAACAAATTCACATTATTTTCATTAAAAAATTAAATTCTATGAACACTATAAGCTTAATATGTATTTAAAACTTTTGTGGCGCTTTGTTCGATTTCGAGTGGTTTTCGGCACTGATTTTTAAGGCTCATGTGCTACTGCTTTAAATAAACGACTAGGCAGGTTACTCGGCCGACAAATGCCCTTATTCAAACGCAAATGTATCGAGGTAAACACGCTCCCTGCGAAAACAAATACCATCACAGCAAAGCCAAAAGATAGCTCTACACGCTCGATGCAGTTTACTTTTTCACACTATTGACCAGTGCCTGTGATCCGGCTTCAATTTTCGCCTGCCCACAGTGTGAGATGCACCATCTAGTGTATATGCGATATCTATGGACGACATGAATATGAACACATAGCGTGCTTACCAGCCAGGCAATAACAGATTTTATTACCTAGATATATTAAAAGCTGTTAATATGAATTTGTTCGTTTCTCTATTACGCTATTCAAATATATTATATAATATTCAAATTTCAAAATGACTGTCGTTGCAACAAGTATATACACAACGGGAAATAAAACCAGGAGATTGGGCTGCCGGTGATTGAACGAGAAATAAATAAAAAAAATTTTAAATTAAGTTTGTTCGCAAGATTTAACGTGTGGTGGTACCACTAATAATGATCTGAGGTAGCCGTTGGAAAAAATCTCTCAGGTAAATGCAATTTTCAATGCTATTTTGATATTTGAAGCTAGCCGAACCCCGCGACATGTTGACTCATGTGTAAATTTGTTTACAATGTTTAAAATTAGATATCCAGAATTCCCGTGGTTCGTTTTTTTTCATTTTTGGTTTCTGGCAAGACAGAATTTATAATCATCAAGTCTGCTGCGAAGATCTCGGAGATCTCCTGTCAGTTTTCCAGATATTGGATGCAGAAATGACTAACCCCTGCTTGACGCTCGTTAGAATAATGTCTGATATTTTGGAAATAATATTTTGAAATATTTTCAAGTAAATTTGTGTTAAAATGTGAGATTTCGTTTAAAATATTTTACAAGGCTTGACACAGTTCTCAGATGAATCCAGAGGAGTATCATTTGTTCCTGCATGAATGATAACGTGTTTGAGTTGTAATTCAACCTTTATTGATTTGTTTCATTTCGTATCTAGTTGCAAGTTTTGCCAAGAAACGTAGATTTTATAATTCTATTTTTACATAATTTTCTAGGCTCAATAAGACATATAATATTAATACAACGAATACAAATCAATCTCTGAGTTATAAATATCTATATTATACCATAAATTTAAATTGTCCAATCAAAACATCATATTTCTACCACGTCATAAGGTGATTTCGCCAGGTATCTCACTTTAAAAGTGATATATGCCTATATATCACTTTTAACGTGAGATATGCTATATATCTCACGGTGTCATGGCAACGCTTGTACACGCAAGCACAGATTGGCAAGTTTTCGTAAACAAAAATGGCGGAGTGTGCGAAAAGTTTGACGAATTTCACGAAGAATTATAAAGTATTTTGGAGGGCAAGGGCGTTGAAAACACAAATATTTAAAAAATTAAAAGAAATTTTCTGTACCTCTCGTTATAAAAATAAACAAAGATCTGGCTATTTTGTATTTTAGAGCATCATATTCACGAAGACTCAACTTGAAGAACTTAAAAGTGTGCTCTTACGGAAGTTTTTGATTTTCGGTATAATATATATCACTTATAGAACCTCCAGTGGCGGATCCAGGGTAAGTCAAAATAAATTATAGCAGCTCAATTTTAAATTCAAAATAACTTTATAACAATGTCATAGGTTATGAATTTCAAAAGAATAATATCTAAACCAATGAAGCTGCTTTGAAGATATTTTAAAATGTAAATATATCCTAGAATGAGCTGTGGTAATTCATTTTGACTTACGCTAGATCTGCCACTGAGAACCTCCCCTCGGGGGATTCGGTGAAATATTCCTTCAGTGATGATATTTCCCACGGGCCAAAGCCCTCGGGAAATATCATCACTTCAGGAAATATTTCACCGAATCCATCTCGCTCCTAGTCTATAAATGATAAGAATCAAACCTAAAATTGTTATTTATTGACATGGAAGCCGGCTTGGGACGTGGAACTTTTATATTTATAAGCTGATTTTACAAACTTGCACTAAATTGCAGATGTTTAATTTTTAACTTCCATCCAATGAGCATAAATTGAAAAAATATTGTCTGCAGCATGTCTGGCACCGCAACATTGTTATTAAAAACATGAAGGTGTCTGACCGATTCGGAAGTATACATGTAGGAGTGTACGTAATACAAAAATGTTGTTGTAAGAACAATGTCTTGCATGACATTTGTTTAACTTGCGCGAATACATGTTTATTTCTGGTATTTTTCTCACGAACCACGTGCACACTTTCTTTTTCGCATGTATGTAGAAAACTCAAATTTAATTAATAAATAATTCTACGTGTGTCATTAGTTTTTGCCAGGGTTGTAGCTTTTATTGAAGAGCTGTTTGTAAGGAGCCGGATGTTATAAGCCTAGTAAGTGAAAATGTGCGATTAATGGTTCAAGTGCATAAATGCTAAAAGAATGCTGAAAAGTAGTAAGGGCACACACAGACGTACTCATTTTTTTGAAAGAGGAGAATGGGGTCGTAGGATTGAAGTACTCCAGCTTTACATTAGTCAGTTGAACCCAAATAGACTAGTTACAGTTATAAATATATGTTCATCCTGAGGGTATCTTTAAGGCCCTGCAGGAGAGAAAAGATGCTCAACGTGGGGTGATAATCCCCATAGAACCATGTTAGACAGGGTGATAACAACATCCAACATAATTGCTAGATAGGGTGATAATCCCTTCTTCCAGCAATCAATCTGAACCTATGGGGGATAATCCCCTAGGCCAGGCCAGCTCCTATAAATTAGTTTACTAGCTATTTACATAAATTCAACTGAGTCTATGGGCTTGAAGGTGATATTTGGTGCACTTTATCCCCACAAATACGCGTTAGTGTATACCTTGTAGACGAAGTTGGACTGCACAAAAATTCATGTAACGCCAACGAAATTTAAAGTCGCAAGGGATTTAGCAATTTTGGTAGTGAACTATGATATTAGAACAATAGCTCTAAGTAAATGCCCCATATTTGCTTTCCGCAATATTTTACTCTCATTTTACCGTTTTACAATAACTGTAGTGAAAGTGGGTTATAAAATCCTGAACCAAAACGTAATTAGCTTTTAGCTAGCTTGTTGTTAGCTCATTCGTTTAGGCGGGCGATTTCTAATAGAATAGGCAGGGGTTCGAATCCTACCCGAGGCTTTTTTAAGAGCCCACATTAATTGGTTCTAAGCTGTTGTGGTGTCCCTGCCTTATGTCTTCAGTATCTGTTGTTGTTTGTGTTTGTTCTTGTACTTAAATAATTTATGTTCATGTTGGCGAAGCATAATAAATAAACATATGAATAAATAATAAACCAAAGGAAAACATTAAATTTCGGTGCAATCATGGCAAAGCGGTGTTAACCGTGCAGGCAAAGAATAGAAATGGACTGGTACTGGAACGTCACTTTTTGTTTTGAAGATGATAGCTAAGTTACTGTTCCAGCTAGAATTTTACAGTTCACTAAATTTTGATAATGATTTTTGGATACAATGAAAATTGAATTAAAGGAAACTGGTGTTGACGAGCATGGCTGATACTCCAAATAGTGTGGTTGTGGGTGTTTTGATATATCGCTCGTAGCAGTCAGCTGAGTTAAGTTAAATGTTATGGTGTTGTTCCTTAACATTTCTCGTGATAGCTATCATGCGTTGCAAAAATGGACGGCCAGGAGACACAACTTTACATGCAAAATTCAAAGTACCAATTAGAGACTGCAATTGTTTTAAAGTGCTTATAAACCCAAAATGGGTTTTTAGTGATTCAGATAGAACTAAAAAAGTTAGTTAGTAAGTTATTTAGTTTTTTCGTTAAGCGTTTAGTTACGGAGATAACCGGGCTAAAAGAAGCCAGCTCCTTGAAAAAGTGCGCGCCTGTGGGAGACAGGATCCCAGGAACATGTTTATGAACACTTAATATACAATTACATAGTAATTTTAGTCTCGAAGCTCTTTGGATCAGCTTTTTTTGCGTAAAAAAGTTGGAATGTCTAGCTCAAATTCCTTCTCAAGTACACATAGCAAGGCTTCTACGAGCACGCCTCTTGAAATCGAAGATGAACAGCACGAAAGTGAAAATTTAATTGAAAAATTACACGATGAAGGCACTCAAGGTAGCTATGATGGCGAAAACTATTACATGGATGCTTACTCAGACCAGCCAACTCCTGACGAAAATTGGCTTCAAGAATATCACCGGAGGCGGGAAGAGGAAGCTGAAAAAGTTAAAGAATTACAACTTCGATTGAATGAGAGTAAACCTGTAGCATCATGGTAATTTTCGTACAATTTTTATTTTTTGCCGTGCACGTCACTTGGTATGTGTTTTACATCATACGCGCACATTAAATTTTCAACAAAACAAGAGTTGTCTTATTAATTAAAGAGCATTGTCATTTACATTTCATAATTTATTCAGTAAAGTGGGTTTATTTAAAGTGGGTTTATTTAAATTCATCCTACCATCAATATTGGTTCCATAGGTGCACTTGCGGCAATTGTAGCACTGGATTGTTGCAAAATGCCAAAGAATGCTGTTGTTACCTGGAGATCGAAAATTGCTTAGGGCTCATTGATGTTTATTGTAAAGATGGTAAAGGAGCACTGAAATGTATAACAGATCACCCCGGTTTTCCAGCTGTTTGCCTCAACGAGTGGTCGCTAGAGATTGCGGCTGATAATTATAAAACTCGAGATGCTCGGCGTTACAGACAGAGTGGTTCAAAAGAAAAAGGTAGACTTACTACCATTCATTTTAGCTGAAGATGTAACTATTATGTAGCCTTGATATGTATTTTTCCAATATAGGTTTCTTCGAGGTGTTGCATATAGACAGTTCACACGGATGGTACATGGTCGGTTAAGGGATAAAAGAATACCATTGCCTTCTTGTGCATATACTGCTATTCGTTCCACTTTCAAGCTTGATCATGCATTTACTGGCTATGATAATATTGCAACACATGACGAGAGTCAATGATTATCTTTGAATGGGTACAGACATGTTTTTAATATGCTAGCTCACTATTAGAAGTTCAAAGACTAAAGTATGTAAAGTATACAAAATCGTTTAACAGCTACAATAGTTTCTGTTAACTATGTCTCTACACAATTGCAAGTAAATGTTACATGTGCTGTGAGAAATAGCACCTTGCATAAAAATGAACAAACATGTTTGACAATATTTTCTAGTTATACCACATGAAAATTAATTTTTCCCTCAACGTTAACTTGAATGAATTTGAATTTTGTCATCACCCCCCCCCCTGCCCTCCTCCTACTAATTATTGATTCTATCGGCCACTCAAAAATCTTGAGCATCTCAAAATACTGGGTCAAACAGTATTATTATAAAGTTCTTCGTAAGTTTGCATGGTGAGCATCAATATCAGTTATTATTACCTAAAGTTTGTTTTCATAACCTAGCTTGACAAGATGCTATCCTGAGAGTATATTTTCCATTGACTCGCAGGTTTTTACATTCAGAGACATTTGTGTTGAATTAATGTGTGCATCATATAACATTATTTCATTAAAGAATAACTGCCACACCATAGCATTGTGTGCTCAATTTGCTTATGGCAGCCATTTTATCTGGGACACCAAGATAAAAACATTTATAATCCATCTAATAACAAATCAATTTATTTCAAATCTTTGCTTATATAACCTGATTGTTACTGGTATGGAAGCAAACAAAGACTTTTTGACATTATTTTTAATTTCTGACAAAATATAACAAAATGTAAACAATAACAAAAGCCTGCAATACTATGGTGTGACAGTAATCCTTTAAACAAGAAAAATATTTTTGGTAATGGCAAACAAGTGCTTCTGTAATATATACATTCCAAGTGCAATGCAGTGCAGCTTTAGTTTGCTTTATTTCTTGGACAGGAAGCTACATTTTTGTGGCCTTTCATAGGCTGCTTGCACATCTTGCATTTTGCTGCATTTCTTTTTGATTTGGTGCAGGTAGTTGATGCGGCTGGAACTGTGTAAAATAACATATCAAGCATCAGTACTGGGTATAATCATAAACATAATGGACATTTGATCCTTTTACTGTATTGTTTGTTACTTGGGTTTGTTGGAGGAATGTCTGCACATGTCATACTGTCCCTGGCCCTTCTCTTTGCAATTGCTTGCTCCCGAGATTGCTTATCAAGCATTGTATGCATGGGTGGTTGTGTCTGTTTTTTCAGGTCATCAATTGCATCTTTTAGTTTTTCATTTTGGATTGCCTCCGTCACTGTGTCAAGTATTTCCTCTACATAGTCTATTGTTAAACAAAAATTGAGGCTTTATTCTTAATTAGATTTTTATGAGAAGCTGTGTATTACATTGCATACATACCAAAGTTTTTTTTCACGGAAACTTTTCGCACCACTGCTTTTCCATTCATGTATTTGGGTTATACAACATTGCATTGCTCCACACCATCTTTCATTTTCTTTTCCCGAGATAGATTTGCATTAAAATGCATTACAGCTATTGCATGCCTACAAGTATATCAATATTGCACATTATCAATTTAAAATAACAATTAATATAAATTGAATTTACTTCTGGGTTACCTATCTCTCTGCATGGATTGTTTATATTGCAAACTTATGACACATATTATTCATTTGCTATAGCACTATTCCTGTTAAACATCCCAGTGTAAGTGTAACCAATCATTTTAGGGGAGAATTGGTTGAGGACAGAATGAAATCCTTCCAAACAACTGGTTTGCTCAATAGGGGATGCATGCTTTCATGATACCTTTTTTCAGTCTTTTGTTACTGATAGATGAGATCAATTTCTCATAAGCAATTGAATCTAAGAAATAGAATTCAACCCATTGACATGCAACAAACCCAGATACACCATATAATACATTACTCTGTCTAATTCCTGGTCATACTGATCTTTTTTGTTGTACAGAAAAGCACTGTGCTTTTGGCAATAGCCTAATAAGCCGATTATTTTGGCTTCCAAGACCATGACATGTATGTATATTGGGGACAATATAAAATTTCCCCCTGCCCCCTGGCTTGCATTTTTCAGGCTGACTATTTTTAATAGACATGTGTTTGGTTTAATTACTATTCACTAAAATAATAGTTTTGGGATTGTGATGTAATGCAGTACCTTCCTGCAACCATTTACGAGGTTGGATCATTTCATTATGCCCACATTTGTTAAAGAGTGGATTTTCAAGATTGTCATGTTTATCCACTACATGGCTTAGAAAGGAGGAGAACTTTGCCCAAATGACTTCACCATTTCCATCATGAGTAGTTCTTGCACTCCAGTATAGGTGGCTGGTGCATGGTTTGATCCATTCTGTGATTGCTTCACACCCATTTATCTTCGAAATTTTTGTCAAGACCTTTGTAACTTCTATTAATTGTAAAGAGTGTAGTATAGAATCAATTATGATTTTAAGGTATTCACACTAATACGTTGGGGCACATAGCAACACAAGCTTGATTTTGTTAGCCATTGGACATAAATACTCTCTTTATCAAGTACAATTATCTGGTATTGGAAGAAATAAAATAATAAAAATAATGTCAAAGTACAGTGCAACCAGCATTGAGGCCAGCCTGACAACTTGGTAAAATATTTCTGTATTTATTATGGACCATGAAAACAATCAATTTGATACCAAATAATTGGGGTTCAATACTTATTGCATCTTAACATGTTAAGTTTAATATTAACAACCTACTTTTTTGAGATGCCAAATATCAAAGAAATGGGTAATGTGTGGATACTTTTCCCTCATATGCTTAGTAATTGTAGAATGTCAGTCAGAAACAGCCTGGATTAATTCAAAGTGAATAATGTACGGCACAGTGCAGCAAAATACTGTATATGCACTGTACTTTGCACTGTGACCCATACTATCATGGCGTCCACCACCAGCTATAACCAATTCTCCCTGTTGTTTTGCCTTTTCAATTAACCGGGCTTGATATTTTTTCCAGTGGAGGTAAACTGTTGGGAACAACTTTTCCTAAAAAGTTTAAATAGCATAATAGGTATATTTGTGTTTACGTCGCATTTCTATCTAATGTCCACCATGCATGGCAGAGCATGTATACTCACTCGTTGATATTTGAAGAATGTCGTCAAAGACACACAAGCCATTCCGATGTGTTTACACAAAACACCTTAGTTGCTGATGTCCAGACACAAGAATTCCAAAGCTTAGCAACAGATTACCAGCAGCAATCTTTGTTGCTGGAAAATTTGGTTGACTAAACCAATTTGTTTGCTTGCCACAGTCAGGGTTAAGACATATCGTTATAATCTCAGCCATTGTGCCATGTGCATTTACTTCCACCATGGTTTCGTTACACTTGCATTCTCGACATATTTGAAACAGGCACAACAGCTGAGTAAGAAACTCAATAAACTTTGGTTCATTTTTCACGTTATACTCTTCCTTGGGAACTCTGAAAGACACAAACACAGACATTATTATACATCAAAGTGACAGTAATTTTGCCTTTCCCTGTTAGAATTGACCCTTTTTTTGGGAGGGGGGGGGGGGGGCGGGATCTAGACAAACATTTTACTTTACCTTTGAGGGGGTACAGTTGTATCTCCATCAGTTTCTGTATCTGTAGTGTCAGTCTCAGTTTCTGTCTCAAAAATGTCATCTGAAGATACAGTACCAGCCCCGAGTAAGGGTACCTCTACTTGCGCGTAGCGAGTACCCGCAAGTGCGCGCGAGTCGAACCGAGTACGCGTTCCGACTCGCTACTCGCGAGTACTCGAATTTCAACTCACTCGCAAGCACTCGCGACTCGAAACTTTCGAGTGCTTGCGAGTCAAAAGGCTCAGAAAACTTGTACATACTAGGTTACCTGCAAGGTAGGGAATGCTACGGAGCTTTAATTATTTTATAGGTTATTGGAAAATGACATTTATGCAACCTAAAATATATTCAGTGGGATAGTGTGCATTACTAGCCTGCCAGTACATTGCTCGGCCAACCTGATTCTCAGGGTCTTTACCTCCGCTACCCGCGCTACGGCGAAGACCCTGACACAGGCTGGTCACGTGGCACCCAAATTTTGGGTGCTTGACATTCGTACTTAGCAGGTAGGTAAAAACGCGTTATCACAAATTTGTGAAACAACAAGGGAGACCGACGAAGCGGAATGTTATCTGACTCTAAAACCATATCTTTGCTTTCTTTTGTGTCTGCATCACGCTGTTGTAATCTAAAGGTCTGTTCAAACGAGGCCAACATGTTGCATCCAACAAGTTGGGTGATGCTGGACCAACATGTTGGCTTCGTTTGAACAGGCCTTTAGATTACAACAGCGTGATGCAAACACAAAAGAAAGCAAAGATACCGTATTAGAGTCAGATGACTTTCCGCTTCGTCGGTCTCCCTTGTTGTTTGACAATAATTTGTGATTACGCGTTTTTACCTACCCCTGCTAAGTACGAATGTCAAGCACCCAAAATTTGGGTGCCACGTGACCAGCCTGTGTCAGGGTCTTCGCCGTAGCGCGGGTAGCGGAGGTGAAGACCTTGAGAATCAAGTTGTTGCTCGGCTTGACTCAGTTTGTCTGCCAGAAGATATTATGTTTCAGACTGGCTTAAGCATAAGGGGTCAAAAGGGGTCAACGTTGAACGAAGTCGAAAAGCAAATGCCTTATCGATAAGGAATAATTTTTTACAGCTATAGTGAACTCTGAAATACTCAGTTGTTGTATAATTATGTTTGTTGGAAATATTTGCTAGATCATAAACACACGAAATTTAAAACTGTCATAATTCCACCGCAAATAATGTCGCGTGAACAGCAGATGCGTTTTAGAACATAACATGAATATATTATGCAGCGTCTCTGTTTAACTGTGGTTTGTTAACTTTGATTATTGTTGGCTATTAGCACAAATGGTAATATTGGAAAATTATTATTGACAAAACAAACGCGCTTTAATACAATGTCACAGACGCGATACTATTAAATAGAATGTACATTAAAATTCCACTGCAATTTAATACGAGATTTAATATTGTCGTGCGAATAACAAACTCGTTTTAAATTGTAATACTTGACTATTAACGCAAACAGCCGACTTCAAAAATGAATATATTCAGAAAAACAAATTGTGTTCCTCTCGCATGTATAATTAAACCTTGATAAGGCATTTGCTTTTGAGTTTTGACCACTGGATAGTGCATCGTAATACAAAATACAAATAAAATTGAAGCCGGAAACACGTCATATTTTGAGAGCAGTGGCCATGTATAAGGGCCCCACTCAAGAATTAAATCAACGTAGTTTCTTTTAGAAAACTGTGAAAACTTTTGTTTCAAAACGTAAGCTATATGTCCGGTAGTAGAAATCTATAGCATTCGATGCTTAAGTGGGGCCATTCAACATGGCCGTGCAAGTCTAAAAATGTGACGTACTTCTGGCTTCAAAACCCAACAATCCAACAATAGATGCGCTATCGAGCTTTATGCATTTGACTAACTACGATTTAAAAAGCCAGCCTGAAACATGTTATCTTCTGAGCACAAGACATAATTGGTGACGAAACACAGGTGAGGAAAGGTGTTCTGCGCATTTCCGAACGCGCATGACCACAACGCACTGCGGTAAACATGGTTTGAGATAAATTCTCCCCTACATACACAAATTAGGTCTGCTGCTTCGCTCGCTTGCTTCAGGCTCGCTCGCTACGCAGCAATCAAAGTTATATGCGGAAACGCAATAGTAATATGAAACGTAGTAAAAATTATGGATATTATAGCGTGTTTATAAACGACTGCCATATGATGGGACATATTTTCTACGATATATTACTATAGATCTATATACTATTACTAACTTTAAAAGCGAAACATGCCGCAACAGTCAAAACGGTAAAAATTACAGCAAAATGCGAATAATCAGATCAACAAATGTCATATTTAAATATGGCCAAATCATCTTAAACATGGAACTTTTTATACTCGAATATGCTCCGGCTGTAACAATTGGCATCGGGTTCGCGCTTAACAATAACAATAGAAACACGTTGACACGTCGAGTAGTTCTTAAGATTAGAGTATCATCGATCTCAGAAGTAAAAACGTATTAATACTGTAAAGCGCAAAGTCACAAAATATAACTTACACTGCATGTTCTGCTGGCATCTGTCTTGAAACGGGAACCATCTCATATTTTATATACTCAAGCGACTTGATGCGCCAAATCCAATTGAAGATAATATCGATGGAACGGCCCACGTAACAACGAAACACGGACACATACTGTCGGTATTTATCGCAAAAACACACGCAAAATCTTTCGCGGTGCAGACGAATGGCTTCAAGTTTTAGCTCAACAGCTAATCGAGGCATTTCTAATTATTTGTAGTGTTATTGTAATTGTTAAACGCGAACCCGATGCCAATCCACCTATACGACCCTCATGTAATATGAGACCCCACGTGTTAAAAATAGCATTTACTCGGACAAACATTGCGCGATTTATGTATAGATACTATTACACGAAGACATAACTAGCGAGCAAAGTTTGTTTTTTTCCCGTTTTTGCGATAGAAACTGGAGAAATTGTTGAAATTTATTACTTTGTTTATTATTTAACGAATTCAAACGAGCAAAAAAGGTTTTAAAATTTTGTTTAACTGTGGATTATTGTGTTTGATTATTGTTGTCATGTCCGAGTATACTGTGGTTAAGAGATATGCTTGGGGTACATGTAAAACTGACTCGCGCTATCCTGAAAGGTTGATAAAGGACGAAAAAGTTATTAAATTTTCATCCTTTTCCTTCCGAGAAAAAATTCAAAGAACGTAGGGCATTGTGGATTCGTTCTTGTAGCCGGGCAAATGACTTTAAATGTACGAAGGATATATAGCTACATATGCAGCTTGCATTTTGTGGGAGAGAACGGGCCGACCGACACAGATTCAAATCTGAACCGTCTGATGTGGATAAAGAGCAAAATAATGAAGAAAAATACTTAAAAATAAGTATCATCCACAGCATTGGTTGTGTTTGGTTCTGTTGATGAAATAAGCAACATAGTTTCCGCTGCTGGTCTATCTGCAGCTGTTCTGAATCTTTTTCCATGGGAAAGTCTTTTTGTTGGTGACTTTCTCTTTCTAGAAAGACGCTTAATCTATTAAAAAACCCCAAATATTATACATTATGCGAATGCCAATTATGTGTCGTACTCGTTAGGTCATGTATACATGTAAACAGCCTACCATGCATGGCGCAGGTCTTCAAATGAACTTTAAATTACTGAATAAAAGGTAATATGTAGACATACAGTATACACATAAATAACAAACCTTTTCTCTACTAGCTAACTGTAGCTGGAACAGGATTTGGATCTATGTCGGTTGGCCCGTTCTCTCCCTAGATTTCCTTCGTACATTTTAAGTCATCTGCCCGGCTACAAGAACGAATCCACAATGCCCTACGTTCTTTGAGTTTTTTCTCGGAAGGAAAAGGATGAAAATTTAATAACTTTTTCGTCCTTTATCAACTTTTCAGGATAGTGCGAGTCAGTTTTACATGTACCCCAAGCATATCTCTTAACCACAGTATACTCGGACATGACAACAATAATCAAACACAATAATCCACGGTTAAACAAAATTTTTAAACCTTTTTTGCTCGTTTGAATACGTTAAATAATAAACAAAGTAATAAATTTCAACAATTTCTCCAGTTTCTATCGTACAAAACGGGAAGAAAACAAACTTTGCTCGCTAGTTATGCCTTCGTGTAATAGTATCTATACATAAATCGCGCAATGTTTGTCCGAGTAAATGCTATTTTCAACACGTGGGGTGTCATATTACATGAGGGTCGTATAAGTGGATTGTTACAGCCGGAGCATATTCGAGTATAAAAAGTTCTATGTTTAAAATGATTTGGCCATATTTAAATACGGCATTTGTTGATCTGATCATTCGCATTTTGCTGTAATTTTTCCGTTTTGACTGCTGCGGCATGTTTCGCTTTTAAAGTTAGTAATAGTATATAGATCTATAGTAATATATCGTGGAAAATATGTCCCATCATATGGCAGTCGTTTATAAACACGCTATAATATCCATAATTTTTAGTACGTTTCATATGACTATTGCGTTTCCGCATATAACTTTGACATGTACAAGTTATCTGAGCCTTTTGACTCGCAAGCACTCGAAAGTTTCGAGTCGCGAGTGCTTGCGAGTGAGTTGAAATTCGAGTACTCGCAAGTAGCGAGTCAGAACGCGTACTCGCTTCGACTCGCGCGCACTCGCGAGTACTCGCTACGCGCGAGTGGAGGTAGCCTTACTCGCGGCTGGCACTGTACATCAGTTTCTTTGTTGTCACTTTCAACATCAAACTCCTCTTCCACTATTGTCTTACCACCAGTTTCACTTGTTGTATTAAAATCAAATTGCCAAATTTCCTAAATTATTCAGTGTTTTATCTTTAGTTGTTAATGTTTGATGACATTACCTGCTTTCTTTTGAAACACTCTTCTTAACTCTAAACTCTTTTCTTAACGCAGATACTTTTTTCTTTGATTTCATCCACCAACCTCTAATCCTTTTGATTTCCTTCCCCATTGCTACCCAGCTTTTACATTGTTTGCCATGCTCAGATGTCTGGAATAGGAGCCATTGAGATGTAAAAAAGTTTCAGTTGATAGCGTGAGCAGTAAAACCATATGTAAAGCAGTCACTCAAGCTATGAGATATATAGCCTGCCCTAATACATCTTTAGATTATACACTTTACCTT
The DNA here is from genome assembly GCA_963855995.1 of Muricea muricata. Lineage (NCBI taxonomy): Eukaryota > Metazoa > Cnidaria > Anthozoa > Malacalcyonacea > Plexauridae > Muricea > Muricea muricata. The sequence goes on along the minus strand of OY979716.1, from coordinate 97,066,897 downwards.
ACAAACTTTACCTTGATAATTTAACAAAATAGAAGTGAATAAAAAATTATCAGGATTTTGGGTAGACCCTAGCCACATTTTAGTAAATTAAATATATTTATGAAATATGACACAACTGGCATTACCATTGTTTCAGTTTCAATGTTGGCTGTCGACGTGCTTGCGCCTACATTTATATCCTCAGCCAGATCTTGTTTCTCCCTTAGCACAACCTGTATTTATTAATTAAACAATCAAGTTAACTTAAATTATTTAATGATATGCTAAGGTAATAATCATAGGGCTACGGTATAAAACACCAAGCTCTGGCACTTCTTGAGTCATATCTTTCATATTGAAATAAAAAATGTCATATAAACAGATATCTTTCGTCAAAAAAAATGATTAAATGCGGCATTCCACAAGATTCTATTCTAGGACCCCAATTTTTCCTATTATACATTAATGATTTGCCTCATTGTCTGTCAAAAACAAAACCTCGATTATTTGCGGACGACACGAACCTAACAGCTTCAGGAGACTCCATACCTTATCTTGAAAATGCAGTGAACTCTGACCTAGAAAACCTCAGAAAATGGTTAATTGCCAACAGACTAACCCTCAATGTTGCAAAAAACTGAATTTATGTTAATTGGAACAAAACAAATGATTAAAAGTATTTCAAATTTGCAGCTAAATGTTGGAATTGAAAACAATCCTGTTAAGTAAGTAATTGAGTGTAAAACCCTTGGGGTTACTGTGGACCAGCATTTGTCGTGGAAAAGTAACACTGAAAATATTTGTAAGAAAATAACATCAGGAATATCTGCTCGTAGACGTTTAAAAGAATTTGTCGATAGACAAACACTTGTCTCTGTTTGTAATGCTATTGTTCGCCCATACTTTGACTACTGCTGTGAAGTATGGGATGTATTCGGTGAAACACAGTCAAAACGACTCCAAAAACTCCAAAACAGAGCAGCTAGAATCATAATGAATATGAGCAATGATGTACATCAAACTGTTGTTTTACATGCATTGGGTTGGAAGACACTTGAAGCGGAAAGGAAGAAAGCCAAAGCAAAAATGATGTACAAGTTATTAAATAACATGGGCCCACAATCACTCACCAAATTATTCACTTATAAAGATGAGGTGACTATAGTTATAATCTGCGAAATATTTCAAGCAATCTTTGTTTACCACATCCGCGTACTAATAATATGAAAAGAAGCTTCATGTACGGTGGAACATTTCTCTGGAAGTCCATTCCAAGGGAAATTAAAGAAAGCAAATCCCTCTCTTCCTTTCGAATGAAAATCGCTACCCACATTGATAGTTAAAATTAATTACTGTATACGTATATTCTATGCCTGTAAATAGACTGTCTCCTTACGTACTATTATTACATTACTTCCTAACAAGTTCCTCGTCAAACATTTTTACCTATACCTTACTTTACCTATATATTATTATTGTAAATAGTTTTAGTAAATTTTGTTATGATATTGCACATGCACATATACACGCCCCTCGTGGAAATCAGGCTTCGGTTGACGAGGTCAGCGTGTTTAAATAAAGTTATCTATCTATCTATAGGGCGCCGGTTATGTTGATGAATAGCTTACCTTTTTTCGCTTAACGCGCTTCGCACGCTCACTTTCGGCAAAATCAGGAATTTGATTTGTCTGTAAAGTAGGGTAAACACAAACAAACATAGTTTTAATAAGAAAAATATAAGAATATAAGAAAAAAAAGTATTCAAAAAGTTAAGAAGAGGAAAAAAAAATAAAAAAAAAAGCGTGTAACCATGTAAAGCATTTTTACAGTGTCAAGCAAAATACCTATAAATTCAAGCATTTGTGAAGGGCCTTGTGTTTTCCGAGGGGCAATTGGAATTCTTATGCTCTCAAATATCGATAACATGCTGTTCAGACTTTGTTGACATGCACTATCAGATTAAGTTAAAGTAGCAGGTGTTTCAATCAAAAGGAAATCATCTAGAATATGGCATACAAACGAAATATTGCATTTGTTAATTAAAATCCATTCCAGGAGAGTTTGTTGAAGATTGCAGGGGCACTGCGTAGTCCAATGGGAAGGACCTTATCGTAATTTCCTCCCATTTCATGCCTAAGAGTTCATAGTTATCCGGGTGAACAGGTATTAACCTAGATTCGATGTCAGTTTTTGCAAGAAAAGAACCTTGAAAGGACCAAACCGCTTGATACCCTCGATAGCATTATCTATAGTTACATACTGAAGGCTGAAATCTTCCTTCGAAATTCCAGAGTTAATGCTTGTGGACCCTGATTTCGGATAAGATAAGTGAAAAATAGTACAAAACTTGTCAGAATTCTTTTTTGGTACCAGGCCAATTGGTGAAATATGGAAGTTTTGAAATGAAAGTGTATCAAAGGGGCCAGCCATACGGCCAAGTGAAACTTCATTCGCCAAATTTGATGAAACAACTATCGGATTTAAAAAAGCAGTAGGCAAATTTTTAGAAAACCTGTGTGTCCGTTGCCCTTGAAAACCTATGCTTGCAACTTGTCTAAAAATGTTACGCAGCTCATAAACAAAGGAACTGTCCGGGTAGCCAGACAAAAGGTCAGTTAGCGTTTTAACACATATGGGGGTGGGAGGGGGTGGAACATCAGCCTCGTTTTGATCTGGAGGGTTTGTGGCCTAATTTTCTTTTTTCATCATCATGTTCTTGGTGTTTCGTGTTGTAAGCTGGGCATGCTCGACCGAAATGGGGGTTAGTACATTTATTGCGTACATGTCGATATTAGCGTTGTTGCCTTGAAGAGCAGCCTGCTCTGTTGAACTCATTGCAAGAGCCTCTTCTTTCGCCCCCTGAGGAAACTCGACTTTGGGGTCCACTTGAAAAAAGTGGGTGACTTTGTGACAGTGTTTCGGGAGAAGTGGTAAAAATCATTAGCCAGAGTTGCTGGTCAATTACTGACCAATCTATAGGGTGAGGTTATGAGCAGCTTTCCTCCGGAATTTGGGGTCATAAATGCACCAACCCAGACCACGATGGGTTTGTGCGGCATGTCGGATCAAGGTCATATACTGTAAGAACTCTTGTGCCCGACTGGGGAACTGGTGGGTAAAAACACTCATGTAAATTGTGAGGGCTGTTGTCCATTGATCAATATCCGTGATTTTTGCCAATGAATTAGGAGCTTTTTTGGCCTTTATCATGGAATTTTCAAGTGTAAGGATCATAGATTCATCAGAGTGATGGGCATTAACGTTTTTCGGTTAAAGTCTTGCAAGATCAAAAAACTCACCCGGTTGTATCTGCTTGACGAATTGGGTCGGACTTCGTTGAAACATTAGCATATATGGCGCAGTGGTTGTCGAAGGCGATACGGAATTTTCCATTTGTATTTCTTCGCTCGGGAAGGCAACGTTGGTCGACGCTGTTTCGGATTGGTTTGTTTGTTGAGTGTGTTGCTGTTGAGGGATCGTGTTGGCCATGGCTTCGACGGCTGCGCGCACGGCGTTGGACGATGTCTCAGGGATGTCTTTTTCCACGCTTTGGCTTACGAGACTTTGAATTTGCGCTAACTGTGTCTCGGAAAGAGCTGACTCCGAGGGCGAAGGTTGTGTATTTCTTGGTTCTGGTGACTGCCTGTTTTCGGCTTGTGATTCAGCTTGGTGTTGCAGACGGGAAACTAAAACAGGTCGACGGCCAGGTGTTGGTAAGCTTTTATGGCTTTATCGGCGCATTTCTGACGAGGCTCGCAACGGTATCTCCATTTGTTGTAGGTGTTGGATTAGTCGATTTACTTCTGCTTCTCGCAGGAGGCATTGTTGCAATATTATTGAATGAAAAACGCTTTAAATATTGAATGAAGTAACGTTTATGAGCGCGTAGACCAGTACTCGAAGTAGATTTAGACAAAGTGATAGTTAGAAGGTTGCGGAATGTTTATTGCTATAGCGACTCTTATTCTCATTGGTTAGTTTAACTCCAAAAAAGGAATGGCATTTTGATTGCGTAAGCTAGCTTCCGATACAGGCATTCGTGTCGTGATTTCGCACGAAGTGGAAACGGCCCTAATCCGGTGAATGATTTAAATCACACCTTTTCGAAGTAAAGCCCGTTTTCCACTTGGCGAATTTATTCGCGCGACGCGAAGCGAAAACAAGAATTCGGCAACGTGATTGGTTAACATTGGTTGGCGAAAAAATTCGCCGCAAACAAGTAGGAACCGTTCCTACTTTTTTTTCTGTTCGCGTGAACAAATTCGCCAAGTGGAAAACGGGCTTAAATGCATTGTCCCATTAACTTAAATTTGTGTTGATCATAAATTGGCTTTAATTTTTGTTTGCATTTCACTATTCATTAACATTACAGCTATTAAAGCCCGTTTGCCGTCTTTTGCTTTGTCTTTTTGAGCTATACAATGTTTGAAACTATCAAAACTTCGAAATGATCGAAACCCGTTCATCCTGGCAAGCGATGGTACTTATATTGGTACTTCGGTAGGTAGCGGCAAGTCTGAATAGTTAAAAGCATGTTTTGCGAAATTTACGCAATAATTATTCAGCAGTAATTCCACACCCCCCAGTATTTTTTCTCGAACTTCAACAAATTAAGAGTTTTTAGTGTTCCGGTGTTCCGAGTTCCGGATTGATGCTGTTCCAGTGTTTCTGTGTTCCTGGTTTTACTAATAGCCACATCGAATGATACAAATCTAAAAACCTTCAGTAAACAAGTGTGAAGGAATGTTATGAATGCGTGCAACTGCATCAAAACTGTCTTGTAGTTTGAATTCATCGTGCGTAAGAGGGTTGAGCAATAAAAATGAATATTTAGCTAATGGTTGGTAAGCAGTACGACGTGTAGTGTCGATCATGGGGCGGAAATTAGCTGGTAGGTTGTCAAATGATTTGTGTGTTTTACGTTAGCCGTGTACTCTGGCTGGTCTAGTAGATTACAGGCGAGTAGTATTGTATGTGGCATCATCAATTTCGTTACGTTTGTGAATTTGTCTTAAATAATTCTAAAGCGAAGCGAGTTGAGTTGAAGAAGGGTCTTTGTCAAGTTTCTTGAATTTACTGGGGTTAGAAAATAAAGCTGTCATGTTAGTTAAGTAGTCAATAATTAATACGGACGACCCCGCTACATTTGTCAGGTTTAAGGAGGGCGAAGCATTCACGTAGCTTTTTCAGAAACGTTGTTTCAAAAATTATTTCTATCGACGGAGGGTCCATTGCTTTGTTATTTTTAAAATGTGTTTATGTGTTAGTACGTAGAAGTCAGCATTGTAAGTGTGCAAAAAATAATTATAACAGGTATGGAATCTATTACCGATGATGTAATTAACTTTCAAATTCAGCCTGCTGGTGATCTGTATGGGTCGGATATGATGTATTTTGTGGCAGAAATAAGTATGACAGTTACTTTTTTAGATCAGTTTTGAGTTCTTGTTTACTTTGACCGCCCACGCTTTGGTCATGATAATTAAAGCCAACAACGCTTTGATTTAGATCAAGGTCAGGTTGGAGGTTACAATCTGCATTGTTAGGAGGATTAGCCGCTGCGTATCGTTGGGATTAGCTGAGGGTTTTCCACTTTGCTGATTAACAGTAGCATTAATGCCAGGATCCGTGTTACCTTTTTTAGTTTACTTTTATAACTTGCATGCTGCTTGACGGCTGCATTCTGCTTAGATGACCCACTATCCTCACTTTGGTCAACATCTATTACTTGAATTTGTGGATCTTTTGAAGATTTAGTCCGATCCGAACTAGTATTACGCGAAAGACATGTTGACGGACCTGTCAGAAGATGACTTTCCGACACACCTGTGCCAATCTAACGATACACGAGCTTAAGAGCAGTAAGCAGACTTGACCTCTCATCTTCAAAAGAAAAGAAATGAAGAAATGAAAGGAAAAGAATACAAGGGAAAAAGACTCAGAAGGAGTAACATATGGTGCAAGAAAGTTTTAGGGTATGCTAGACGTCAAAATGTTTCCTTAGAGCACAGTGAACATGATAGTAAACTTTATTTTACATTGGGATTTCTCAAATTCACAAATTACATCATTTGTGACAATTGCAACAGTTCTCGTGAGCACTGCATGTATTTTATATAGCTTAGTGATTTTTGGCATACAGTTCACTTATATACTATTCTGCGATATGAACCTTAAAAATAGTTTGTTTCTTATATTGTTGCCGTGTAATTGGATCATTAATTGGTAGCCGTGGCTAGAAATTAGTTGCAATTAACTTTTCCTAATAGTTCTTTGGAAGTAATGTTCAATTTGCATGATAGAATTTAGTTTTTTTTTATCTATCGAGTTGGGGTTTTGCCATGATATGTCTGCCTTTTTTAGAAGGTTATTTTTAGTTCGAATGCTGAGTCCGGCTTATTCTTGATGCCGGGTTTTCTACAGATCAGAGTTTTGGAGCATGCCTAAGACAATACTATTTTGAGCGGGAGTGTCTAACTTAAAATTGTAGTTTAAACAACAAACTTTGTAGCTTCACAGGGAACTAGTGATTTAAAATTAAAAACACTCATTTTAGGCACGAAAAAATGTAAATCCTAAAGTGTGTGCATCCCAAAATTCCAGGATTCAAAGATTCCAGGATTCCATGTTTCACATCCTACCCTAAAAAGGGTCTTATTCTGTATCTTTTTTTTTGACAACATTTCTAGTGTTATTTTAAGGGGACTGCCTACCCTAAATTTTGGTCACTAATTTCAAATTTAGTCTTAATTTATAGGGGTAACATTAGGGCCATTTATACGAGCGAAAATAAGCCGCGGCTTAAGTAGGCCGCGGCTTAAATAAGTCAAGAACGTCTGTATAAACGTACAATTTCTTTGCGACTAAAATAAGCCGCGGCTAATTTTAGCCCAGGGTTCGGGCCTCGTCTTAAATTGGCCGTGGCCAATTTTAGGCGGGAAAACCCCGTAAAAACGCTTCCATCGCGACCAAGGCAAGTTCAAAGGCCTTTCGTGTAGCTTTTTCTAACGCGAGCCATTTTCCTTTTGTTGTCATGGTAATGGTATTTAAAACTTCGGTGACCTCGTTATGGTCTATTTATACGAGTGTCTTTAATTTGGCTATTTTAATAAATTTAGTAAAACTGGCGTATAAAAGGCTGTGTTCTCGACTTATTTAAGCTGCGGCCTATTTAAGCCGCGGCTTATTTTCGCTCGTATAAATGGCCCTATTGTTTGTTAACATATCGCTTAGAAAACATTCAAATTCCAAATAGTTTTAGAAATATAACATTTTTTCTGAGGATAAAAGAGGATATTTTTGGATAAAATGCGATAATTAAATGTCCGATGCTCTAATATATTGTTGGGCCGTGTTGAACAATCCTTTGACGGTGGACTGAGAACTATGCGGTCTTCTTTAGGGGGAGCATCACAGAAAAAAGTCTCTCCTTGGTAATTAACATCATATGTTGTTTGTGTTTAGAATGTTGACCGGATTTACAAAAGAAAATTGTCTTTGTGTCATTTGTTTGTCTTACAAATGCCTAAAAGAAAGTCCAAAGATAAATTTCTTCATAGGATAAAAGTTGAAAGAAGATCAATCAGGAAATGTGTCTGAACCATGCTGTTCCTAGGCCATTTCAGAGTCAACTGGTCCTGAAGTTGATGGTGGCTTACAAGGCACTGTTCTATAGACAGCTGTGAGAGAAATTTGATAAATCTTCTACCCGTGAGCGACGCTGAAACTTGACTTTCTTTGGTTCGCGAGGAGAGTAAACTGACGTAAATTACAAACATTGTATCTAATAATCATTGTTTTCAGTGTAATAAGTACGTCCTCTAGAGGCGTTTTGCTTTAGGAAAATCACTACGAGGTTTACTCTAAAATAAGGCTTCCGCGCGAGAAGCCTGGAACTAGCAAATTACTTATAACAGATATCATTGTCTCGTTCTTTTAAAACAACCAAATATGGCAAAACATACGTATGTTTAATCTTGGTATGAAAAATCAAATTCGAAGTCTTTTAAGAACGAGACAATGATATGTTTTTTAAGTAATTTTTAGTCAAAGTCTCCTTGTGCGGAAATTTTATTTTGAAGGATACATACCTTCTAGGGATTTCCTTTGGCTTAGGCAGAGCTATGGGCGTGCTGTGCGGGTCGTAAACAAAACGCCTGCAGAGAAGGTAGTTTAAATACTACAAGAAAGCTTCGTTGTTGTTCGGAATTTACGTCAGACATTAGCTACCGCACTGCTTGAATGGATGGGCAAAATTCTTGTAAAATCACAATCATCCGACTTCATTAAAAAATGTTTAACTACTTTTTGCATATAAGGCTTCCAATTCTTGAAACCCTTCCGTTTTTTGCTAGGAAAATTGGGTTTCATGCACTGGGACTGGGATTCATTGGCCAATAAATTTTCACCAATACAACCACTATCACAATGGAATTTGTGCATTTCGACCATGAGATTTTGTCAAAATTTGGGCCGGAAAATTGTAGGCCGTATTCTGAGGTCGATTATCGTTCAAAAAATATAAACTTTACGGGGTCTACTTAAAATTACCTTAGATGTATAGATTTTTACTTACTGAATACAAATATGCTTGTTGGCACCTCTGAAATCCTGCTGTTTTTTAGTAAAAGCCCTCGAAAGGTCGAATTTTTTGACTCGTGTTTTGATGTCCGCCATCTTGGATTTTCTTGTATGCGCATGCGCAGTTGCTATTTTAGAGGGGGAATCCGCTGACAATTCACGGCTCATAAGTACTTACAAGCAACTCTAAAATGAATTGAAATGGCGCTTCCTCGATGTTGTATCCATTTTCAAGACGGAAACGGCCCTCTGACATCATTTACAAATGTTTCGTTTGAAAAATTTCGGCAATGTCATGAGCTCTGAATAGATTTGGATGGACAACAGAGACAAGTGGCAGAGAAATCAAAGAGTATTATACAGGATGTCAACGACAAGTCTTCAGCAGTTCATAATTTTTATTACCATGGAAGCTGTTATTCAAAATTTACAAATGTGACAAATATCAATCGTTCTCAAGCCCGATGTGCTAAAGTTATGGCAAACAGATCGGTAGAAAATCAACAAGACACAATCATTACAGAACCGCCCAAAAAGATGTTAAGGTCATCAGTGCCAAGTACGTCAACAACATCGCAATCCACCTCTACACTCCCGCCAGCATGCATTATTTGTAATAAGGATGAAGTTTATGTCACTGATACGGTAAGTGATCATGCATTACATATATTCAGAGCCACTGACATAGAGTATATAGCAGAGCATATAAATGTTTTGACATTTGAAGGCGGACATTACGTACCAAATTGTTAGACTGGACGTCACATATGTAGTGTTGATTATTCAAATTTAAATAAACAAAACAATTGTACAGAAGAATTAACAAATTCTCAATCACTTCTTACGTCATTAATTGTGTGTGGAGAAGCTGTGTTATAAGTGATAAAATGTTGAGGATTTAAGAAAAATGCAAAGCCTATTTCTTTTGATATTGAACCATATTGTACTATCTATGCTATTCACAAACATGTCAAATGTTTACTGTATTTGCACCATTTTAACTCATAAATTATTTGTGATGTTATCACTCAACAGTATACCCGAAAACGCAAGTTGGACCAGCTGATCTCAGCGGAAACAATCGACGGTGGGAAACTCAGAGAAGCTGCAACGAAAAAGAACGACCAGCGAATTCTTATCCATATATTGGGCAAAGACTGTGTCGCCGTTGAGGTTAAGTATCACAAATGTTGCTATCGAAAATACACATCGTTCTTGAATCATCCAGAAACCAAAGAGTCAGCCATAGAAAATGCAATGTACAGCAAGTCGTTTGATAAGTTTTGCACCATCGTAAAAGAGCAAGTCATTGATAACCACAGCATTTGGTATATGAGTAGACTCAAAATCGAATTTATTAATACAGTGAGAAAAGTAGAAAATCAAGATGCTTCAAGTTATGCAACGTTTCGATTGAGAAACAGGCTGAAAAAACGCTTTCCTCAATTAGTATTCCATACACCAAAGGTACGAAACAAAAATGAATTTGTCTACGTCGAAGATTTAAGTCGGGAAAGTGTGGTAGAGAGACTACTGACAACAAAGAGTGACAGTCAATCAGATACTTCAGATGATGAAGAAGAAGACGGAGATGAACTCAGCCAATGTGAACAGACATCCAACAAGACTAACAAGACAATAGAACTGAAAGATTTGTATGTAGCCGCACTTGCACTAAGACAAAACATTCGAGAATATTGCTCTTTATGGTATGAGAATTAGCCTCCTCTTGCCTCTGACATCACACAAGAGAGCGTTAGGAAAGTGGTATCCCCTCTTCTGTATAATTTTGTGGCGTGGTTACTTGGATACTCTGAGGAGTCTTAGGACTCTAGCTACGTGGATATGGACGAAGAATATGCAGTTAAAGTGTACTCTCTATGTCAAGACTTGGTTTATAACGGCAACAAAGGTAGAACTCAGACCCCGAAGTCCTTGGCACTGGCAATGGCAGTTAGACAGATGTCTGGATGTTCGGGTTTGATTCATATTTTAAATGGTCTAGGACATTGTGTTTCATTGTCTTCAACAATGACCTACGACTCCGCTATCGCGCAACTTGTCATCAAAACATCTGACGTTGTTCCAAGAGAATTTGTGGCAGGTCAATCGATTAACTTGGTGTATGATAACATCGACTTTGGTGAAGAAGTCAAGAAACAGACGCATGTAACAAATGGAATAATTACTCAGAAAGTTTCACACAGCCATCAGATTACGTCTGAAAGAGACACAGTGAACATACCAAAGTCGCAGCGTACAGTACAAGTGCCTGAGCAAGATGTAATACCATTTAGCCTTGGGAATAAGAAGACACCAAGATTTAATATTGAAATGGAAGAAGTTACTGGTAGTATCACAGTCAAGACAGCTGCATCAGAGGCCGCGCAACTTTTCGATCTGACGTATGTACTGCTGAAAATGATTCTTTCAGATGACTTGCCTGTACTTCCTGGATGGACAGGTTTTAATACCCTCCTGCGCAAAGACAACATCCCCAATATCTCAAGAGTTGGCTACCTCCCTGTCATTGACGCGTCTCCGGCAGAGTATTCCACCATTAATACGATTCTTAAAAGAAGCACCGAAATAGCAGGCAAGCTGCAACTTCAGTACGCGACTCTGGTGTTTGACGAGGCGGTCTACGCCAAAATCCAGCATGTGCGATGGAAAAACGACACCTACTACAACCGTTTCATAGTACGTCTTGGAGAATTCCATGCTATAATGTCATTCCTGTCAGCAGTATCTAAGATCTTTGAAGATGGCGGGTTAAAGGCAAGTTGAAACTCATTTTTGTCATTTATTTCAAGGGTTTTAAAATACCTAAATTAAAAACATTCTGCTACACAGTTATCTTGAAATATGCCTTCGAGATATATTTTTCTGTGCGGGGAAATTCAAATGATCATATTCAAAAGATCATATAAAATCAAATCCATTGTCTCTAAACAATCACTAAATGGTTTTTAATTTATTTTATAGGATGTTTTTATCGAATCTGGAATAGTGAGTGAGGGCTCCATAAAGGGTGTTATGTCAGGCAAACACTACAACCGCTCCCTATTTTGCCACAAGACCATGTACGAGGCTCTGCAAAGACTACGATTTGAAGAATTTCTAGACACGCTTGACGACGAAAGCCAAGAAGACATCTCATCGTTTGTTGGAAGTATGAAAAATGCGTTTGAAGAAGAGGATCAACTACACGAATATATCAATAGTGTACAAATGGAACAACTATGCGAGCGTTACGAAGCTTTTATTTCCGAGTCATCAGCTAAATCACTTGCTTTCGCCTACTGGAGCATGTACATTAAAATGATTGGTAATTAATTGGTTTACAGTATTACAAATGTATCTGAAATAATCAAAGGGTAAAATTTCAAAGACTAAATATTTTTTCTAGGCATACTTCTGTTATTCATTCGAGCTACCAGAGAAGTGGATTGGAACCTTCATTAGTTATCATTTCGATCAATGATCCCTTGGTTTTTGCGTGCGATAAAGTCAATTACGCAAGATATGGCGCAGCATATTGGCTAGAAATGATTTCATTAGAGAAATCACATCCAGGTACACATACGTTTTTGTAGTCTTATTACATTTTAGCCTGTTAAAAGTCCCGCTTGAAATGATGATGATGATGATGATGGTAAACTTTATTTAAATAGGGTAGCACATAACAGTAAGCGTTGCTACTGACAAACTACACAGTATATTTGATGTAGGATATGTCCATATTATAAAAGTTTACCTCTTTGTAATTTATAGGAGCTCTACCAGAGGTATCCACGAACTTCGCGGTACAACGCCAGAACAATTATGGGTTTGCAGCAGTTGCGTGCGACCAAACCATAGAACAAACAGCTAACAGAGTTTCCAAAACCAAGGGTGGTTTGATTGGCTTTACAATGAATCGTGCGTCAGTACACAGATGGCTCCTATCGCAATCTGAAAGGGCTGGGATCACAGGCCAGTGCAAATCTATAGCCGGAATGAACTGCAAACCACGATATGTTTGTATTTATTTAAGTTTGTGACCGAGAGCTGAAATTTAATAATAGAAATCTTTCACACCAACTATCTAATTATCTGATCAGAAACATCAATGTCAATAATAATTGCATTTCTTTAGAAAAAGAAAAGATCTGGATGCAACCAAATGCCAGAATTATGAAAATTCTGTGTGCGACGTCCTAGCAACAATTACAAGCATGATCAATCCATTTAACTCCAATCATGATGGACTCGTCAATATAACAAGTGGCGTTGAACTACCAAAGCAGTCAGCTAAAAGCCTTCTTGACGCTGAAAAGTTGGGAGAGGGTCAATTCGCTGCATTTTGTGAAGACAACCTTTTGAGTGAGAAGCCTGATATATTTACACAGATCAAGAGAAACAAACTAATGACATTTTCAAGCAAGACCAAAACAATGACAGACAAGAAGGGAAAAAAACAATAGCTGTCAAATCAACCAGAAATCTCTTTGCGCGACTGTTGGTTATCTCCAAAACACGCGAAATCGACTTGAAGGGACTTCTTTCCTTTAGCTTAAGTGAATTCCCACTATCTATTGCCACTGCTTCCGGAGATCTTGTGAAAACCACTAAGTCAAAGATGTTTGAAGTATTGGAAAAGACCGCAGGCAGCCCAGTAGTAGAGGCGGACAGCCTTCAAAACAGAACTGCATTAATCGTAGATGCTATGGCCGTAGTACAGGCTATGAAGGGAAAGTGGCGAACATTTGGTGAATTTGCTGATACATTGTTTTCCTTTCTGCTGAGTCTTGTAAAGCAACGGAAGGCTGTGCGACTCGATTTTGTGGCAGACAGGTACCCCTCATTAAGTATAAAGAACGTAGAAAGAGCGAAAAGAGCAGCACAAGGTGTACAGAGAGTTCACATCTACAATAAAGACCAGACTATCCCAAAGCAGTGGAAGAAATACTTGAGCTGTGGAGACAACAAGGAGTCATTGGCTGTGTTTTTGTGTGGTCACTGGAGTACGTACCACTCGGCCCAAATGAAGAATTTAGAGTCCTTCTATGTCACCTCAGCAGATAAGTGTTATTTGCTTTCCCCTGGCTTATCCCAAAGCGATACAGTTCAAAGGATGGAAGTTGCAGAGCTAAGATGTGATCACGAGGAAGCCGATACAAGATTACTGCTTCACTCAAGACATGCAGCCGAAGTACATGCCGAGATAATAATCAAATCACCTGATACAGATGTGTTTGTACTGTGTACAGCCATGCAGAAAACCATTGGTAAGAAACTCTATCTGATGACTGGAAATGGAAACAAATTCCGTGTTATAGATGTTGCTGCCGTCTCAGACGCACTTGGAAAGGAATTATGCGCTTCCCTGCCAGGATTCCACGCTTTCTCAGGTATTTTCCTTTAATGATTTGAATATTTTAAAATAAGCTTTTGAAAAATATTTATTTAACTTTTCTCTGTAGGATGTGATACAACAAGTGCGTTTCTTGGTAAAGGCAAGTTAAAACCGTGGAAGGTCCTCATGGAACATCCAGAATTCTGTGCAGTATTCTCCGGGCTTGGCAATCTGCCGATCCCTGATGACCTGATAGACCACCTGAACGAGTTCGTATGTTTACTGTATGGTGATAACTGCTCACAAAGTGTTGACGATTGCAGATATAACCTATTTAAAGCAGGAAAGTGTTCTGATGATGCGCTCCCACCAAATAGTGACTGTCTGATGCATCATATTGCTAGATCCAACTTCCAAGCTGCTTCGTGGAATCGTTGTTTATCTCCAATGTTACAGCTTCCATCTGCTGTGTGTAATGGATGGCAACTGGGATCAGATGAGCAATTGCAGATATTGTGGATGACCCGTCCATCTGCTCCGGAGTCCCTTTTAGAATTTGTGCAGTGCAAATGTAGAACCGGATGTAAGACACAAAGATGCTCTTGCTTAAAATCTGGATTGAAGTGTACTGAAGTGTGTTCCTGCTCAGAGTGCCAAAACAATCTGCATGTAATAGAAGGAGAAGATGAATCTGATTCTTCAGATAATGACGATGAAGATGACTATGACTTGGGCGATGATGACAATATGTTTGATGATTTATCAGAATGAAGGTATTAAAACAAGCTAGTGAATCGCTAAAAATGCTAAACGGAATTGCTACCGGATCTTAACCTTAATGCGCTAACCATAATCTAAGGTACTAATACACAAATCCTAACGTCAATGCGCTATTAAACCCTAAACATGTTGCGGTAAACGTATGTAAGCCATCCGCACTAAATGATTTTGCTGGCCATCCAAATTCGATATCGTTGACATTTTCTGCATGGGGAATTAAAAAAGGTTTAAGAAAGCATTCCTATTCCTTTAAAACGCCTTAGTATTTTAAAACAGTGGAAAATAACCGGCATTTAACTGAATTATAGAAGGCCTGTAAGTACTTATGAGCCGGGATTGTCAGCGGGTTCCCCCTCTAAAATAGCAACTGCGCGTGCGCATACAAGAAAATCCAAGATGGCGGACATCAAAACACGAGTAAAAAAATTCGACCTTTCGATGGCTTTTGCTAAAAAACAGCAGGATTTCAGAGGTCCCAACAAGCATATTTGTATTCAGTAAGTAAAAATCTATATATCTAAGGTGATTTTAAGTAGACCCCGTAAAGTTTATATTTTTTGAACGATAATCGACTTCAGAATACGGCCTATTGCAATAAGACACGATCCCGCTTCGGGACCCGGAAAGTACTAAGTAGGATCGAGTAAACCCCTGGGCACAGCGAGCTTGCAATGAAATATTATTCACCTTTTTAGCTGTTCAATAGCTTTAGAATTCCTATGAAACTAAGTTTCTATTTAGAACCTGTCTGTTTAGAGTAATGCTGCGAACTCTTTAAAGATCAAAGCGATATTAAATCGACGAAATTACATGACATTAAAGCAATCGATGTATTCGTCTTGAATGCCTTTTATTCATATTTCATTTATTCATATTATATTTTTGATATTTACATGCAGAGCTTTAAACTGTTTATTAACTATTTAAAACTACAGTTACCAATCATACAAGCTCAGAAACTTTTTTCCTGAAAAAAAACATATTGAGCAGAGCAGTTGACACATGACTAAGGCAGAAAATTACAAAATTTCTAGAAAATATTATTTGACAAGACGCACTTATATGAATGAGAGGATTGAGGACTCAATGTTTACACCAGAATCTCAGACTGATGATCAATGATCTTGTAGTATTATTCAACTAATTAATGGTGATACAAATATTATGTGTATGTTGATACAATTGCATTTACACCAGATTTTTGCATCTTGGGTATCCTTCGAAGAGTTTATGCAGGGCCGTGGCTAGAGCGTTAATTGGGGGGTGGGGGTGTATCTTCATGTATTCGTGTTATGCCCTACTAATTTCTTTTGAAATTAACCCTACTGACAACTGATTTCAAAAGAAATTAGTTGGTCATAACACGAATATATGAATATACACCCCCCAATTAACGCTCTAGCCACGGCCCTGAGTTTATGCACTACATCGAGCTGGCCAATATAACCTATTATTATATACTGAGTGTCAAAGTTCAATTATTCCTGTTTCTTATTGGTTAAGAGCGTATCACGTGATAGTGAAGAAATTCTACTGTCTCCCTGGCAACGTAGCTAAGCGGTGGACATTACTTTTATTCACCGGTAAATAACAAATCCACAGAGCCTCACGGAGCCATGTCAGGTAAAAGGTAATCCTTTTTATACATGTTTGATTGATTTGTGGTACTTTTCTTCTCTTTTGACGTTCAGTATATAATAAAATACTTATTGACTGAGACCTCGGGAAAGCAGTATGTTTTGTGGACCCTCGACTGTCGATGTTTCCCTCGGCTTCGCCTCGGGAAACATCGACAGTCTCTGGTCCACAAAACATACTGTTTCCCTCGGTCTCAGTCAATAAGTGTTAATTGCCTATCCAAACAAACTGTGTATTCATAATAAATATATGCTTTCATTAACACTTAAATATTTAAGTACATTGTTCCTGATGTTATATCCTAGATTCAAGTTATTCAATGAAAAGAGCAGCAAAATTACAAAAGCTATTGTTCAACATCGTATGTGATAAATAGTTGTCTTATATTAAACTTATGTTAAACTAGTGACCTTTCATTCCCATTCTATAATTCAAATATTTGATAAATAGTTTGCTGATGTTAAACTGATTATTTTAATGACCTTTCATTGTTCATTAAAATAAAAATTATAAAAAGTTTGAAACTTTTTCTATCCTTCAAACTTTGATGTCTAGTACCCACGTGGAACTTACGTTTTCTTTCTGTGGAACTTCCAGTTTTATGCTGTCTAACATGTCATATGAGATCGTTCTGTTTACGTTTTCTATTTTCTCCAGTTCAGAATATTAATGTG
This sequence comes from Muricea muricata, assembly GCA_963855995.1. Classification (NCBI taxonomy): domain Eukaryota; kingdom Metazoa; phylum Cnidaria; class Anthozoa; order Malacalcyonacea; family Plexauridae; genus Muricea; species Muricea muricata. The sequence goes on along the minus strand of OY979716.1, from coordinate 97,049,908 downwards.
CCAAACCAGCATTTTAGTTTTAGTTTTGTGTACATATGTTGTATTTATAACAATGTACTTTATGTGATTAATCATCGTTGTAAGTCTGCGTTGTGTCAATGTATATGTTTACTAACATACTTTGGAAAGGGGGAGGTCATAACACAAGTATGATACTTCGACGCAATATTAATTTACAATAGTAAGTAGTTTGCAGTGCAGTATTGGAAACATGTTGAAAAAATAAACTTCATATTCGATTAATAATCATCGCGGGCAACCCACAAAATAGTAGCCATATATTTTTAACACAATCACACCAGAGATGTCCGAGATCTTACCAAAAGCTAGTGGAAAGGGAATAATTATATTACGAAGAAATGAAGACGGTAAATATGCAAGTGGGGCAGACATCATGCTGTAAACACTACATTCACGGTTGCTTCGTTAACTAGCTTAGTTCGTTGATTTTTTCTCGGCTACTCACATGTACGTCATGCGATCATGTTTCTTTTAATATAATTTAATATATGAAAGTTCTAATCGCATGAACAAAACAGACTTTACAGCATATTTATTTTAAGGACTCCATGTACAACGCGGTACACGATTTAAAATTGATACCTTGTCCCATTTATAACCAAATTCAGTATACTTTGTCCAGCTCAGTTTGTAAACGGTATGACATGTCTTGTTGGTGGATAAAAGTTTTGGCCCTCCGACGTATTTATGACCACCAATACTGTTTCCTGATAATCCGTAACCCCAATAGTAAGCACAGCGGTCTACGTTAAGATAGTAAAATACTTTCTGTCCTGTCAACATAGATAAGATGTTTTTAATTACCTTAAATAAACGATATGGGAAGTGCTTTTGTACGGTATTTACACACTGTCTTTTTAATCTAATTATTTTCTCAAAACTTATTGCACTCGTTTTGTGAACACAAATTTACGCGTGCGTAAACACTATACGTCAAGATTTAAATAAATTGAGATTAACAATAATTTACTGCATATTTACCATCATATTCCGTGTTCTGCACAAACTTATATCCAACCTTATCTCGCAGTCCCTCCAATGTAAACTGAATGCCATGTACATGGTAAAACTAAAATCCATTAAAAATGTGTTAAAAAGTACTGGAAATAAAAAAAATAACTCTGATCCGTTAGAAAAACCCCCTATTAAAATCATCAGTATCAGAAAACTTTACAGCCTTCCCATCTTGCTTGATTCTAGAGATGCTTGGATTCAATCATTTAAGCATGTTACCTGACCGCCTTCTTAGATAAATTCTTGAGTCATAATTACAGCACGTCATAACTCGTAATATATTAATAGTTGAATTATCCATCCAAAATGCTTTCTCAATAAAAATACGGAAATACGGTCATGCAAAGTTTGTAAATTTTGTATACAGGGTGTAAAAAAAAAGTAGACAATTTTGAAACGGCTCTTGACCTCGCGATGCAATTTGTATGACTTTTTTTATTAATATACATTTTTAAGGTGTAGAATGGATGAAAATATTTTAAAATTCAAATTTTTCAAACCCAGGGGTGTGCATATTTTGAAACAAATTAAAAATGGCTTGCACGCGAAATTTAAATGCTTAAAAGCAATTTTGAGTTAGTAGGTAGAAAATATGTTATTTATTGCTGTTCAAAATTTCAAGGACTTTGATTGAGTTTAAGCTATTCAAAACGTCGTGCGAACGTATATTTTTCTTAAAGGAGCAGTGTCATATTTCACGCATATGCTTCTGCGCATAATAAACTTGAAAGCGTTGGGCCAACGTTTTCAAGTTCGGAATCCAAGATGGCGTCCTCAATGGAGGGCGAGCATGGTCTGAAATTCGATATTTCCGGATGATTTAAAAGCAACAGAATGACAAACTTCGAAGGAAATTGTACGAGAATCAACGCTAAAGAATTTATTCGGTGTACAATGTATTTAAAGCATGGAGAATGCAAAAATCGAGGCGGGATGTAACCGTTGGAATTGCAGCGATTCCACCGCACATCTGTTGCTCTTGCATACAGAAGAAGGTAAAAATAATGCAATTTATGTGCTTTAATCAAGCTGAATCTACAAGAAATTCGTGAAATAGCAAGAAAATAAAGAAATAAAATTTGCGTGAAATGTGACACTGCTCCTTTAATAAGGATCGTTTTTCTGAAGAAATGTTCCAATTTTAATTAAATGCCCATTGGGAATTGTGTGCACATTAGGTAAATACATAAATTAAACATGCACAAAGCTAATTTTGCAAAAAATAGGGAAGCTCATGCGACGTTTTGAACGGCTTGGACTCGAGCAAATTTTCTGAAATTTTGTACAGCAATACAACACCCGACACATTTTCCATCTACCAAGTCTAAATCACTTTTAAGTTTCTAGCTTTTGCACGCAAGGCATATTTGAGAGCGATTTTAGATTTGTCCACTTTTTTGCTACACCCTGTATAGTTCTATTACGCGCGGAAAATGTTTTGAGCTAAACTTGCCGCGGAAATGGTAACTTTGCTTTTCCACGCGTAATACAAATACATACAAAATTTGCAAACTTCGCTATATTTTCCGTATTTTACAACATTTTGCCACCAAATCCTGTAATCATACCAAATTTAAGATCTTTCTAGATGTTGTAAACAATCTTGTTCTTTTTTCCTAGATCGAATGTTAGTCTGATATGCAAATATAAAAGTCAATCAACTTTTACATGCAATTATTGATAATTGTAATAACACAATCATCTTTAGAAATTTACATGTAATTATCTTACCAAAGACGTGGTCGTATCTCTATGTGTAAAATACAGATCATGATTTGGAATGGATCCTCGACGACAGACCCAATAACGGAACATGGATCCCGCAACCAACCACTGATATAACATGAATACAATCACCCCAATGGTAATAATCGTTGATACTGCACAGCCTTTCAATTCTTGAAGAAAATTATCGAAAAGCCTTAATAAGACTAACACTAAAAAATACTAATTAATTATAACGTTGAGGAAGGTTAGCCTTTCGCTTAAATCATAGTTAATATAAGAGGTGGTTTGCAAATTCGTTACATAGAAGAAGAATATAACTCATTTTGTATTTTGGCTAACCGTTATTGAAAAATATGGTCGATTCTTCATCGTCATGCACGTGTGTACTATGTTATTTGCAATTCTTGATTGCCTAACTGTTAATGCTGCGAATGGCTGACGTTCCTGAAGTATTGGTTAGTTAAGCGAGAATAGAGCTAGAATACACCCGTGACGACGAAAAACCTTATTTCTGCATAAACCAGAACAACTTAATTCATAGATAATGACTTGCATTGTAATTTTAACGAGCAGCCTAATCATGCTTCTTCTTCTAAGAATTATGTTGAAATCTACCAGACAATACAGGCTGCTACAGCCTGCCACGTGTTTCCTGAAACTGAAGCTTTTTGATATAAATAATTAGAACTTACTGCTCCATGTCTTTTTGTTGTTTCGCTTGATTTGTTCCTCCGTGCGATTTTCGTTCTTCTCGTAGAGCTCTTCTATCTCTTCCAGTAATTCTTGTCTGCTTACATCGAGAACTATGCAGACAAAACATTTGACTAGTTGGAAAGCGTCAATTTGCTTTGCGTTTTTGTTCGTTTCGAGTGCCATACCGAGCAAAACGTGTTTCTTTCGAAGGAAAGAGCCGACAGGTAAATGAGATTGGGGGATTGCTTTTCCAGGACTATCAGTGGAGGCATAAATACGCTCGCCATTTTCAATACTTCCAACGACTTTGACATTTACAATGCCAATAACACAGATTGTTTCGGCCTCTTTCGCTAAAAATATAATGTTAAAATTATTTAAAATAAACGTGTATGCTAAAATATTGTCGAATTTTTTATCGTCATTTGCTATCGTAAATATACAGGCAACTCACAATTCAGGGCTAAGTGATAAGGCTTTTTTAAGGATAGGGCGATTGGCCACGAATAATTCTACTGAAGAAAGTGTTTGCTGTCTTTATTGTTTATGTCTTATGTGGATATATAAGAAAAATCTAACAATTAAAATTAATAATAGTCTATGTGTCTCAAAACAAGATTTTTTGCCATCGAAAAACTCTCAGCTGCCATCTTGGTTTCTCTACTAGTAGTATATGAGCTAATATCCCACTAATAGAGGAGCCAATCACAATTACAGAGCACATAATATCCGTTTGCAGTCTAGATAATAAATTAAAGGAAATATTTTTGACTTTCGCGAAACATTGTTCCGGATATTTCATAAAAAAGTGCTCTACGCTATTAGTTCCATAATCCGTCGAGCGATGTGGGTCGTGGAAAAGATCAATCAAGAGGTAAAAAAATTCTTATTGTAAAAGAAAAAAAAACAAGTAAATCAATTTCTGATAGAACAAATCGTCAATGTGTGACAGAAATGTTGACGGTAACAAACTAGATTTTTGAAAAAATCTTTCAAAGAGGAAACCAAGGCCATGGTTGGAAATCGTTGGCATTGCGTGAGATGAATCGATTTTGAAAATAAGCGTATATAGAATGTCTAGAGTAAAAATGTCTAGTATAGAATGTCTAGAGTAAGAATGTCTAGAGTGAGAATGTCTAGAGTAGGAATGTCTAGTATAGAATGTCTAGAGTAAAAATGTCTAATATAGAATGTCTATAGTATAGAATGTCTAGTGTTGTCGATCTATACCTGACCTAGCAGGGAATGACTAGCTTTGCCAGCGGCATCCGGATTTAGGCTTAACCCCCTCTTTCATTAATTTGCCTCCTTTAAGGCAGTTTTCGAAATTTCCATACATATAAGTCACGATTTAGAGGTTGTTACTGCATGTTTTCAAATTTTTAGAAATGCATATGTCAACAACGTCAACGCATACGAAATGCATATGTCAACGACGTCAACAAGTTGTGCTCGCACGGCTTGTTCAAGGTTATCAACGAGTTTGAAGCAAACTGTTATCAACTTGTAGCAAACTTGTTGATATCATACTCCTCACGAGGCTGTTTCGAAAAGGCTAGTACAGTCATGATTGATAATTTATAACAATATTGTTACGTGCAACCTTGTTTCGTTACTATACAATATTCTAGCCATGTATTGTATGCGCGTGCTGTATCAGACCCATAAGAAAAAATATAGGAAGTGTTTCAAATAATCTTACCTGGGTCAAGAGGTTTGTGTCCAGCCAGCCAATGAGAGCGGCTAACAACACCGGCATGTAATGCGTTATGAACATTGTTACTGCGCAATCGTTGAATGTAGGTCTCCCCAGACTCTTCGTCTTTATAGAAGCCCATGATATCTCCTTCTTCCAGGTCTTCATATTTATCCTTTAATGCCAAATAGTAGGCAAAGTCCGCTTGCGTTGTCTCTACATGGAATGTTCCTCCACTGTCCACGTTGATGTTAGCGTTTTTGGCAACCAGCTTATCAATTCTTGCTGTTTTTGCGTCCAGTATGTCTACTAAGATATGCTTTTGTCTTGCAGCTGCAAAATACATTAAGTAATGTTTAAAATGCGTGGTCATGCTTTATCTTTACGAACACGAATTTTGTTAATCACTGTCGCTTTGTCGCTTTCTCTTCACTTTGGCTTTGTGTCTTTGTACTTTTTTAGTACTTATTTATTGTATCACAAAACATACTGTTTCCTGTGCAACATGAAATACAATTTTCAAAAGGCTCGAAAGACATGCCCGAAAGACAACGCGACTAAACACTTGAAACTTTTAACTCGATTCTGAATATTTGAAGAGCCAAATGCAGTATAAAATAACCAGTAGAGTCCGTAATATTTACCAAAATCTTCAAAAGTTCCGCTGTCGTCGGAAACTCCCGGTGAACCTAAAAAAAGAAGTTAGTTTAAGATATTTTCAGACATTGTAGGTTATCATGTGTAAATTACATACAAATGCAACAGAACTGATAGAAGGACAAGAGCATATTATATAAGAGAGGTGTAGATTTCATTTCGTCATACCTCTACCGCCACCTAAATCTATCTTTTAGACAATCGGATGTGTTGAGCCTACACGATTAACCAATCAGCTTTATAAATTCTGGAAAAGTTAGTGGTTGTTGTAGTGAAAGTCAAATTTGAATCGAGGTGCTTCAAATATTTCGGCCTTTCACACGTTGGCTATTTTCTATCAATTTTTTTTTACAAGTTTTGTGCATCAAAATCCTGTAGAATTTCTAATGAATGTAAGGCTGATGAATAACGTAAAACATTGCGAAATACAGTTGGAAATCGTGAGGTTAGCCCTAAGTTCCAACAATTTTGTCATATAACTAGCTACAATTACGCGTATATCGCACTTTCTTACATACCGGTATGATAAATTCCAATTCACTATTACTATTCACAATGTGTTTATTTTGCAGAGGAAGGAAATTGGAAACCCCTGAGACGCACATGCAGGAGAGATCAAATACAAGAACTTCGCTCACACGAAATACCACACCAGACTTTTTAGTAGTGAGAGGCACAAGGTGCTACCCGCTTACACAGAAGGAACGGACCACCAGTGAATTCGAAGAAGCTGCAAGGACCTTTGCGGAATAAGGTCCCAGTTTTGGACAGTTTAGTTGAAAATTCGTTAAACATTACCTGTTAAACCCAAATTTTCATCATCTGGTCGCGGTCTCTTTGCTAGATATTAAAGATCAAATGAGATAATGTATCATTTTTTGAGAATTATCAACGATAATTCATTGAGAAGTATCATGCAAAGCTGCGATTTGTGTTATCCACCACACTGTAAACCTGGAAGTGTTAACGTAACACCAAAATGGGTGTAAATTGTTGCAACGCTACCGACACCAACTAGGTGTTAGCTATCACTATTTTTTGTATCTATTCACACTTTCGTAGTGTTAGATGTTTGCCATGTAACTACATGGCAAATATCTAACACTACGAAAGTGTGAATAAACGCCAAAATTAGTGTTAGCTAACACCTAATTGGTGTCGGTAGCGTTGCAACAATTTACACCCATTTTAGTGTTACGTTAACACTTCCAGATTTACAGTGCAAATCCGAGATGGATAACAGAAACCGTGGCCTAATGATAATTTTTGATATCTTATAAAAACGAAACTCCAATAATTGTTTTATCGTGTAATAATTCAGTAACAAATCGAAACTTTTACCAGCATGCCTATATATAAGTTTTGCACATATGTGGTACACAGTGTATTTGTTAAAACCAAAATCATTTAGCTGTTGAACAACTTAAATGTCCGTATCACAAAAAATAATGAAAAACAATATGTTGTTCGTTTTGAGAGGAATTATGTCACCGAGAAAAAGTGTACATCACGTTTAGTTAAATTGTGATAGGATTTGAAAGAGTTACATTGCAGCAATTAAGATCCTGTACTGCAATTGTCTAAAAATATCACACTATATAATGAAAAGCAATTATAGATTGTTATTATATAATCAAATACAAGAGCATAAAAATTACAAAATGACTTTTAAATAAAAAACTACTTTTACATAAAAATTTCAGTAAAACTGTTCCGGTGTTTTCATTTTATGTGTGAATCTAAGTTGCTTAACTCAATGTTTGTAGAATTCAAAGTTGGTCAGAGCCACGCGCTCCGAGAGCCTCGCACACAAAGAATCAGAGCTCTTATCTGAGCAAAACAAATTTTTGTGCGGAGCCAGTTCATTACTACTCCTGGAAGAATACCTTTTTCATCAGAGAGCTATTCTGAAAGGGTATTCAGAAAATGATGTGTTCCACGACTACATCCACAATACGCACTGAAAATTAGTGGTGTAAACGAGGCATGCTCAATTTGTATACACCGCTGATTGTATTGGCGTTTCTTCTCTCGTTCATTTCTTGTAAAAGCAGCATTAAGATTCTGGTTCAAATATGTCTTGGCGTAAGGATTAAAAACCCTAATATCAAAGAATGCCATTTCACATCTTTCCACTATATTATTACATGTATATTTAATTTTTTGTCAACCGCAGTTTACAAACAAGATGCTAAGAAGTCTCCTTTGAGGCACTCACTTGACTTTGGTCCTGGTTTTGTTTCCAGTGATCTCAAGTTGAATGCTGGACTGAGAAACTTCTCACTGAGCGAACCATCAATAAAGCGCAATTGTATGACCAACTGGAACATGTTAAGCTTGCGTTCTTTGTCGGACTTTGATAGCTCGAAAACGGGTTTATAGAGAGGTGGATTTCCATCGTAAATCTCATGGAGGTCCACCGAAAATGTTTGCTAAAGTCAAAGTACGTTTCTACAATTATTGATATAGGTATGATCGCACAAAAAGATTTGAGTCAGGTGTTTTTTCGGGGAGGGTGTGCTATATATCCTGTTAGTATCCGATTAAGTTCGACAAACTTAATTACTGTTAATAAACTAAGATTAATTAATTTTGAGTGAATAGCATGGAGATAGGTCATAAGAACGGCGTACTCATTTAGGACGATTAAATAATGACCAATGTGACAACGACACATGTGGTAAAAAAATTTGATATGCAGACAGCTCTAAATGGAAAAGAAGCGTAGCCAGCACGACGATTTAGTCGCGCTGTGCAAATATGTATATGGTGTTGGCAGAAAACCAGTCTATTATTTGAGATAATGGACAGCACTAAGACCACAGGGTGAGGTGCTGTCCAATCTCTCAAACAATTCGATGTGTCTAATGTCCTACTTAAAATATGCAGATTTTCAACTAGTTTTATATAATTATTATGGGGGCCATATTAAGATCTCAATCGGGGCCTCTATTATATAGGGGCCTCTTAATCTCAATTAAACATAATATTAAAGTAAACGAATGAGGCTTTTTAGTTTTATATTCACTGTGCTAAAACATGCAAATAGCTTGTGATGTCATCTTCACACGCATAATAAATCGACCAGTAAATATCTTATAAATTAAAAGCCAAAGCTGTTTTGAGCTTTACAAAAGTATAGGAATGTTGTCATTGCATAAATGTGCAAAAACTTCGTAAATTTGGCAGGCTTTTCCATAAATATTCTTCGTTAACTAAGTCTCATTTCGTATGGGTGAGAAGATGACGTCACAAATTAGCTTTCATTTACTGCCGTTAAAAGATGAATATCTCTAGAATGAGACATGATATTTGGAAACTGAAAGCGTCTGACTGTATGTATTCAACTGATGTTTGGTTGTAATTGAAAGTAGACAAACGATTTTTCATTATCGTGCCGCTTAAAGCATATGTTTGAGAAGACTTAGGTACTTAATTCTTTTGTACATTTTAAAAAGTGTATAATTCACACAAAATGTCAATTTTACCAATGTCAAGAAAAGATGTAAATAAGTTCATTATATTGTCTATGTACCCCTAGTGTGTCTATTTTTTATACCTCTTATATACCGCTAATATCCATTTTTATGTGAACAAGTAAACGCCTTGTGAACATGGCACTTTCATCATAAAACATTAACTACCTCTAGAAATTATTTGGAAATTACTTCTCATTATGTTTCTCTAATAAAGAGCGAAGGTACTCACAGCATGTTTTCCTTCAATTACACTAGATATGTCTGTTTCTTTAATAAGATTTAAACTTTCTCCATTCTTTATGGAGACTTCTCCATTATCGTCTCGCATTTTCTTGGCTGCCGAATCCACTCGTTTCACCCACCCATGTATTTCAAGCAATTGAGCGCTTGTCCACGCTTCCATATGAATCCATCTATCTCCATCCTTTACTACTAATTGTCTGGTCTTTTGTCCCAATCGATACTGCTTTTTGTAAAATACTTTGTTCGCGTCAAGATTTTTGAATTGAACTTCTGCGTAATCTAATAGGAATTTTGCAAATCAGTACAAATTACAGCGTGTCTACCACTTTGACGACACTCGCCTACAGTCCACCTTAACTTATCTACCTTGACCTATGGCGCTTAGGACAACTGCCGTATTGTATGTTTTACAATTAAAATGCAAATTTTACATCGGCACGTTTTCTAGTTTGCGTTTGTTACATTTACAAAAAATGCAATGCCATTTAAATTTGGCTTAAAATTGCTGCAAAACAGCCAGAGTTAGTACAATATGACGCCTACAAATTGAGGTTTTTAAGTGGGCAATTATTGCGTGCTTCACACCTTTTCTCAACAAGATGAAAACACGTTTTTGCGTCCTAAAAGTCGTGCTGATCTCCTTTGCATGGATCATCATAAATTATTTCATTAATGGCGAAGTGTTTCCATTGCTGTAGTGCAGCATACTAATATGGTATAGTTATAGTTGACTATATTATGCCAAAAAAAATTGCTTTGCGCACGAAGTAAAAGTGCAAAATTTTTTGCATGTGTTCCTTCTCAATACGTTTTCAATCACACGCGATATTGCCATGTTAGTGAGGAAAGTGGAGTAATTTACATTTTTGAAATAAATATAATCTAATATAAGAAATGATATGATATACAATAATATAAGATATTTATATGAAAATCCTTTACCAAAACTATTCACGTTCAGAATTTCTTCGAATTATTTGCAGTTGTTTATAAACCCTATCGGCTATCCACACTGACAATAGCATTTAAAAACAAGCAGTATGAAGCATGGGTACATACACGCACTGTTTCATGGGTACATACACGCACTATTAAAAGGGTTGAAATATATAAACACGAAGATCAAATGAGAAGCTTGATAAATATTAAATGTATTATTTCAACACGGAAATTGTTTGTGCTACAACACATGAAATTAAACGGTAGCTGGGTCCCATCCAGCTTCGCTGCAGTGGAGCAAAATAATCCATTGTAATTAATTATTATAGATTGTAAGTGGAAAAAGGCCTACGACCACGCAAAAGCGGTGATAAATATATACCCCTTGATATACGGAAACAAATTTAGTGAGAGTTAAACCCCTAGTGAAACACGAGACGACAGTTCCCGTTTCTTAATCAGTAATGCGTATATTTAGACTATTAAGGAAGTTTTTATTGATTATTGTGTGTTTACGCTTGAATTCACAAGCGGTAAATTGTTCGTGTTATGTAGTGTTAAAAAAAAACTAATCCTGCGTCTTCACGTTGTGTTTCATGAGCTTGGCACATTTTTGTACAAAATTCATAACGTCATTCAGATCAACGTATCTAAGTCAAGATAAACGAATACGACGTTGATAATTCCTGCTAGACTTTTGGCCGTCGTCCCATTAGCCCTAAAATCCGTGTAGATAAAATGTAGTTTCTGTAGGTTAACTGCTCATTTTGTAAATATTCCACGTGAGTGATTTCAAAACAAATATGCAACGTGATCCCTCATTATATCGATATCGATTCGCGGTAGCAACATATACCTGTCATTATACTACCATTATAAACATTTAAAATTATGTGTTGTCCTTGAATATCGATTTTAAAGCCAAAACCAAACGATCTGTTATAAACTTTGACTTCTTTTGCACATGATACTGAATCCTATAATTTTTTTACCTTGGGCAAATAAAGTATAAACTAACCTGTGATAGGCGGAAGTAATGTCTGTAGCTCAGGATCTACAGAACTTGCCAAGTCCTGTCCTTGTCCAAATGCGTAGCTCATTTTTTATTTATTTTTTTATTTTACTTAAAATAGATCGCTTAACGTTCCTCTTCTAATCTCATTTCAAGGACCAGAAACTTTCTTCAGTGCTGGCCTTCTCTTATATGCAGATTTGTTCAGCATGCTCTATGATTTCATTAACGTAATACAATTAAAAGTGGAGTTTCTATTTCCGCTTGCCACAAGGGAAGATTCCAATATCATGTCCCAGAGTTTGCTGCAGGAAATACTGAAAGTGCGCTGTAAGGGCACGGATTTTAGGACCAATTCGGTTCGTCTACTGTGGAATTTAATTTAGATCTACTTACCTTGTATATGACCTGAATGCACTGATAAGAATAGTTCAGTATCTTGCTTGTAAGTACTATTTGATATACGAGAAGGAGCGTTTTATCATATTTAAAACGCGAGGCGCAGCCGAGCGTTTTAGATTATGATAAAACGCGATTTTTCGAGTGTATCAAATGACTTCAAATACGCCGCATTGTAGTCGGAAGGTAATGTTCTGCTTTGAATTGTGTACTGATTGTTAGTAGGATACGACTGGGTGAACGTATAACAATTGAACATTGTTTTTTAATTTAGTAAAATTAGTGCGGATCATTGAATATGCAAAATTTCACTTTGAATTATATATGCATGACAGAAACACAGATTTGGACAATCTGAACATCTTGCATTTGAGTACACAGATTAGTGTTTAGGTGTGTCAAATGCAAGGTTCAAAAAGGGTTTTTCGCCCAGCTAAAACTGCAGAAGAAGAAAAGAAATTGTTGGAAGAAGTTGTTCGTTTATGTTCAACCTTGAAAAAGCACAGCGTTTAGGCATCAACATAACCAGCATGACTGCTGAATCAGTGCTCGCAAACATGCCCATGCCAGAAATAGAAGTAAAACAAAGCGAGAATCCTGGATCGGCTTTAGTCTCCGGTTGTGTGCTTAACAATTGCTCTATTAATTCTGGTTGCAGAACTTAAGCTCCATTTCAGTGTATTCGGTGATTGTAATAAAGAAAGTATTTTCTTTCGTGCTGTTATATTATGAAATGTGTATTGCAGTGAAAAACTGGGAAATTTAGTTCGTGTATAAAATGCTAATTAGGATGAAATATTATATAAAGAATACTAATGAACGTGAGAAATTATATAATGTGGCATCCTAATTAGCATTCATGGTACTTTATTACGTATAAAGCCACCTCACATGACCTATTATCGTTCACATGATTCGTCAATAATCTTATGAATTATCAATGATTTTGAAGTACTTAAAAAATACATCCCTCAAAATTGCCTCTATTTCCAAAATATCTAAGTTTTTAGCGTGAATTTTGTAAATATCTACTTTTGAAACAGCCAAATTTATTTACATTAGACCCATGCATTCAAACTGCGCACAAGAAATAATAGTTTTGTGACAACTATAAATAATGAGAGGGGTAGGATCATCTGATCATATATGGATTATATGGAAGTTGGGGACACCTTTATGCCATATATGGTAGTGTCGTTTCCTTTCGCTTCGAACAGTTTGATAATCAGATGATCCTACCCTCTCATTATTCATGATTGTCACTAAATTATTATTCCTTGTGCACCGCTTGAAAGCTTGGGTTCTAATGTAAAAAAATATGGCGGTTTCAAAAGTAGATATTTACAAAATTCACGCTAAAAATTTACATATTTTTGGAATAAAGGCAATTTTAAGGATGTATTTTCTAAGTACTTACAAGCAAGATATTGATTGAACAATTCTTATCAGTGCATTCAGGTCATATACAAGGTAAATAGATCTAAATTAAACTCCACAGTAGACGAACCGAATTGGTCCTAAAGCCCGTGGTAATATGATAATTGTGGTAATTGGAGCAAACATATGATAATGTTTATGAATATGTTAGCAATGCGTTTGTAAACGCTATATGTAACCTCCCTGCAGCTAATGGGCTACGGTACATGGTGTCCGATATGATCGTCAACTTCGGCGAACGTCGACGTGCGCTCGTTTTAACTTTACGAGACGAAGGAGTGAGTCTTTGCATCAATTCTCGACCATTTGGAGACTTTTTGACAAATAGAAGGGCAGTGATATATTTTGTCTTTAGATGTTAACGCTTATTCTATAGAAATCACTCATTGTTTACTCTGATAGAAGTGTCAAGTAGTATTAGTGCAGTAGGCAGTTAAAAAAGTACATTTCAGCGTCGCATTGGGTTCTGGCCGTGCGCGTGTTGTATGCGCAGTTGTTCACAAATACTTCTCTCTATTGCAAGTGGTCTTCCGGTTAACACCTCTAAAATGTATGGTGTTTCAGGTTTCAACATTTTATACTCTATTTTGGTAGCTTCAAACCTGACTAATACCAGATATTTCTCATTCACTTTCATATTTTTTCTATTTATATAGAACTATGAATAAGTTGACATTTTATAACATCCCCCCTCCCCTTAGAATGTTTGAACGACAAGCTTTCACAGCTCATTCAACACTGTTTTCTTTGTAGCCCGCAACAAAGTCCGCGAGATAGCCTGGTCTGACAATACGACGACCCGAGAGAGACTTACTTTTGGCCCTCACGTAGAGTTTACCGCATGACCATCATTAAAAAAATGACTGTCTAATCGCACAGGCTTCAATTGATCCACCAAATGCTCCTTAAACTTGAAGTTATTGATGAAGCAAAATTACTGGGTCTTACTGTTACGTTTAACTTAGAATGGAATAGTCATGTAAACAACATAATTTTCAATAGCTCAAAAACGGATTTATCTTCTAGTTAAAGGTTGTTTAAAGTTACAATTCAAGACATTTTGCAATTTTTTTCTGTCTGGGTCCGCCTTATTTTGGAATACGTCTCGACCGTCGTCCACTATTCATACCGAAATACTTAAGTAATGAAATCGAACGTATTTAAAAACGGGTCCTTCGAATTCAATTGTTTATCCGAACTTATATTACGAAAATGCATTGACTGAAGCTGGGATGGAATAATCATTACACACTAGAAGACAGAAAGCCTGCAAAAAACTTTTTAAACAGATGTTAGAAGATCCTAACCATAAACTAAATGATTTAATTCCCAGAACTATTGTCGCAAAAAATTATAAATTACGTAACCATAGGAAGATACATGTACCGGATTTTGTACTGAATGTTTAAAAAACTCGTATATCATCGCTAGCTGTTTAAAATTGAAAAATCAGCGATAAATTAGGATAAGGTAGTTTATAAGTCATGATCTTCTTAATTGTCTATAGTTTGCTCATAATCTTTAATTGCAATATACTTGTATCTATATCTTACTGTAACACTTATTAATTTAGTACTTGTGCTGCAAATGTGAGTTATTAAACTATTAGAGAGCTTAAGCAAGCGACGTTTTTGTCAACATGGACGGCAGCCGGAAGTAAGTTGCGTCGTTATAGATGGCGAATGATGGCGTCAGTTGTTCTCGTGTGAAATCATGAACGTGAAAGTTGACTGACTGCCGTTGTTGATTTCAAACGAGAACGGCTGACGCCATCATTCGCCATCTATAACGACGCAACTTACTTCCAGCTGCCGTCCGTGTTGACAAAAACGTCGCTTGCTTAAGCTCTCTATTAAAATGACACAGTCACAGTAATTGACAAACGAAAAAACATGTATGGGTAAATTGAATAAATTGGTTGGTGTCTGCAACAAATGGCGCAATAATCTTATATTTTAGGAAAACTTACATCATCATTATGAAAAATCCCGAGTTAAAAGTGCTGAATCACAAATTTCTTCGTAAATGACAATGGTACTTCCTCGAACCACGGGGGACGGGATTTCCCCTATTGTGGCTATTATTAGGCAATTTAAACATATCGAAGAGTTACTGGTCACAGACGCATACCTAAGGTCAATCTGATATATCTTTGGTTGTATATACTAGAGTGCATCAAAATTAAATTGGTTCATCAGTACTTGGCTTCTATATAAGGTAAGATACTTCCATGATATTAAATACGATATAAATTTGTGCTGATTACAAAATTGTTTATCGCAATGTTATTATCGTAAGCCATACATCTTAAAATAACCGAGCGATACGATGTCTACATAGATTATACAATTATATTCCTGCGTAGAAAATAGATTGTTTGATTACAACGTCCAAAACGCATACGAGCAAATGGCATATAGTACAAGACCACTGAAGGTGACGGTATGCCATAATCGCGACGAATTTGAGTCATTCTAAACGTGTGTATATTTGATCCACGCTGAATTCAATGTATGTCGTTCATATTTCATACCTGAGTGACTTTAAGTCTAGTCTAACCTGTAGTAAAACTGATGAACAGAACGGTTTAATGGGACTAGTGAACTAAGCTAACCAGCATTAGCATGCATACATTTCTAACCTGGACTTTTTTATCTATAGGTTAAGTACCCATTAAGAAGGAGGGATACAAGAAATATATAATATTGGCTCGATCACGCGAGCGATATGACGCCAATCGAAAGCGAAGCATATATAAAGAGATATGTTAGCTAAGTCAATTTTAAGAGAGTTTTCGACAAGAATCTATCGACTTTAAAGACTACAAGCCAACATTTTGCTTCAGGACTAATCATTTATTCATCGAAAGTGATACTAAATTTCACTAACGAGATAGCTTTATCACAGAATAGAAATAAACAGAAAGGCCACTCGAGTCGGAACCTTTGAAGTTTGTGTCTCCACGCATATCTCATTACGCATGTTCATTATGCAGGTTCTGGCCAGTCAATTGCCTTTTCTGGCCAATAGGAACGCTGAACTGGCCGTTCCGCCATTATTCTGGCCAGATATTTGCATAAAAATTGGGGGACATGTTGCACTGCTGAGTGGTCCTACTGTTTATACCCTATACTGTGGCTTTATTATATGATGCATGTCCGGAGCATTTCCTGGAATAAGTGATGCATGCTGTGGCGCATCAAGCTTATTAATGTTAATAATGGATATGTATTATTAAGAGTATGTATTATTGAAATTATTAAGTACAAAATATTGAAATTATTGAGTACTTTAAGAGTTACAACCTCCATCAAAACCCGATTTGATCAAGATTTATGCCAGTGTGCCTATAAATTTTGCACAGTGCAGTAGAATGCTGTGAAAAAACGGATAATTTTCCTCAAATTTAGAATGGCTTCGGTGGAATCTC
This sequence comes from Muricea muricata, assembly GCA_963855995.1. Taxonomy (NCBI): domain Eukaryota; kingdom Metazoa; phylum Cnidaria; class Anthozoa; order Malacalcyonacea; family Plexauridae; genus Muricea; species Muricea muricata. The sequence goes on along the minus strand of OY979716.1, from coordinate 97,033,160 downwards.
GTAAAGAAACAACACAACAAAAAAAGACACCAAAGACGAGAGCATTCCACAAAATGAAAACAAAACGTGATTCTAAAGAAGCTGAAAACAGTTCACAAACAGGCACGATTCGCAGAGCATTAAATAATTCCTTTTGGCGATTACGGCGCAGCTCAAAGAATGTGACCGTTGAAATAAAGGATGCAGCAGATGGTGGTCCTTTAGACTGTTATCCAATGGATAAGGGAGGACAACTTTATATTATACGTATGTATTAGTAATTATAATTTCTTGTTTCATTAATTACGTGTTACATTTTCAAGAATTGGGCGGCATTGGAATTTCTGAGAGTAGTACAATCCTAAAGAAAATTGAGAGGGGGGGACCCCAAAACCCTCCAATCTGCACATCCCTTTACACAAGTTTCTTTCTAGATAATTTTGCTGGTAACAAAAAATTTCCTTATCGCGTGGGCGGTGGACGTGATGTTGGAAATTTGCAGACTTGTTTCAAAGACCTTGGCTTTCATCATGCGGATGATGATTGTAAAACGAACCTTAAAGCTCACCAAATGTGGGATTGGTTTCACACATGGGCTGTCGAGAGAGACTATACAGAAGTAGACTGTGTCGTGATAGCCATATTGACACATGGATTAAGTGGTGACCTATTATTAGGGGTTGACGGAAAACATGTCGCCCTCGATAGTTTATTGTCGTTTTTTGATGGTGACCGTTGCTGTCCAACGTTGGCCGGAAAGCCAAAAATATTCATAATTGAAGCTTGTCGTGGTGAAGAAATTGATAAAGGGATCGAGGATCCTAGCGCGACAGCGCCAGGTAATAAAACATTAGGACTATTAAGATGATTAAAGAAATTGGTCCTGTTTGAGCCGGACGGGTCACAGAAAAATAGATAACCAGGGTTATTATGCAGCGAAACTGTCCCTCTATTTAAAATATAATTTTGCGGAAACACTAAGTAAATTTAGCATCGCAAAGCTGTCGATATGTAAGCTCGGATCTTCATCAGTACTAATAATAATGCTTAAGAGTTTACCAAGCTTGCGGATAGAAAGCTTTGCTATCATAAATTTACATGGTGTTTCCACAAAATTATACTTTAATTTGATATTCACCACGCAAACATGTGAGGAGCTTGTCTCTCTGTTCAGACTCGCGCGGACTGCCCCCAATTAAGGGGCCTTGCCATTCTAGCACAATCTTGGACAAAACTTGTTGAGACACATTGAAATTTTGAAGACAAGATACGCGTGCCCTTCTCGACTGATTTAAATGCTCACAATTTTTGTTGTAAACCCCCCCCCCCTCCCCCAGTTCAATGTTGACATAATTCGACAGCCGCATGTCCGAAGCATGTAGGTATCATATCAACAACATTGAATTGGGGGTGTGGGGGGGGAGGGGGCAGATAGAATGATACGTGACCTTCCGAAAATGACATATGATCGCTCATGTGTCTCAACAATTTTGTCCAAGATTGTCTGCGAGTATGCGAATGAAGCTCACGCGTGAAAACCAGTATAAATGACTTATTCCAGGTTACTTTTGATTTATATACTTATTAAAGGATTATTAACAGTGGTTAAGGAAATTGCATAAGTTGTCAAGGAAAATAGCCCAAGGTTACCAGATAATGTATAAAGAGCAAATTGTTTGTGAATGGTATACCAACAAGTTCGAGCTTTGTTGGCTGACATGGAGTTTTTAAAACAATATAACAATGATAGTGAGTTGTCTGATGCAGAAATAAAAGACATAGGTGGCAAAACAACTAGAATGAGCGAAAACGCGTGTGCTTTGGAAATTAATCCAATTTAACCATCAAATTCCATCCGACTTAGAGAAAGACATTACGTAATGTCCTCGTTGTTTTGCCAGTTTAATACTAGACTAAGACTTGGACTATTTCATCTGAATTTTTTTATAGAACGATTAACCTTTCAAGTTATAAATCTTAGGGGTATAATACAACGGTTAACTGGCATTTTTAACGGTTAACGGCCAACTTAGTCTTAAAACAATAATTGACCTCTCATCTATAAATAGAAGTTGGAGTTTTAGCCGTTAACCGTCAAAATCAAACGAAAACGCGTGGTTAATCGTCCAAAATGTTTGTAATTCCATTTTTTTGAATCCTCATGTAAGAAGTAAAATATATCGAGCATTAGAAATTGTTAAATTCAATAAAATGTGTTTCAGTACATTATATACTACACGACAGGAGGTGCGAAATAGCCTGCGGTAACACACGAAACAATCTTAATAGACTTTACTAAACACCATATAGTTGTAATTCTATAAAATGTTTATTACTTAATCCTTTCTCCTTTCGATCGTATTACTAAATCCAAACGATGGTTCATTGACTCAATACATTTGTCAATTTCAGCTACAGAAAAATTATACATAGTTCCTTTAACTCGTACTGGGAACTCGTCAAAAGTTTCACAAGTTATATTATCATTTAACGCGTCTAGTCTTAACTTGTTTTTCACGCGATGAAACAAATTCTCTATTGGATTGAGATCAGGACTCCTAGCAGGAATTTTCAACTGCTCAATTTGATTCTCTTTCAATGTTTCTTTTACAATATTCGATTTCTGAACTGGGCAGTTATCTTGAACAAAAAGGTTCGATGCACGCTTGCTTGCTTTTGCGAACAGTATTTTAAATCTACTATTTACAAATAAAGCAAAGAAAGGCCCATGCATTTTTTCGTATCTGTAGCAGTCAGTGACGCCTTTTCCATGGGTAATGGCAACTAAAAGCTTGAGTACTTTACCGCCACTGCCTTCTTTGCTCCCTTTTGCAGTGCACCCTTGCTTTAAACTCTCCGACCTCTGACGCCATATTCTTCCACGTGGGGCTCTCGCTTGACTTGCTGGGCTTTTCTTATAGTACCCTTTTCTTCAGATCAGCTGAACTCATTAATCCCTTTTTTCTGGCTTGCAAGAAATGGTAACCGTGTTGTTTAAGGCAACGTCTAACTGTCCTATTGCTTGCTTGACTTTCTTGTATTCCTGTCTTTTCCATTAGACGCTTTGACGAGAACTGTCCTTCTTCTTTTCTGAGAATTTAAGTCAGCGCAAAAGTTGTCTTTCATCTCGTGCATCTAATTTGGTAGGTCAACCACCTTTACGTCTGCGTTTCTCACTCACAGACTTATCCCACCGGCTTTTTCCTTTTTAATTCGATAAATAGTAGCACGCGAAACACTTGTCTTTTCAATGATCTCTCCAGTTGATATCTGTTCGCTAATATTTTTTTTGGGATCACTTTGGTTGGGAGCTTTGTAACCGCGCCTACTATTACGCAATAGGAAAACTTCGCCGGTAGGAGTAAGTTAAAAACAATTTTTGAACGCTAAAATCCGTAGAGCTTCGTTAGCTCAATCGGCTAAGGCGCTGCCCGTGCTCTTGTGGGCTAGGGTTCGATCCCGTGCGCGCTGTTTTTGGTTTTGTCTTGTTTGTTGGTTTGCCTTTTTTTTCAATTTTTTTCCCGAATAGGATTAAGGTTAGGGTTAGGGTTAGGGTTAGGGTTAGGGTTAGGGTTAGGGTTAGGGTAAAAATAAAATTACGGTTAGGCGTTTAGGCGGTTGGGTTGGGGTTAGAATCAGGGTTAACATTAGGCGAAGTTTTCCTATTGCGTTATAGTAGGCGCGGTTACAAAGCTCCCAACCAAAGTGATCCCAAAAAAAATTTCTGCTATCTGTTCGTGTTTAGTCCAATACTTTACATAAGCTCTAGTCTCAACGTCTATTATGCCTCTAAACACCATGTTTGTTCTCCACGCAATATCGATAGTGTGGTAAAAATCAAAATCACGAGATATTTAAATCAAACAAATTAATAACAACTTGGTGATTAAATGTCAAAACACAAATCTATGTGTCTTTGTTAGGTAACTAAAGTTTTCATGAACATTTCGCATGCAAGTGGACCGTCTTGACCTTCAGACTGTAGCACTAAGAGGCGCCCAGAAGTTTTTTGCTGTCCTGAATGTTTTAGGTGAAGATTTTATGGTATTCTGGAGAGAACATGATGAATTATTTAACCGCTTCCCTGCGAAGAGTTCAAAAATTCCAAATCATTCTCATACGGTCCCTTTTATTTTCGTTTCGTACTGCCTAGTAGTCTGTTTTAAACATCTTTGAATGTTTACAAATACGGAAATTAAGCAACAATTGTCAAGGGCCCGTTTGATGTCCCAGTAGGGGCCCATGTGCCATGGCACAGTGGCACATAGGCCAGTCCAAGCCTGTTTCTGTTAGAATTCTGGCGAAAGCGCCCGTTCAATATGTTATTGGTTAAAAAACGCAATTGACAGACTTGATACTGCGTAATAAAAACCACGTATAATACGCCACTATTCATGAAGCTGTGGATGTCTCATTTTACATACTCAAAATCAAATTTTTTAAGGTGTTGAAGAATTGAGTTCATTAGCGGTCTGTCTAAGCTTTTGTCATAGCAACCAAATTTTTTTTTCGAATCTTTTATTGAGTTTGTGGTAACTAGGCAAAACTTAGACTAGATAGATGCTTTTAGTTCACCACATAGTCCATGCCTTATAATATACAGGGTGTATAAAAAAACGGAGTCCATGTTTTGTGTCTAATTATTTCTAAATTTCTGAAGCTTATAGCACAATTTTGGATTTGTTTTAAACCACGTTCTTTCCTCTTTCGAACAAGCCGTAATTCGTATTTTTACTCCGAGTAACGTATGTGCTATGACAAATTTAGTAAAAGCTATCGATTTGAGATGCCCTCCAATTATGCAAATTCACTGTCTTTCATGGTCGCCGGTTAAATTTTTTATTTTTTCGCTTATGACATAAATGGTATTTCTGTTAAACTTAATAAAACTTGTTATAAAGCTTTACAGAAGATATCGGACCGTTAACGTGCACTACGAACGGTAGTTCAAGCTTGTATCGACATGAATATTGACATTATGCCATTTCGACAACATTGCGCACGCGTGGATAAACAAAACGCAGATTTCGATCATTATATTGGCATAAATCTAAGGTTTTTGTTAAAGTAAATGGTCCGTTACCTTCTGTAAAGCTTTATAACAAGTTTTATTAAGTTTAACAGAAATACCATTCGTGTAATAAGCGAAAAAATTAAAATATGAACTGACGACCATGAAAGACAGTGAATTTGCATAATTGGAGGGCATCTCAAATTGATAGCTTTTACTAAATTTGTCATAGCACATACGTTACTCGGAGTAAAAATACGAATTACGGCTTGTTCGAAAGAGAAAACAACGTGGTTTAAAACAAGTCAAAAATTGTGCTATAAGCTTCAGTAATTTAGAAATAATTAGGCACAAAACATGGACTCCGTTTTTTTTTATACACCCTGTATACTATATATTCTGCCAATTCGGAAATCGTCGCATGAAGATTTATTGTGATATCCTTTACGGCAAATTGCCAAAATTGAATTTTCAATGACCTGAGAAAATTTTTTTGTATGTTTTTCAGTTTTTGCATATTAGAAACTCGAGTTCATAGTAAATATAATTATACATTGTTTGGATGTTTGGTTACAAAACTCATCATGTATGTTATTGTTAAGATTGATGCAATACTCAGTACACCTATCCCATCACGTGTATATTATAATATTCTTGCGTGAACAACCAATGCTTACATGTTGGATTCGGTTGATCACGCATAACAGGAACAATAACAGACATCACTATTGGTTAATGAATAAAATACGTTATACACACGTGAAAAGATAGAACCCATATTTTTGGCAAACCTGCCCAAACATTGATAATGAGCTGCATTTGCCGAGTCCCTAAGTGCATTGACTGATAAATTTACATGGAGCAACGTAATAGAATGTTTACAGAATTGAGGCATTTATTGGTAGCAAGTCTTATCTCTTATCTTAGTCTCAATTTCAAGAGCATAAAATATTTTTATGAAAACTTAACGCTTGTCTTGGAGGACGCACAGTGTTTCCATTCTATTTCAGAACAATGCTCAGAGATATGAAAAACTAATCTGACAAACGAAAACTTCGTTGATTAATATATGAATTCAGCTTTTCGTATCTCTGAGGATGGTTCTGCAATACAAATGTAATTTAGATTTTCAGCTATTAATAGGGTATCTTCCTAGGTGAGAACATGAAAGAAGACTTGAATTCTGAGGATGCTGAGGGTGATGCTTCCCCAACATTCTTGCAACCAGAAGAAATTGCTGGATCATCGCGACAACAGGAAGTGGCCAATTCATGTTTACTTCCTAATCGTGCTGACCAGTTGATTGCATTTGCGACAGGAATTGGATACAAAGCTTATCGAAATACTGAGAAAGGTTCATGGTATATTGAAGTACTAACCGAAGTTCTGCGTGACGAATATTGCAGCAAAAAATCAAAAAAGCGCGCTCGACGACATTTGGTTGATGTTCTCACAGAAGTGCAAGGTAGAATATCCAACTTCGTGACTAAAGAAGTTGACATAAATAATGCAGTTATGATGCCTGAATTCAATTGCAAATTACGTGGTCCTCTATATCTCTGCACTGACAGTAATAGAAATCGTAACCGTCATGTCGCCCACGTTAGCTGTCGCTCATGTTTGGGCAGATAAAGTCCGAACTTTCAAAACTGTAAGTAACAATCAGTTTCTAATTATTATTGAATTACTAAAACTGCATTTAAACACGCTTACCACTGCAGCAACAAGTGATTTCGCAGGGGATATGGCAAATTTATAAGAAAACTTTGTCGTGTTATCAGAGATGTAATTCACGCCACAAACGTTCCTCTTGCGAAATAGAGGACAGATCGTAAATTGGCTCACGATCCGTAAGGATTGCATGAAGCGTACAAACTGTCAGCATATCTTGCCGACTAACGCGACCACTTACTGCTCTGATGAATAGATACGGACCGTAAAGTATATTTACGCTCCCTAACGCTTTCTCAGTTAGTAAATTATACGCCTTTACACTTCTTTCTTTTTATCTACTTAGTTTCAGATTTTGGGGGATAGAAGTTATAACCTGAGTTACGTAAATTGTAATTGTGTTTAAGAGCAATTGAGTTTTGAAATGATTCATTTAGAAGAGTATGTGCTTGCCAATTAATTGTTGTATATTACGTGAAGGAATAATTTTTATTCCAGTGACTGTGTAGAAATAGTCAAATTAGTATACTTTCTGATTCTAATTTAGTTTGTTTTGGACAGAAAAAAAAATTTGCTATATTACATTGAACGTTTTTTAATCATGCATAAAATTCAAATTTGAAAAAACAGGTCTGAGCATGCGCTAGAATTCACGCGGCTAACAGAAAAGAGACTTGGGACAAGTTAATTTAGCAATTCGAATTTTAAGCGTTTTAGGTCGGTTTTTGACCTCTTTTTTTGTTCCAGCCTAGTTTTTGTACCTGCAAATGCAGATATATTGCTATCATGTGCGTGCTGTTAGCTGTTAGCTTGTAGCCAATCACCGAATGCGTAAGTTAAAAATAGCCAATAGTCGAGAATATAACATTAAAATGACGTATTACTTAGTTACCATTCAGACCATAGTATGTTTAACTGGAATGATATTCCAAATTCCAAAATGGCGTGTGCCAAGGCTGTTAAAGAGTGAAGAGTTAAGCCTAACTGGACAAGGACTGCTTAGGTTTATTGAACTGAAGACTTTTCGTAGCGTGACTGGATATTCTATTTCTATTGTAAATATATCTAAGCAAGATGATGGTTCGATAACTGGGGAAATATTGCATCGGTTGGATTATCCATCTGTTTACAACAGTCAACAAGCTTTGTTAACCTTTCTTTGGCACTTTCCGAACTTTCATCAGCGAATAAGAAATAAGCCGACAATTTTCCGATGATGACGCTTGTCGATCAAATTGGATCCAGCCTAACGACAAAATAAATGTCGACAATTTTTTATCAAAACTTTTTAACAAATTTAAGTGTTTTTCAACACGTTTTATTCCTAAAAAGTGTGTAGAAATGTAGTAAATGTATCGAAGTTCATTTGTATTAAGTTTGTTTTTGGTATTTGTCGTTATATTTTTAGTTTTCATCGAAGTTTTGAATGTTTTTATTTTTACTTGATTGAAAATCTCTGATAAAGTTGCCAACCTTAAGATAATTATATAATAGATAGGCAGTCGCGTGCGTGCGTGGCGTGCCACTGCGTGCGAGCTTAGTTGGGCGACTTGTGGCAGAAGCAGTGACATTGATACAATGATAATCAAGGTACAATAACAACATGGACAACATGTACGTAATTTTTAGGAGTCCAGTTAACTTGTTTAAAACGGGTTTGAGTATACTGTATGTTTTGATGGATGGGGTTGTTGTTTTCATTATGTGCATTGTGTGTCAGTTTCACTAGTTGTGCTTGCAGTGTACACTTGCATTATCTAGTATTTGTCTGTGATTTCACTTATTTGGTACACACCTTATGTTTGTATACAATTTCTTGAACTTCTTGTTCTTTTGAATAGTCAGTCAATTCATCAAATTGAGTATTTTTGCCCTGATTTAATTTTAAATGTATATATCATGTATAGAAACCGTGTACCAGCACTTTGTAGTACTCATGCTCAAAGTCTATTAATGCTTAGATCTGAAATCTGAATAATAGGCCGACATTTTCCCTTGTGTAGTATTCTCAGCTTAAGTCGCCTTATTTGTTAAATCTGAATCACCAGCAATTGCATTGAAACAAAAATATATTCATATGAGACAAAGCTAATTTTGCATGAGTGATTGATGTTAAATTGATCACCAGTTAATCATCTGCGATCTGTTGCATTAATTTGATAGTTCAGAATGACTCGATTCGAAGGTCACTTAACAGATCTAATTTGTTCTAATTTTGAATACGCCTTGAATATCTTAAACGATATAATGAATTACAAATTCACATTTTGTTTGCTGAAGTTATTCTAACTTGTCCCATGCATGTGTATACAATCATGCATTTCTACGCATGTTCTACTTTTTTTTACCTTCTGTAGTAAACCATATTTGTAAAACTAAAGTTATTTGATTTATGCATTGTATACTCGACATGCATTTTTATATCGAATTTTAAAAATAACAATTAATAGCAATTAATATCCATGCAAATTTAGTTCAAACAATTGTGATAAATGTTAAAATATTTCAAGTATTCATCTCTGAAATGATACTGTTATCAAAATTTTATGTTATAATCATTTCACATGTTTTTATTAAAAAGTTTATATTATACAATAGTCATTTCAAACACATTGGACTATTTATTTCAATATTTATTGCAATCATTCTACTACATATTTATGCTGTGCGCAGCTACCTGTACGCGTAGCGTACCTTTTTTCGCAGATACATGTACGCATAGCGTGCCTATTTTTATTAATTTATTGAATTATTGAAAAGGCTAGGAAGGTATGATGAGATCACTCGGAGGCTGAAAAAATATAAAAATGCAACTTTTGCGTAACCTTATACATTCGAACGATCTCAGGCTCCAACGGAAATGTCTAATTCCTCCTAACCCGAATTTTGAAGTGAACGAATTATCTCCTAAAATAAAGTATGTGTTTCAACTACAGTTTTAACCATATTTCGTTTTGAGGCATTTGACTAGATTTTGAAGCATTTTAATTTTTGTGATTTTATTTTGTTGATCTTCACCTCCATAGCATAAATCCCCCTGTATTAAAGTGAAGGGAGAGGGAAAAATGTTTGCATGATTTCAAAACTATTCATATTTTCTGAATCAATAGACTCCAGTCTTTCAACTGATATGCTTTAGCGAACAGGATTGGCAAAAACATGTCATTTCTAGTGGAATATTCAGAGGTACTTATTGGGTCTAATACAGACTATGTCAGACATTGGTGCCGTTTTCGTTATCAACCCGAATTTTTACATCAAAAATACTTTGATTGGGGCAGTAAGAAAGCTTTGAAGATTGATTTAGACGTGCTTTCGTTCTGAGGTACTCGACAAGATTTTGTACAATCTTGAGTTAAATAGTTGGCTTTTTTCCAATTTTCAGCAAAATCACGATTTTTGCACTAAGCATTTTCAAGGATTAAATCATAAATAAACTTTCGAAAGGTGTTTCCGTGAAGAAAAAAACATGAAAAATAAATGTGAACCCACCGTGTGTTTAGTCTTTTAATTTCATCTGTCCAAAGTATGAAAAAACTTGCATCTTCGAAAAAAATTATATTTCGTCCATATTCCGTCGGAGATATTAATACTTTATAAATGCCTGATTTTAGTTTGAAGTCTTTTATCCATCCTATATTTCCCCATAACTTTCGTGGAAAGGAATTTAAATTCTTGCAAATCTACTGTTTTTTTCTAAAAGGGAAGCCCAAAAACATGTTTTTGCTCATTTTGACAGTTTTTAGAATTTTTAGAGTTTTTCGCGACCGCCCGCAATTTACTGACCAACGGAGACAAAATTCCCACCTGTTTTTCGAAAGTAATTAATTATACGTCACCGGCGTTAAAATACAAACGGGGCAAGAGCCCGTTGTATCAAAAATGTTTAGCTAGCACAAACGGTGGATAAATGGAAGATAAAAATAAAGTTGCAAATATTGCGTGAAATTACCAGCTATTAAATATTTTTAACCTACGGAGAACAATTGTACATAAAATATTTGTTGCATAAAACTGGTATGCTCCGTTATGTGCGCACAGGGTGCAAAATGATTTTGTAATTCTGCTTGTTCCTGATACGAGCCCCAATAATTATGTGCAAAAATTTTCGAGACAACCCAATGAATGGCCTAGCTCCTTCCCAATGCAATGTTGCTAGAATGACTGAAAAGAAATAATTAATACCAATTCGATAAACATTGACTATTAGGGCAGAGGGCAGGCAGGTGCATGTTAAAATGAACAAAAATCTTAAATATCTCAATATTTTCACACCTGATTTGCGTAGGAGCATGCTTTATTCGGAAAAGATTTTATCCATATTTCACCAAAAAACTATATATTCCGCAAAAAAAAATCGTCAAAAAATCATGGATTTTACAGCTTTTCATGAGCTTTTATTTATTGATATTTTTCTGGGCTTATCCAATGTTATCACTTGTAATATTTCCATAATATAAATCTAATCATGACAAGCGTGCTTATAAATTTTCGCCATGTTATTATGCGAGTAAATGCATATTTTTTTCCATGTTAGTTACGTACAGGCTAAACCAAAGAAGTAAAATATCCGCCAAACCAACTAGCCCGACAAGTTGGGGAAAGCTTTGCAACTATAGCTCCGTTACTTCTAGTTTCGAAATCTGTTTTCCTAGAGTACTGTCTTTAGTTGGCTTAAATTGTAACAAAAACATGTCGGCTAATGCCGGAGGAGGGCAGGAAAATTAAAAAAGATGACGAATTGGCCCGATGGTGTCCTAAGCGTAGGTTGTAAAAAATATTTCCGCTGCTGAGGAAACTTTCGTATCTTTTTTTTATTTCTGCTGCTTGCTTGCTGCTGCAATAATAAGTGGAACCAGGAAATTGCGAGCAATTTATCACAAGACCGAAGCCCATGTTCAAGCTTAATGAACATTGTTATTTCTTCTGAAACCTATATATGGTAGTTTCTTGTCCCAGTTATGTTGCAAAAACTCTGGAGGAATTATGCATTGCCATTACAAGAGAACTGCCATCAAATGTCTGGAAATTATAGCCCATTTTGGAAATCTTTCGTAAAGACCTATAGCTTTGTGAGAAATGCCAGTATATAGGAAATCAATATTCATCCTACCCATTTGTCGTACCAGCCATATTAGTGAGGGTGCCTAATACCAAATAAAGAAGGAATTGTGCGTCTGTGATATTAGATGTGGACACAATTTAAAAGTAAACACTGATGGCGAAAAATTTGGGATTTCTTACATTTTACCATTAAATTCCTTGTCGAGCCCCCCCCCCTCCCCTATAAAATATCAAGTTAACTGACTGGGAAAATGAATGTCGTTAGAAAGCTTACATAAAACTGTACATACAGGGTGTATAAAAAAACTAGACAATTTTGAAACGGCTCTCAGCCACGCAAAGCGGCATGAAGTTTTTCATTAATATATATTGCTTACCGTGTAGAAAATATTCTAAAATTCAAATGTCTCAAACCCAGGGGTGTGCGTATTTTGAAACACATTAAAAATGGTTTGCACGCGAAATTTAAATGCTTAAAAGTAATTTTGAGTTGGTAGGTAGAAAATATGTTAGGAGTTTTATTGCTGTTCAAAATTTCAAAAAATTTGATTGAGTTTAAGCCATTCCAAGTGAACGTATATTTTTCTCAGTAAGAATCGTGTGTCTATGGAAATGTTCCAATTTTAATTAAATGTCCCTTGGGAGTTGTGTGCAAATTAATAAATGCATAAATTAAACATGCACAAAGCTAATTTTGGTAAAAATGTGGAAGTTTGCGCGACGTTTTAAACGGCTTAGGCTCGAGCAAACGTTCTAAAATTTTGTACAGTAATACAACATCCGACAAATTTTCTATCTACTGAAAATTTTCTGCATTACAATAGCAAGCCAATCTCTTTCTCCCACCATTTACTCCCCCGGGGGTATGTGTAAACAATAAGTACCTGAGAAAGTTTGCTTATTAAAAGCAATGCAGAAACCTGTTAAAGTACCTACATTTTTGGGCCAATTACTTGGAGAGTTTTCAGTGCCCAGGCTGGGTTTCGGCCCCGTTTAACCGAGCGGAAGTTGTTTCACGATTGCATGGTAACATTCAGCCGGCCGTATCTGAAATGGAACTATTTTGCCTTATTTCGCCGCTGAAATTTTGCCCAGATCTTCATTGCACTTGTGTGAGACTGACTGTTGTGTTTTTAAAGAAATAAAAGACGAAAAAACAGTTAAACTAGGTATTAACAACAATTTCTGATTACATGACGAGTCCAACCAGGGCTGTAATTTCAGCCCGGACAGCTCAAACCGGGCTGAAATTTTAGCCGGGGCAGAAATTTTAGCCGAGCTGAAATTTTCGTCAGCGCAGTCGCTCGTTGCATTTGACTACAATTTTAGTCTTTAGCCGGGCTGAAATTTTAGCTCGGTAAACCGAGCTGAAACTCAGCCCGGGCTGAAAACTCTCTATGTTATCGGACTTAAATCAGGGTCATTTTTCATATGTCTTTGTTAAAATGCACATCACAGAAAATCTATTATTTCAGAATCATAGGATTCTTTGTGCGGTGATTATCGCAGTGTAAATTACTTTTGAAAAACATGATTGTAAGAGAACTCTGAGCGTTTTAATACGTGGCAATGGGACAAAAAAACTGTCCCATTCATCACGGGAACGAATTTACACCAAAATGGCGTCATAATGGCGATGCTGGCTTTATTCAAGGTAAAATTCAGTCAATAAACAGCAAATGCGTTTTAATCAGTGACGTCATTTTAGTGAAATTTCATTTCCAGACATAGGACAGTGTTGTGCCTCACAACTACGGGTAATTCCATGTCAAATCATCTAGACGGTGAAACAATGGTGTCAGAAATTTGCTTCAAGTTTACATCACAGTAAGGTACTGATGAAACAAAAAAAATCTCAAAATTTCGCGTCTTTAGCGTTCAGGCTGCACGGAATGTGACCAGCTGAAAAACCGCTGACATCTGCATTTTTGCCAAAAAAAGGGTTGTGTCATAGACAGGAAGTCATTTTTCATTTCATTATATTTTCGGCTGCAATGGCCATGAGTTGACGAAAAGTTGATATTTACCATTTTCAATGACGCAGAATCCAAAAATGTTATAAAACTTATACGTTGTAATGCCAAGCATTTATTTGTATATAATTTAAATTGCAATACTTACAGGACACATTAATGTTTGGTCTGTGATTAGTGCATAAGACCAATTATGTAATTCATATGTGTAATATCATAAAGGTCGTTGATTATCGTTCATATTTATTGAGGATGGTTGAATTGTTTCACAAAACTGCCACAGCTGTAGAACTTTGAATTGCTGTACTACTTCTTTTGCGCAGAGATTCTTATTGACGGATTGATTGACGGTTGTCTTGTTACAAGGTGCACGTGTTAGTTTGTAAAACGTGAGTCTAGAAGTTAAATCTACTGACGTCATAGTTGTATGATCGAATAACATGGAATAGGAATTCAGTTAATGTTTTGTGACGATCTATCTATATTGGCAATTCTTCATGCTCATAACTGCTTTTTCAGGCCAAATCCAGTTTTAGGCTGGAAACTAATTTTCAAACAAAATGCTAATCGCTTAACAGTAACCTTAACATAATTTAAAAATTAGATATTTTGCAGCGAAACAAAGAAAACGTGGGCGTTGGACATCATTTTTAAAATGTCCAACCGATTTATGAAAGGCACCAAGCATTTTGAAAAATGGCCTGCTGAACCAATATGTCAAGGCCCACTTAGAGGATATCTTTACAACATAGCTACATATTTTACTTTGCAAGATACAATAACATGCTTACTTTTCTATTTATAAGCATCACTGACTTTTTTAATGTCATTTTTATCTACTTGATAGTTGCGACCAGTGTATTTAGTAGAGGCCTGTACGCTGCACAAAATTTGAGAAAATGGCACCCAACAGATGTCGTTTCTTCTTGGCCAGTACACACTATTAGTTGGACCATGAGGATGCATGAACTTAACTTGTGCATCTTAGCTTCCATTTCTCGTTCCAGCTCTTCAATTAGCCCAATCCACCAAAATCTGTCATACATGCAAGCAACAAATTGCATTGGCTGCCACTTTACTGCATCCGGGCAACTTTCCTAAACACAACTTAACCACAATACTCACTGTCCTCATTTACTCTTTCAAACTTCACAACCATTTTGTTAAGAACAGGTTCATAAAAGTGGTAGCTGCGAGTACCGGGCACTGTTTTGCCTTCCTTAAACCTTTCTTCTTGATGTCTTCGCCTGTCACTCATCTCGTCTTTTTTGATGTTAAAAAAATTATAGATGTGTGTGTTTTCTGTGCAAAAGTGAACATTTCATCAACAGATAAATTTTGACCTGAGATAGGTCGTTGCAAACTTTCTCTGGCAGTCAGGCTTTTGACTGTGCCACCAAGTCCATCCCATGCTTACTTGCCATGACTTGCTGCAAAAAATGACCATTCCGCAACAAGCCCGAAGTCATCTTTATGATGGCACAAGTTCAACAAATTTTTGTAATTTTTTTATTGCTTTGCACATCCATTGGAGCAATAATGAACTGTTTCAGCTGCAAGATAAATTTCTTTAATATGCTGCGCAGTAAGGCGCTGTAGTTCGTGCACAAAGGGATCGTCATGATTCATGTCATAAGCTTTGTATTTCATCCTGTACAACATAGTTATAATTTTCTGGAAAGTCTAGCAACACACCCGATCCGAACGTTGTATCCCAATAAAATTATTGTCTCCAATAAATTATTGGGATTGTTAGGGTTAGGGTCATGGTTGGGGTCTGGGTCAGGGCTCATTTTATATGCATGAAATGACAATTCCAGTAACTATTGGAATTATCAAACGTTGTAACCAGTAATTCTATTGGAATACAACGTTCGGATCGGTTGAGCAACACTATACATTCATTACGTGCAGCTCAGATTTTAGCTTCTCCAGATTATGTCCCTGGACTTTGCTATGTATGAGTGACTGGTAAGCCAAGCTAGCACATCCACTAAGAGCTTAATGTGGCAGGTACGGTCGGTATACTGTGTTACCATCATTAGCCTGTCAGTGTTCTGCCACTGAGGGAAAGTAATATCATAAATTTCTAATTCTTCTAACTTGTTCTCGAAGAACAATTACAATGAGTCAGCACTAGGACAATTTTCGCAACGATGAAACATGCATTCTTTATCACCAATATTACAAACCATAAATTTCATTAAATCCTTATAGGTTAAATTCCAATCAATGGCACCAACCAGAAGCACAGCATTCTGCACTGTTATTTTCAAGGAGTAGATTTGACTCCAAATGTGGAGTAAAAAAAAAGGTCCCAGTTCACTCCAATTTGAGAGTACTTTTTACTCCAAAAGTAGAGTGAATTTTACTACTGATAGGAGTCATTATTACTCCTATTAAAAATGTACTCCCCTTGGGAGAGTGAATTTTACACTCATAAATGGAGTAATATTGACTCCAGAAATTACTCTTAAACTAGTATGTGGAGTAAAAATTGCAATAATTTTAATACTTATAAAATCAGATGAAATATTGTGAAGTTAAAACATTTATTAAGAAAAGAAAGAATTGAGTTTTTATATACACTTAATTAAGTCACTTTATGCTATTCTACCAAACTATAAAATACAGTTCTAAACATAATCATCCAACATATAAAATGTTTGTTTTTGGGCTGTTTTAAACCAATTAATTTATAGACAATTTGATCAAAATATTAGTTTCTTTGATAAAACTGGTAGTCTTACATGCATGTATATCATACTGTTCAATAGCTTTAGGTTTATCAGTTAACTATGAATAGGAAATTATAACAATATTATTAGGTTATTGCTAACTATTGTAGATTTTGAAATGTTGTATTGTCTCATACATTCCAAGTAGCTGTTCGAATACTGTGAAACTGCTTACATGAGCCCCATATTTTCCAAGGCTGAGTATCTTTCGTAAATCAAAATATATTGCATCCAATTGTCCAAGCCTTGCATCATTAGCTTTGACTCCTTTCAACCAATTGTGTTTCCAGGCAGTTGTATGTAATCAAAGTTTTGTAAGGCTGCAATAAGATAAGTAAAGTCGTCAGTTAAGATAATCAAATAGCTACCGGTATCTACCATACATGACAAGATATATCTTGGGCATTGGATCATTCCAGAAAAGATCCTGCACAGAGGAAATTAAAAATACCCCCAGCCTCTTCGGAAGTCACACAGGTATTCAACCTTCCCCCTTCCAGGGCATCTTGGACATAAATCCACCACCTCCCCTTGGACATCTATGATTCAATTTATTCTTGGTTTAAATTTACAAACATTTTGCTTGGTAAATACAATGGCATTTTACAAAGTGTAACCCCTAGGGCAAACTTATACATGCCTCCCCTCCCCTTTGGGCATCTTAAGACACCCCCCTCTCCTTGAATGGCAGAAATTTCCTCCAAGGGGTATAGATCTTTTCTGGAATGACCTTTCAATGCAATAATACATGAGGCAATCATAAATTTTTCTATGGAAAATGTTCTAGTGTGTCAGCTCTTTTCCTAGTACAATTATTTGATATTAAATAGAATAAAATAGCAAAGTTTACATTTAACAGACTGCTTGGTTAAAAGTTTAAAAAGTAGCACTTCTATTGATTAGTAGAATAGTCTGGTGTCAGACAAATTGGCCCTACAACAAATCCAGTATATATATGAGACCGAGTGTGGAAAAAATACAGTATGGCATAAAGGTTAACATTGTCACACACAAGATGCACTACTGGTACTTCTAAAAGTGCAGTGAGACTAATTAATGGTGAATTACATGTTCCACTATCTTCCATTATTACCATGAGTCAATGTTATTCCTTTCCTCGGCCTAAAGGGCAGCAAATTTTACCAGAGGGCCTGCAAATCTTTATTGGAATGACCCGAATTCAAGTAGTGTAGTGTAAAACATGATTGCATTAAGGATTATTCAGTAATAAGATGTTGACAATAGGCCAATTAGTATTTTGTTACTTTTAAACTTAGAGCTTTAATATCACTTCTTGGAGGTTGCGGCTCCTTGGATAAATATATTACTTATGTCTCTTTTCTTGTTTGCAAGTCTTACTTATAATACTCATGAACATTGTCCTCCTATTTAATAATATCAGCAGCAATGCTAATAGGATAATTAACAGTATAAATAGTTTTGATTGTTATTATATTTTGCAGTATCTTTTATAGCAGAGAATTTTGCTCATCAAGAGGAGAGCCTTGGCAATCAAAAATACAAAATACACAGTATAACAAGATATGTAAAGAGAGTATTCTAGTGTTTTGCTGAGAAGGAAATGGTTGACCACATTAAAGCTGAGTCACCATAGCAAATTAGCAACACACAATTTTCCCTGCTACAATATATTACCTTAAGCTAGGTAGCTAACAAATTTTGGCTATACTTCTACGGCACGCAACAACACACTCACGAAATAATGCACATATCGCCGGCTTCCCCATTAGATTGGCACTCAGTCATTGTGTCATGGCCACATTACAATATAAGGTTCTAACAGTTAGGAACACAAGATAAGGTTCTGATGTAGGTGCTGATGTCCTAACAATATTGAGCCGAATTTCATGCATCAGCCATCAAGGAAAGTAAAACGCATTTATTTATTTCAACGTTTAAATTCCTTTTAAATCCAATTAATACTATCGCGCTAAATTCAAATTTATAATATGGAACACGTGTTTCGATGGACTCATGGAAGGCAGTAAATATTAAACATTTAAATTGTTTCATCAATACAAAAACCACAAGAATTTGCTTACCTGAGTTTTACGCCGTCCTTCGTTATGTATACGGAGTTATTTCATCGTCCATCTTGGTTAAAATGGTATCTTTCTTCGCTGTATAAAACCTTTTAATTGTGGAAAATATAAATATGGCGTCGCTTCGAAGTGACGCTATCCCGTCGAGCTTTGCGCGCGTAGCATTGCCACTGATCTGTGTAAGTACCTGGACAAAAAGCTACTTGTCAGCGTATAATGAAATAGTTTATATTTTATAATAAGCAATATTCAATCATACTGCTATTGGACAAAAGGACGACATATATCCATTCCATCACGAACTTACAAGAGATTCAATCACATTTTGGCCGCACAAATAACGCAATCTTGCGAAAACAAATCTATGCCCGATATTTTGAGTCGTCTTTGTGACATAGGTATGGTGCATTTATCATAATTATAAATGAATACATGTCTGTAGATCTCTACACAGAGTATTCTGTAAATTTACTCCTTTCACTCCAATTGACAGTGGAGTCAAAATAACTCCGGGAGTAATTTTTTTGGAGTGAAAATTACTTTGGTATTTCTACCCCATTAGTTGTAGTTATTTTTACTCCTTTAGTCGAGTTAAATTTACTCTTGGTGGAGTAAAGTTTGGATTCTAAAGTAGTTTGGAGTAAATTTAACTCCACTAGTTTTACTCTCCTATAAGGAGTTATTTTGACTCCCCACGTGGAGTTAAAATTACTCCCTGAAATTAACAGTGTGATGATAAGAGCATACACACACCGAATGTGTGCCCGGGGGACCAACGTGATACACCACTTGGGTCTTGGTAGGGTTTTTTGTAAAAGCAACATAGAGTTCATTCATATTGCAAAGAAAAAGACGCTTATGTTTGTGGATATTTGTTGCTATGCTAACATAATCCTTCTTTCCCAGAAGCATTCTAGAATATTCATCATCCTTAAAGAAAACTTTGACCAATTCCTCAGTTTCTTTGGTTAGTTTCTTTTCTCGTTTAGCCTCTGGAATGGCTACTGTGCCTTTTTCTTCTTTCATTGATCTGGCGGTTCTGATGAGATATTCAGAAACGTTAAAGAATTCGGCCATCTCTCGTCTAGACCACGAATTAGGAGCTAAGGTTAGAATCTGTAGCCTCTCCTGGAAACTAGAACTATGCACCATTTTTTTCCTCCAATTTAGCAGAAGTTCATCGTAGACTTTAACTTTGTCAACGTCCTAGGCCTCTTTTGTGAGAGAGCTGGTAGAAGCATGTTGTGTCTGTATCTCTCAAACATAAACACCCATGACACTGGCTGTTTCCGCAGTATTGTACTGCAGCACTCTTTGAAGTTTATTTTTTGCTTAGTTTGCTAATGAGATCTTCCTGTGGTTTGGAAAACTGTGCAACGTGACTGACGAGACATCTGCACGTTCAAAACTTATGTCCAGTTCTTGTTCTTTCCCAGCTTCAAAATCAAACGACTGTGATTCCTCTTCACTGTTTGCAGCATTTGTTAGATCATGTTCCATACTAGCTCCATCCTTTACCACTATCTCATTGCAGTTCCTGCAAAACCTCCGTCCAGGTGTCACAGAATTGCCTTTCTCTTTAAATCCATTTCCAATTGCAGTTTTACTGTATGAATACCAACAGCCTTCTTTTTGTCTTTTTGAAACACATCACAGCATTTAATTTCCTTGCTTTCAAATTTTGACCCAAACAAACATTCATGATGAAG
The DNA here is from genome assembly GCA_963855995.1 of Muricea muricata. Classification (NCBI taxonomy): domain Eukaryota; kingdom Metazoa; phylum Cnidaria; class Anthozoa; order Malacalcyonacea; family Plexauridae; genus Muricea; species Muricea muricata. The sequence goes on along the minus strand of OY979716.1, from coordinate 97,012,952 downwards.
ACATATAGTGCCATCAAGTGTTAAGTCAACTGCATGCAGCAACCCAGTCCTCCACAAAAGCACTTATCATTGGCCATGTCAGCCAATTTCTTTAAACCTGTTTGCCCTGTATATGATAATTTATGGCATTCCTGTTGAATTAATAATCCGAAAGAACATTTTGCTTAATACCTCTAAATATTGGTGAAGGCTATTTCAGATACCTTGAAGCAGATCGGTCCCCGTACTTTCGTTAATTTCACACGGTCAAACTAAGGTCTTATAATAGTTTTTCCATAATAAAACTATTCTCACTCACTGGGACTGGACTGTATCTGCTTCACCAAATTTAGCTAAAGCGCAAGCCCGAAGGGCGAGTAATGACTGTCGCGCTACGCGTTAGCTAAATTTGGTGAAGTAGATACAGTCCCAGTGAGTGAGAATAGTTTTAATATAGCAAAAGTATTATAAGACCTTTGTTTGGCCTAGTGAAATTAACGAAAGTACTGGGAACGATCTGCTTCAAGGTATGTGAAATAGATTTCTCCCTAAATATTATTTTAAGTTTTCTTGGGTTTTGACATGAGCTAACTGTGCAACCTTCAGAGGCAATACTTCGTGAAGACTTTGTAAAGGGTTTCATGCCATGATAAGAAGCACCAGCAATTCAAAGTTCTACAGCTGTGGCAGTTTTGTGAAACAATTCATCCCTCCTCGATAAAAATGAACGATAATCAACGGCCTTTATGATATTACAAATATGAATTACATTAGTGGTTTGCCACATGCACTGATCACAGACCAAATATTAGTGTGTCCTGTAAGTATTGCAATTTAAATTGAATGCAAATAAATGCTTGGCATTACAACATCCAAGTTTTATGATAACGTTTTTGGATTCTGCGTCATTGAAAATGGTAAATATCAACTTTTCGTCAACTCATAGCCACTGCAGCCGAAAATATAATGAAATGAAAAATGACTTCCTGCCTATGACACGACCCCTTTTTTAGCAAAGATGCTAATGTCAGCGGTTTTTTTAGCTGGTCACATTCGGTGCAGTCTGAACGTTAAAGGCGCGAAATTTTGAGATTTTGTTTATTTCATCAGTACCTTTCTGTGATGTAAAGGTGAAGCAAATCCCTGACACCTTGGTTTTACCGTCGGGATGATTTGATTTGACAATTACCCCTACGTTTTCAGACCGGATAAAATAATCTCCTTACAATCTGGTTTTTGAGAAGAAATTACACTTTGATAATCACCGCACAAAGAATTATGTAATTCGAAAAAAGACATTTCGTGTCATATGCTCTTTAAATTTTGCCAAGGTATTAATATGTGAAAATTGCATTGGCTTTTGGAAAGAAATATAAAACTCGTGAATTTTTCCTTACACAGAAATTCTTTCATAGTTCATAAAGAAATATTTCTTTATTTTTAAAACCTTCTTGAAATTCTGCATATGTTTATATATTGTATATATATAATATATATATATATAATATATTGACGAAGAAAAATATCCCAAGTTTTCAACAATTTCTAGGCGACAGGGGAGGGCTGGCCACTATGTTTAGTGATATGCATCAGTCTGAATTAAATGACCGCCTAGATGATTTGCCACTGGAAGAAACGACGCTATTAATGAGTTTATTTTGCATGCTGCCTATATTTGTTGACTATAAGTATATTAGGTTCTACACCAGACTCACGATTATTTTAGCATTGCACTTCAAATAACATTAGACTAAGTCCGACTTACGCTGTAAGCTGCGAGAAAAGCTGCATAGTGTAACAAAGTGATATAGTTTATTATAGAGATACAAAAACAGCATGCAGATATTAATTTTAAAGACATAATAATTAAACTTGAAAATGGCAAATATTGCAAATCTTAAGACGAAGAGTACCTTAGAAGCCGCACTAACGCTAGAATAACACCATCTAGTTGTGTTTTTTTTTACAATCCAACAAAATCAGAGATGCAACTATTAAATTCGTGCGTCCATGTTTTCATTAAATCTGCCAGCACAGGGATCATATCTTGACAAAATATCGCGTGTAATTTAGCCACTTTCTACTTCAATCGTTTCTTAGAAACCAGAATATATAGGACATGAACAGAAGAGCTACTCTACAGTGCAACGCAAACTATGCAGTTTAACTGTTGTTGCCGGCCAAGAATGAGATGATGAAGTATATCATTGAAGTATGAGTAATGAAGTATCGTGCATGCAAATGCTAACGCAAAATGCACGGGGAAACGTCCCAATTTTATTGGAGTATATATGCATGCATCCCTTACATTGTTGTAAAATTTGGGGAAGTTTTTGTGTCCATACGTGTCACTACCTCTTCTTAAACATGAGCCATGCACGAAGAAATGAAATACCTTAAGTTTTGCTGCATGTATTAGGTGGAAACGCGCTTTAACGTTACTCTTTCTTTATCAGGTAAATACTAATTACTGCAACAACTTTAAAGAAAGTGCCCGAACTGACTACTCGATGATTACTGATCGGTATGTCTTTAAACTGCTTAAGCGTACATCTGAAAGAAAGTCTTAGGAAGACCAACATTGCGGAATGTCTACAGAAGGGTTGGGCTGAAAGTCATTATCCAAGCCTTTTTGTTTCCCTTGTTTAAACCAAAGAAATCTTATGGCTTTCCCACGGCAGGAACAAGTTTCGAAAGTTTGAAACTTCGTCATATACTGTAAAATGCAGAGTTCGCTTACAATAAAGGTCGATGCTTTTGGCTTATGAGGTAATTTGGCAGTGACTGGCAGAGGAAGATCGATCCCATAACAAACTTTATTAATTGGTTTATGCCGCAGGTAATATTACTATGTATTTTCTGGAATATATTATAATTTTATTTCAATTAGCTAAAACATGACCATAGAAAGATTTTAGTTTATTAACGTATAGATTCAATACCGCTTAACACATTGTGGATTGACCTGTGATTCAACCTTTTATGTCCTTAGTTTATAATTTTGTTTAAACTAATAATATCGTGGGTATAATTGACCTCCTGCACTTTGAGAACTACGCAAAGTTTGCCGGTTTGCAGTTTGCACAAAATTGCTGGAAACTTAAGGGAAGTAAAGACTAAAATCCTTGAAGTGATATTGACTTGGATAAGGTATGCGCATGCAATTGTGATCACATGCAGAGTGAGTAAAAAAAAATGATAGGATAGCTTTCATATTTAAATTAGCCGAATAGCGGCTTTAATTTGCTGTGGGAGTTAAAATGCATTCTAATTGTGCGAGAATTAAACTGTAGGAATTTGCATGCAACTATTTCTTTCGCACAATTAACCGCATCTGGTTGGCTGTAACAGATAGGCATCGTCCAATTCACGTTCACGACTAATTTGAATATGAAAGCTATCCGGTTTTTTAGACCCCATTTACACGGCACCGGATCCGCATGGTCACGACATCAAGTTTGGGTAGCTTGGTGCCATATATTTACTCTTACCACTTGTATGAGTAGCTGTAATTAAATGTTGTCATATTATTATAAATTTAAAAGCTACATTCGTCTTCAAGCTATCTAATTTGATATCCTGACCATGTGGTCCATTATTGTGTAAACGAGGTCTTAGATGCCCTCTGCAGAGAGCGTGTGAATATGATTAACAACCAGTGGACTTTTTTATCATAACTTTAGTAAAACAGCTCACAAATTTGACGTCTAACTTAGCGAAAATAATAAATAGTATTTGATGCACACAAATCAATTAATAGCCATAAATTTATCAAAGATCATGGTTAATTATGAAATCAAAGACCATTGTTATATAAAGAATTATCGATTTCAAAATTCAAAATATAATTTGCTGAACACGAATATAAGAATAGCTCATTATCAAGCTCTATTATTCCGCTAATTTTTTTCACATTTATTATTATAGAACCGTGTTTTTTACTTGCTGACTGATTATAATTGCTTGTTGCTGCCGTGATAGTTCCTAACGACTTGTTGCCATATATTTAATGCATAAACACACATATATGTTGCGTGTAGCAGCGTAGCAGCCAGCAAATAATGGGCGGGGGGTACTCATCTTGTATTTCGAAGCACCCATGTATTTTTCTGCTCACCGTATAAAACACGTACATGTGCTTTCTGGCAATATCTGTTGCCCTGAATTCGTTAAAAAACGATAATTTTCATATGGGAAAGCATGAATAATCTTACATGTGATTGGTTAAGAAGTGCCAATTAATCATTAATATACACGCCGGAAACGATCCCACGCATCTTATGGTTCACGCAATACGTCATGAAGTAAAATATTTTCCAGACAAAATTTGTCAGCATGTTGAGTGTTTTATTCTAAATTTTCAAAAAAGTGGCATATTTATTTGACAAGAATTATTTAAAAGTGGCTAAACAATCGCCATGCTTTGCAAAAATAGGCAGGAAAACTATTTCTTAATTGCATTTCCATTAAAAATATTTTAGAATGAGTAAGTGTATCTCTACGATGGTAGAGATTTTTATAAATTAAAAATGAAAACCTGAAAAATATTTCTCGACCAATAAAATTGCCGCTGTATTGATTTCGACAGCAATGCACGACGGTTTGACACACATTCTTTGAATAATGACAAAGCTGGAAGTATTTACTACAAAAGTTTGCAAAACTTGTCTATGTAAGTATTTCATCTAATTTTTTAAATTCAATTTAAATTATTAACTTTAGCAGATTGAAACATTACAACACACAAAACTAACACACCATCACATTCACAATAACAAAACAATAACAAAAACAACTAGCAGGACAATAGCAACAGCTTGAGCCAATTCACCGTAGCAGAAAAGATGTCGATTTTACAGAATGCATTGTGGGTATCAAGTAAGAAAACCTGGGAAAAGATGATAAGAAGCAAAGCTAATGGATTGAAATTTTAGCACAAGTGTGAAAATAACCTATTGTCTTCTGCATGTTCTTCAAAAGACGTTAATTTGGCTTTTTAAACGATTTCAGGTCGCAATGCATTCTGGTAAAATGGACATCCGCCATCTTTTTTGCTACGGCGAATTACTGCGATTCCTAATTCTTATTCTTTCATGAATTATCATACTGGGAAGGTGGGCGATGCCGGTCGAACGTTTTACGATAATTTTGAGCAACTAAACGTGACAGATAACTGAAAATACGAAAATAGGTATTTCGTATGTATGTTTAATGGATATAACGAATGAAAAAAAATATTGCCACTGTCCTTTAAAACTGCTCCGAACCTAGCACTTAACGAAATATTATATAAAATTCAAATATCATTCAAATATAGTTAAGTTTATTGGTGAATCATGTCACCAATAATAGTTCATGTAAGGCAGCTTTATATACCTGATAATGTTCTAATTAGCACGACACATTATAATTATTGTTATTCACTTTATAGTATTCTCGATTTTGATTGGTTAATTCACCTGCAAATAACTGCATGCAAATATCGATCCGCTGCAAATAACTGGTGCAAATACTGTATTGAGCATGCGCACTTTGAAAATGCTTCGTCAGCTTCAATCAAAAAAATATCTTTCTTTCAAAATGTCAACATGGCTCGTTTTGCCTAGTTATCAAAATGCGTCCACTATACTAGAAGAAGAGGATGCAGAAAACACCAAAAAAAGCAACTAAAGTTACTTTAAACATATTTTGAGGCTACTTGCAAGAAAAAGGATTGAGGGAAGCCGAGTTTTTGACATGAAGTTAAAGAATGAGTCTCATAGTAATGCATTGCGCGCTTAATGTTTATGTTGACATGGATTACAGGTCATAGTTCACGTGCTCGCCTTGTTGTTTGTAAATTTGCATACATTTGCATCCATTGCGTTCGTGTTTATGCACTCTATTGCTATAAAATTCTTAGGTTTTTTGGAAGAAAATATTAAATATTTTTCAATATGTCCTCATCAGACACTGATGAGGAAATAAATATCACAATACGACGTTTGAAGACGATCTTAATGCAAACAGATCGACAGTTCATACGACTGAAGCAGCAGTCAATGCGTTGCCTGTATTGCCATCGCCGATTCATACCAGAACTCAGGTAGTGTTTAAAGTAAAGTTATTTGCTGCTTTTATACTGTGGCGATAGAACTGCCGGGCGGAAATCGAATTCGCAGAATAAACATCAAAGCCCAACATAGTGCTTTTAGTAGAGCCATAAATAGAACAGTTTCATAAGGTTATATATGTTTATTAAAAGTGACACTTCGTCTTAACATAAGACATCTTCAGACTAAATACAAGATCATTAGCATGCAAATGATGCAATATTTGAATATATAAGTTTAAGTGTTATGTTACAGATTAAACTTATATATTCAAATATTGCATGCTAATGTATCTTGTATTTAGCCTGAAGGTGTCTTATGTTAAGACGAAACGTCACTTTTAATAAACATATATAACCTTATGAAATTGTTCTATTTATGGCTCTACTAAAAGCACTATGTTGGGCTTTGATACTTAGTTGCTTTTATACTTCTGGTGTTCGGTTTCATAAAATGAAATTTGTTTCTTTGTGCCATCTACGCTTTGGGAGCGAAGCCATGACCCGCAATTGTATAAACCAGATTTTATTTCCGTATAATACAACAAAAGTTTAACATAATAACTCTCAATAGTTGAGGTGCCGAATTAGCAGTACGATAATTGAATCAACAGAAGGAATATAGCGTCAAGATGCCGCAAATAAGAACAGATTTTCTCGCACTCTTTTTGCTTACACACACGCCATTTTCCGTGCACCTTAAAATGGCCGCACAATGTACTCAAGCGCGCAATGCATTACTGTGAGACTCATTCTTTAAACTCGCGAATGCATGTATGTCAAATTAAATTATACTTTTTTAAACTGTTATTATGTTCTTGCTACCCTTCAAAACTTACTATATTAATCGATAAATGATAAAACGATTATTGAACTCAGCTATTGTAAAATATCTTGATTCATCAGTGGCTCTCAGATCAATTATTTGCCTCTGCCTTCGGCATCGGCAAATAATTGATCTGCTCGACACGTCCACTGATAAATCACGGTATTTTGCTCAGTCTCGTCCAATAATTGTATATTATCTGTCACGTTCATTATGGTATTCAATGTATAATGTTGCATTCTCATTAACTTTATACAGCGCGGTGTATTTCAAGTCATTTCATGTACTCAAACTTGTAGACCATATCTACACGGTGTCTCAAAAAAATACTCTCATTGAATTCCAGAGGATACTTATTTAAGCAAGAGCTCAGATTGTAAATTGTTACAATATAGGGAAAGGCTATTATCATATCGTCCTTAGTGCAAATTTTCAGATCAAGGTGTTGAGCTGTGTTAATTTTGTGGCAATCCAAAAAAGGAGAACTTAAATTGTTACTTGTCCAAGTTTTGCATAACAGCAATCTAATTTTATTTGCTTACTAACACATTTAATTGATAAGATTTAAAAAACAATATCAGAACTAGAACAAATTTGAATGTCGTAGATATCACTGATTTTCGTCCTTCAGTGTGTTCTCTTTGCAATTCTAGCATGCTCTTTTTCTCATGTCTCACACCGCCCGCCTCACCATCCTTGCTCGTTCACAGTGCTACAAACTCACACTGATCATGTTATTGTTTATCTGGTCAACGTTAGCTAATGGAATGCTGTTTTGTAAACTTGACCTTTGATGTATCCCAACAAAAAAAATTTCGTGGAGGAAAGGTGTGGATATTGTGGTAGGTATTCGTAGTGGCGACATAAATGCGTTAAACAATTTTATGATGCAAATTAAAGTTAATAAATTATGCGAAATTTGGACAGTTCAGTATCTTGGACTTGCTTTTTTGGATTGTTACAAAAATCCTACTCAAATATTTTCATCCTAAAACTTGCAGAAGAACAAATATCGTGATAGACTTTTGCCAGATAATGACAATGATAATGATAATAGACTGTGTTTCGCCAGATAACAAACTGTGTTTTAGCTTTGAGAGATTAACCCCAAAGTTTGGCGAGAGACATTTTTGGAATACCCTGTGAAAAGCTCGACTGCGCCTTGCGTTTTGAATATGATAAAAGGCTCCTGCTTGTCAATCAAATATAACTTATGTTGCACACAATTTTAATACTAATCACAAGCTGCCGTATAAGATGTAATATCTAATTATGTTATGAAACATCATATCAATCTATTTGCAACAAAATGGACAGGGTGTTTCATCCAAGAGCACGCTCATTTTTTATAGATACAATAGCATGCAATTGATGTATAGAAAGACATGATAATTAATTTTAATCTAACGGATGAGACACTTGTAATGTAAAAGAGGAAAATATCGTTGTCAGGAAACACGCTCCTGTACTTGAAATATTTATGCATGCACTTAAGTTATATAAAGACACACTTCAAACATAGTTGCCGAAATAAAAACACATGTAGACTGTTTTGAATTTTTAATTTCATCATCAGCCTTCGATTTGTAAAACGAAAAGATGTATAGATTAGTGTAAACTTAATTACATGATCTTTGATCGAATACTCCATAGTTTCCACAGAGACATATAATTATGTAAGTATGGTTATATAGAAAAAATTCAAACGACCTGCTGTGAAATTAGTTCTACCTAATTAATTGACCTGGTTATCTTAATTATTAGATAATGTTGTGGCTACAAGAAGCCCTAATCTATCTCTCTCCTCTCGTCTGATGTGCATGAGCGATCGATTGTTATTGATGAATGGGTATTTGTTTCGGGACATTATTACAGCGATCATATAATCTTCGTGCGTTCAAGATGAAATGGAATCAAAACTGCTGTAGTGTATAGTCTTACGAGATTCATATCAATCTGACACTGCAGAGTACAACGAAAAATTCGTTGCCACGAGCGGCGATTTGAGCTCCCATCTTCGGGTTTGCTGCAAGTTCAAATCCTGCTCAAGACAGCGAATTTTTATTCATTGACATTGTTCTCTGCAGTGTCAGATTAATATGAATCTAGTTTTTCATATCTCTTAGGATGGCTCTGAAAAAAGTATAGTCCTACAATTCAAACACCGTGAAAATCGTGTAGTTCATCGTGCACGAAATATTTACATGTATTTGTACATGTGCTGAAATTGTGCTATATACTGCTTTTTACATCTAAATTTAGTATTGTACATTATTATTTTTGAGGTTATCCTTATACTAAAATGATCATTGTCAGAATAGACGGAAAAGTTAAAGCTAGTAACTTGCTACTTGCATTATTTCTCTGTGTAATTTCTCTTAGTAGCGAGGATGAATTGTCTGTTGCAATTTTTTGCTAGTTATAGTGGTTGCGCCTGCATGCACAAAGTTCGAGCAAATTTCTTTGCAAGTGACATGCACTAATCTGCCTTTGAGTGTCTCTTTGAGTTATGACTACTCTTTACGCATATAAACGCATGCATTATACTATGCATGATTTACAAATTCCCGCGCTTTTACATCTCTTTCAAATGTTGTGAATGCTTGCATGGATATCGCTATATCACAAGTCGTTTAAATAAAAGCAATCCGTCAACTGCTGACGTTAATAGGTATTTTGTTTACCGCGAGCTTTCGTTTACTTTTCAGCTATATTTGATCGTTTGCAATTGGTAAGAAGATAATGAAAATGCTCTCCTATTTAATGATTATAACACAGGTTTGTATCATATTCTAGCTTTTATTTTGTAATTGCTGCAGCTGTAACATGAAAGTAATTGTCTGCTTAGTACAGTACAATTAGCAATTGCATAGACCCTCATTTTGTTACAATTATAACCTATCGTGAAAGGCTCCTTTATAAATCGCAATCCTCCGAATGCATTTTGTGGCCACAGTTTCGCACTTTTTGTTTTTTCAAATTAATCAATTGGTTGAATGAGGGCCTAAATATTATAATTTGTACGTATTAGCATTGATGTTATAATTATATGTCTTTGAAATTGTAAGGCGATTGTCATAGGGCAGGTGTCGATTAAAAGCCTTTTGAATTGTAGATGTCTCTTCTTCTCTAAAAATGATCTCTTCTTTGTCATGCAAGGACGTAAATAAAACGTTAATGGGGGAGGGGTGTATATTCATATATTCATATTCTGCCCGACGAGTCTCTTTTCAAATAAAATTCAAATTTCTCAATTTGAAAAGAAATCTGTCGGGCAAAACATGAATATATGAATACCCCCCCCCCCAAATAATGTTCTAGTTACATCCCTGTTGTCATGTGATGTTTACCTTGTAGTATCTTGTACAATACATCCCTTGACAACATCGAAAAAAATTGGGTGCTTTCTTCTGCCGCAGCTAGACACTACAAAATACTTACAATGTGATTATTTCTTTTTAATTTTCAAAAAAAGCCCGGTTTAGACGGAACTTGTTAAGCATGTGTGACGTCAAGCTCTCGTGTTTGTTCGTCGCTTGGTTACAAAGCCGAATAAACCAAATAATGTACCGTCGAACACAATAAATAACCGAGCTCATAGAATAACTGCTAAATATACTTTGAGTTATTAAAAATTTAACAAAGACGGATTTATCGTTAAAAACATGACATTTAAAAGTTGCTCCTTACGTTTACGATCTTCATACTCTATTTCGTAGTAATTTATGTCCTTGGGACCTTAGATTTTCATCCACACGATGGGAAATAGCAGACATGTAGTAATCCATTGATTATGTGATAATCCATGTCACTGAATTCGGCAAAATTTATTTAGGAGTTTTAGAGGAGTATTAGGAGGAAATTTATATGGAGTTTCTATTTTTTCAATTTTTCATATTTTTTAGTCATTGGTTTCATCAGTTGTAAGAATACCCCTTAAGTTCATATTGCGCCATTAATATTGGTTTTAGAACTTCTGGTGTATAATTCCTGGTGCGTGTACAAATTAGCGCACATCTCACTGTTAGTGGCGTTGCTAGTCTCGATAATTGGAAAGGTCACATTAAAAAAAACTAGTTATGCAGACTATTACACTGTGCTATACAATAATATCACATACAAATTAAATGATTTTGATTTTCTCTGAATCCATTGTTATGTGATAATCCATGTCACTGAATTCGGGAAAATTTATAGTAAGGAAGAAATTTCCATGCTACAACGTTTCAATTTTTTTCTAATGCATATATGTAACTTGCTAGTATTATTTTTTACAACACATTATCCGCGAGAAATATATGGTGGATAGTAAGAACGTTCTTTCACAAATTGCCAACTCTTCTTTGTTCACGCAATTAGCTACCATTATTAAATGACGTATTCCATATTGTAATGGATGTACACGCGTGATGGATGCATTATTTCCTATATATAATGACTGCATGGTTTTTGGCTTTTAGTCTGTTAACAAAAAATATGAGTATTACCCATCCCCTATTATCCTTTTGGACAAGCCACTGTCAGCTGGTAGTTTATTTTTGTTCAACTTATTGTAAACGTTCATATGATCTTGAAGATTCAAAATCATTCAAGTCTTTATGTCTAAAATTTCACGCATCCCGTCCACTGACAAGCTTGTCAAAAAGACTATGTTAAGGTTTTCTCGATATGTGAAAGCTTTCTAATCTAACATTCTATATTACATATAGGCGAGGTCGCTTGTTCCAGTTTCTTGTAAGCATAGGTCATAAATTTTAGTCCTGTAGCTTAGTTTCCTTCGCAGATCGAGAGAGCGCTGTTACACTATGATAATATACATTCACTTTGTCAACCCTGTGCTTTGATTTGTATGGAAACCCCGTTATTGCAGACTTCATATCTGTATGGTCATTCCAACCATTGTGTGTAACATTTGTTTAGTCGGATGTAAATTCTGTTGTTTAATAATTTTTTGTTATTATAATGTATGTATTGAACAGAAACAAGTAGGTGACTGAAAGAAAGGTGGAAATTGGTTCGCTGCTCTTACAAACATCGTCATTTGGAAAGCACAAAAGTATTAGTCACGTTATTGATATCTCCACTAGTTATGAAAAATATCTCACTATGTATGATTTCAGATGGTGATTTTGACGTCTGGTATGACCCCCAATCCCCAGCCTTGTATCATTTGTGGAGGCTCTGTAGCAAGATTGTGGTCAGTACATAGTCATGTTGGAGATCGGTATTTGAGGATAAATCCTGGCATTAATATGACTGGAGGAATGAAGGTTGATTTTGGTGGTGTGGTGAATATTGAAAATGCCACTACTGATGTTGACGGTAAAAACTTTTGGGCAGGAGTTGGAGAGGGGGGGGGGGGGGAGATTGGTGGGCAAGGCAGATGTAGTTAGACATGTAGTTCGGTCAAATACAACAATACGTAACTTTTTTCTTTTGGATCAGGCGAATAAAATTTCTGCATTAGGATCAGTCGCCATACAAAAATGTTCACTGCTACTATAGCTATTTCAGTTGAGGTTGTCCTTTCAAAAGCGTAAAATGTAAACTATGAGCGCACAAGGGATGATGGATTATTGTTTATTTGGGCCCTGATTTCGACGGAATTACCTTTAAAGCAAATAGATTTGCCGTCATAAATTTAATATGTTCTCTTGCTGCTATTTCATGGAAATCATGCCGACTTTGGAGGTCAGAATAAGCAACAGTCCGTCATTCCTTGCGCGTTCATAGTCTACAGTTTACACTTTTGAAAGGACAACCATACTGAAATAGCTGTATACGTCTTTGTATTCACATCTAAAATCGCAGTGACATAAGTTTCCCACGTAAAAAATTGAGCGAATTTCTCATAAAGTTTCGAATTCCTCCCTGACAGGTAGATATCTTGATCACATTTTCATTAATTTGTACTAAAGCTGGACGGCTTATCTTTTGTTTTGTTGGTTTAAAAAAGGACCGAGGTACATCATATCATAAACATTTGCTTATTTTGCATGTCCCAGTTTAACAGGGAATAGTATCTGATCTCTATTACAGGTTCTATTGTTTTGTTTTAAAACTAAATCTTTATATTTTATGCCAAAATTTCAAAACAGTTTTTTCGTCAACCTTATGAGTGTGGTGATCCAAGATGGCTTCAGTCTCCGGCTTCAATTTCTATTTTGGCTTGATATCACCATGCGCTATCCAGTCTTGAGATACATGAATACAATTTTGTGCAAAATGTCCGCTGACAATGTGAGTCAGCGTGAGTAGCAAACGATACCAACACAACCTCGTATACCCTCTAATATAGAAACTTTGGCCATGTGACAACCAGCCTTTGCCGGGGCCTTCCACCTCACGTTCCGACCACAGATGCCCTGGGAACGAGGTTGACACCAACGTATTTTTCGTATGAGAGAGTAGTAATGCGAAAGGCAATGATATAAATTGGGATACGAATTTAGAAGTATAATAAAGAGTTTTATAACACTGATCATGAATCTCTTTTTTAGCATTAGTCCAATTCAAAGATGTTTCTACTGGGTTTCCAGATTTTGAAACAAGAGTAATCATCACATTTTATCACAACGATGTCAAGTATCACCTGACGACTCAGGGTGTTACTGAAGAATTGCTTGCAATTGTAAGTGTTATTGGAAATGCACCTGAATGAAGAAAAACAGAAAAAAATTTGCTATTTGTGATATGAATTATGAATACCGTGTTTTCTGGTAACTGATCATGAACTGAAGTAACGTAAATAAAATCATAACTTTCGTTAATTATTTATTAAGCTTACGGGATACTACAATTTTCGTTAAACCTTATGTTTCGAATTAATCACATACTTTTCCTAACGAGTCACATCATAGGCAGCCCAAAAAGTGCGTGTAAAATTTGTCGCGAGCCGCAAGCGTCATTCATGAAGTCATTGTCCCCGAGCCAATTAACGGCGCGAAGCGCCATTCCGGGCGTAAGCCTGGGGCGAGGGTTACTAATTTTGCGCTAGCGGAGTTCAAAGTCTTTTCTCATGGTAGTCAGGTAGCTATAGTCAGTTTGGTATGTCATGACGTCATCCTCACTGATCTCAACAATATGGCGGACTATCATGAATAGCTAACACTGATTGGCCAGATTTAAAATTTATTGTTGATTGATTAATCACAAATTCAACTGACAGCAAATATCTAAATTTGCTGTTTGCACTACAATATTTTGTATTTTTGCAAAAAGATTTGGCAACTTTCACAACCAACGAAAGGTGGTCATTTCTGATCTCAGGAATATGGTGGACTATCAGGAGTCGGAAACACTTAAGGCATCCAAAAAGGCGAGAAATAAGACGAAAACGACTGCCACAAGACTCTTAAAGAGAGAGTAATTCTGGGAAAATACAGAGAAGCGCAAAGAATTGACTGTGGCGTGAAACACAAGGCAAGTTTGTTGATAATGTGTATTTATATACTTGTGTTTTAATGCTTTATAAAGGCCGGCGTAGCCATACTCATCCAGTCTATTCATTGTTTAAATTCCAGAGTAAGTTTATGTTTTGTAAATGCAAGACTGTCTTCTTATTACTAATGTAATTAATAGGTTGTATTTTATAGAAAATTTAAGCTTACATTAGGCGTAATAGCATACCGATGACAAAATGTTGTCCCATTTAAAAAAATTGTCAATAAAACAAGGATTAAAAACTGATATTTTGTCATTTTTAAAAAATATGTATAGAAAGAATAACAATTGCCGTGTTGCTATGACAACAACCTATAAATGCGCTTCATGTAGTTCCGAAAATATAGGTGCGAGTTAGTTAGTTAGTGGCGAGGGGTTGCTGAATGCATGTATTTCTAGTATATATTATAAATACATAAGGTTGGCAACTTTATTTCAGTTTACGAACATACGACTTTGAACAAACACAAAATACTTCGCACAGGTGAATGAAACATGATAAAAAATTATACTACATTGAACCCTGATAATTTTTCTATATACCAGCTAATAAATTTGTTCTCAATGCCACCAGGAAGTTGAAAAATTTGCATGTATTTTTTATGTTTTGAAAAAATTTTTGCTGTCCCTATCCGGGAAGCGAGAGGATGTCTTATGGGTGATATTTTTTAAATGATTTCTGTAATCCAATTGGTTGAAAAAATAAACGGTTCATAGTTCTGTTTTTTGAACCAATTGGATTACAGAAATCATTTAAAAAATATCACGCGTAAGACCCCCTCTCGCTTCCAGAATAAGGACAGCAAAAATTTTTTCAAAACATAAAAAATACATGCAAACTTTTCAGCTTTCTGGTGGTGATGAGAACAAATTTATTAGTTAGTACATAATAAAATTATCAGGGTCCAATGTAGTATAATTTTTTATCATGTTTCATTTACCTGTGCGAAGTATTTTGTGTTTGTTCAAAGTCGTGTGTTCGTAAACTGAAATAAAGTTGCCAACCTTATGTATTTATAGTATATACAGCGACTTTATGAATGGCGCTTGTGGCTCGCAAAAAAATTTACACGCACTTTTTGGGCTGCCTATGGTCACATATACAGAACACACATTTGATTTCAAAGTTGTATAAACCGTGCCATTTAATTTAACCTCAGCTTTTTGTTCTGCAGTGTGATAAATGTAAATATATGTTTATATAGTACTAAAATAGATGCTAACTTGCAGAAAGAAGCAGAGGCTACCAATTTCACAGACAAAAGTGACGTGTTTGCACCAGTAAGATTGAATTTTGAGCACCATCTCTTTTTCGTCTTTGAATCAGTCAAGCACCGCAATTATTACCTGGGAACGAATGGAGAAGCTAGAACCAAACTTGTGAACACTCACAGTGACGCATACAGAGATTCTGAAACGTTGATAAAGCTTATTGACCCAGGTAGAGTAGAAGATTTTGTCATAAGTTGTTACTTTCAGTGCGTATGAACCGAAGTTTTGTCGACATGATGGTTTGTTGATTTTTTACCAGAATGCATTGCGACTATGAAATACGATTAACTGGGAAAAGCTTAGAAGAAAAAAAGCTAATGGATTGAAATTTTAACAGCAATGTGAAAATGACCTATTATCTTCTGTTGTCTTTTTTCAAAAGTCGTTCATTTGCGTTTTTAACGAATTTAAACTGCAATGAATTCTCGTAAAATTGCTATCCGCTGTCTTTTTTGCTATATAGCTACGGTGAATTGCAAAGAAAATTTTAAAAACTACTTAAAACTAATTAAATATATAAAATCATCTGATTTTCCAAATCCAATCAGCAAGTCTGGACTTTTTTTTTCACATACGTTAAAGTACCTTAGCGCATTTTGAAGAAGAAAAATCAACTAGTTGATAAGTCTATTTAAATTCTGATGTATATTGATTTGTTGTTATTCTAATGTATGGCGAATCTTGCAAAATGAATTAAAAAAGAATAGAATGAAATTTAGAATGTTACACGGTGGTACTAAAATATGAGTTTTAGCTATGTTCGAGTGGTGAAAGCAACTACTTTACGAATGAGCGCTGCGAATGAGTAAAATATTGCTTTTACCACGAGAAATGA
Organism: Muricea muricata; assembly: GCA_963855995.1. Lineage (NCBI taxonomy): Eukaryota > Metazoa > Cnidaria > Anthozoa > Malacalcyonacea > Plexauridae > Muricea > Muricea muricata. The sequence continues at coordinate 96,996,506 of OY979716.1, read as the reverse complement.
AATCTATATCTTCAAGCCTCTGTGTAATGTTCTTTCTATTATATAGTCGTAATTTCAACGACCCAATTGTAAGTATTATTAAGAACCTTAGTTCATTACAACTATTATTCAAACTCAAAGGGTACCTGGTATGCTTTTGGTGATTTACTCGAAGTCCTTTCATTTTTTGAACACGAACAAGTAGGAATTCTTTTCTTCGAAAAAGGGTGACTCATACTCACTTACAAACAACGTAATTTAGAAAACACAAAATTATTTGTCACGTTATTGATATCTTCACTAGTTATAAAAAATATCTCACTAATGTATATGTAATTTCGAATGGTGACGTTGACGTCTGGTACTGTATGTAATTTTAACACAAAGTTAGTATGACGTTCATTTGCCTTTTTAAACAAGTTCAGTGTATACGGCGAATCGCAAAGATCATTTAAAAGAATAATTTAAAACAAATTGAACATCTGAAAATATCTGGTTTTCCCAATGCAATCAGCACATCTGAACTTTATTTTCATATAAGTTAAAATACCTTGGTGCATTTTGAAAAAGAATAATCAACTAGTTAATTAGCTAGTCAATTATTTAGTTGTTCGCTGATTGACTACATTAACTAGTTAACTAACTGTGTTGCATGTATATTATATTCCAGGTCAAGAAATAGCAGGTGCATCATTCGGAGGTGTTGTGACTGCTAAAAGAAGAAGACGTGACGTAATTACAAGAAAGACCACAAAAAAAGAGATTACGGAATTATTTCCTGGTCGGATGTTTGGCAAGAAAGAAGTAACTGAATTAGAGTCGGCAACACATTCAAGAAGCTCAATCAGAGCCAGAGTTAAGATACCTGTGTTGAACACATTTACGTTGTGTTTTTGGATCAGAACTAAAGATGAATTTGGTCAAATATTCGCAATCATATACAACAACAGTAAAAATAAAGCACGAATTGATGTTTCTATTCGCAGAGGGCAATTAGTTTTGCGCTTGGATGGTGTTGAAAGGTAATTTATTACATCTATAAAGCTATTAATTTTGCAAGCAAAAAATTGCGTAGGGTACGTCTTGAACTTTTGTGATGTAAAATGATGTCTGCCTTATGAAGGAGATAAATCGAGAGATTATCTATATTCGGCGGTCGGTAGAGGTATCCAATAAATTTTCAGCAAAACGGCTGGCAAGTGGATGCTCTATTGAGCTAGAGGTCACGCAAAACCGGGTGAGATACTGCTGTTAGTAGTATGCTCCCTATCCATTCTCTAATAAAAGTATGTTGTGCATAGGCCCTTTGCAAATTAGCACACAAGTGAAAGTCATTTTGTCATAAATTTAAGGCAATACTCCACTCTCTTTTCCAGGACCGCACAAAATTGTGTGCTAAACGATGGTAGCTGGCATCATGTTTGCGTTTCACTTCAAAATACTTCACGACTATTCATTTATCGAGATGGCACAAATGTACATCGACTTGTCTTCAGGTTTTCAAGAGCGAGTCGTGATAGGCACGCGGAAGCAAAGTTTGCCTATGTTTATCTCGGCAAACGTCCAGGTAAGGATTTCTTTTAAATGTTATCCGTGTTTTACAAAGGTCGTGCAATTTTATTCCCCCATTTTTAAGCCTAAAATATCTCGTTTTCCTTTTCAAATCATATTAGATTTAATATTTTTAAGTTGCAAAGCTGAATAGCTAATGTTAGCAATAGGATAGGTCGTCAAGGAGCGGAGTGCCCGATTTTCATGTGCAAAATTTTTGCTTTAAGGAAACGTCCAGCTACACAAAGTGCGTCCAGTCCCACACTCACCAAAGTGATATTTTCACTATATAATTTTTGTCGTCTGATTTTTCAGGTGCAAAGCGTTCTCTGTCCTTAATCGGTGATCTAACTCAGGTGAACATTTGGGATTCCTACCCAATCTTTCGTATTCAGCGCATATCTACAAACTCAGCATGTGGTGGCGGTAATGTTGTGCAGTGGAATGATTTTCTTAATGCAATATCCGTCAGAGATGTGCAGCTCTATTCTTGTGATGATTGCCCTAAACGAGTGGGCTTTAAGTTTGATAAGAAGAGACAAAACAATTTGGTTTAATGTACTTCGGCATATGAAGCAGTGGCGGATCTAGCGTAAGTCAAAATAAATTACCACAACTGATTCTAGGATATATTTACGTTTTAAAATACCTTCAAAGCAACTTACCCTGGATCCGCCACTGATATGAAGTTAAACTCTGAAATCACAATTAATTTACATTTATCAAGGTGGGCTAAAGTAGTAATCGAATTTATTGCACACATTTTGAAATCAATGGTATTTTCTGAAATCAGATTGATTCTTAGCACTGAAAGTAAGATTGAACAGTAAGTTTTCAAGATGCCTTATTGATAACTGTATATAAACTCACATAATTGGACTTTTACTAAAAAAATGCCACTGACTCTCCAAATTCCGGCGTCCTTCATCAAAAGTTTTTCTCCATGCCCTTTGCAGGTTTCAACGTCCCTTTAGGCAGTAGGGCCACTCAGACGCAGCGTCCTATTTTTAGGCAGTTTACGGCATTTTAAGTTCTGCAATTTTGGTCTGAAATCAAACTTGTGATTATAAAGTGTACTACGTCCCGCAGTGCTGTACGTCACGTGTCTGACTTTACACAAAATGAAATCCGCTCACTGTAATTATTATCGTTAATCGCACTCTGTCTTATGGTCCAATCAGATGGCAGACCAGAGTAGAAGTATAACCAATCAGATTTAAGAACTAAAAACACTTTAAGTAAATTCGGGGTGTTTTTTGTAAACAATCTGATGTTACCGCTTGTCTGCTTGTAGATTTCTGAATGAATAGAGTGAAAAAGTAAATGCAAAGTCGTTAAAATGCTACTTCATTCATTGCAATCATCAGTAGCAATTTGTGTTACTCCAAGACTTGAGTAGTTGCGCTTGCCGAGAGTGTGAACTTTATTTAGCCACGGTGGACTCATCAGGATTTTACAAATATATATATAATAAAATTACATGGGAAATTACATAAGCACAAAGAAAGTATATATTACAAATTATACAAATACGTATTTACATAACTATACCTGCTTTTCATGAGTGCCGTGCAGTTAGTAAAGGTAAGTAAGTAAAATATTTACAATTGTCAAAAGAAGTTTCTACAGTCGAATCTAAATTTATGCAGAGTGCTAGCCTGTCGTAACTCGGCAGGAAGAGTTCCACAGAGCCGCACCGCTATAGCCAAAACTATTTTTCAGGTAGTTAGTACGTGGTTGCGGCAAAGCTAATTTGCCACCGGTGTCTCTCAACGCATAATTTGTAATGCTACTGCGGTCAGCAAACATTTCAGAAAGGTAATCTGGTGCAAGACCATTTAAGGATTTAAACACCATGATAGCCTTTGCAATCTTGCGCTGAGATGCCAGCTTTTTCCAACCAAGTTTATCAAACAAATAATCGGCATTTGTATCGTAACTAGATGAAGTCAGCACCCTGGCAGCACGATTTTGTAAGTTTTGTAACTTATCCGCCAGAGTACTGCCGCAACTATCCCAGATAATGGAACAGTAGTCGAAATAAGGTTGGATTAAACAATAATTATAAACAAGATTCATAGTGGCAAAATGAACATAAGGCCTTATGCGTTTTATCGCACCTATTCCAGAAGCTACTTTTTTACACAATTTATCGATATGAACATTCCAAGATAAGTTCTCATCAATATGTGTACCAAGTGATTTAGTATGAGAAACTTGTTTAACTGGAAGATTATTAATTGTCAAAGCAGGAGCAGCCTGAAAGGTGCTAATTCTTTGGCGGGAGCCAATCAACATAAATTCCGTTTTACTCTGGTTTAAAGTAAGTTTATTTGCTGACAACCATTGACTGACATTGGCAAGATCTTCATTAAAGTTAAGGTTAATGTCATGTATGCTATTACTTGCGTACGTCAGATTAGTGTCATCAGCAAACATGCGTGCACGAGAATGCAAAAGACAATTTGGAAGGTCATTAATATAGATTAAAAATAAGAGCGGGCCTAATATAGTTCCTTGAGGAACCCCACATCGCAATAATCGACTTTTCGAGAAACATCCATTAACAAAGATACCTAAACCAACCACCCGCAATTCCCTTAATTCCATATGCATTTAGTTTGCTTGACAAAATTTCATGGTCTACAGTGTCAAACGCTTTCTTGTGGTCAAGAAAGTTACATTTCCATTATCAATATTGTAAGCCCATTCATTAGTGGCCTCAAGAAGAGCGGTGACTGTTGAGTGCAGACCACGAAATCCTGACTGACAATTGGTTAACAGTCTATTTTCAGAAATAAATGAGTGCACCTGATCATAAATTATTCTTTCAAAAACCTTAGCAACAACAGGGACAATAGAAATCGGCCGATAGTTGTCAACGCAATTGCGTTTTCCTTGTTTGTGTATAGGAACCACTTTTGCGCATTTCCATTCGTGTGGGAATATGCCTGTGGTAATAGAGCGATTAAAAATAAGGCAAAGGGATTCTGTAATTAAATCAGGGCACTCACGAAGCAGCCTGGAAGATATTTTGTCTAAACCTGTTGCTTTAGATCTGCTTATCGTGTACAGAAGTGTAAAGACTGTTGAAAAATTAGTTTCTCTCAGTTGGAAAGTAGAATTATTGTTTAAATTGGGTAAATAATCGAGATAAGACCGGTTACTATAGTTAAAATTTATTTGATCGGCAAGGTCAGGGCCAATGTTTGAAAAATAATCGTTAAACGCATCAGCAATTTCATTAGAGTCATTAATTAAATTACCATTCAAATCAACTTCACTAATGTGAACACTTTTCCGATTCTTAGATGTAAGTTTGTTTATAGTATTCCAAGTCATTTTAGGATTGTCTTTATTATCCCCAAATGTATTTTTAAAATAGACTTGTTTTGCGCGAAAGATTGCATGGTTAACATAGTTACGCATTTTCTTAAAAGAAAGCCAATCTTGTGGATCGTTCGACCGAATCGCTTTGATTTTTAGGACATCTCGCTCATGCATTTTGTCTTTCAAGACAGACGTAATCCAAGGCGATTTAGTAGCCTTAACGCGCTTTATACGAAGAGGAGCGTGCTTATCTGCAACAGAATTGAATGTTGCCCTCCAAGCATACCACATATCATTGGGATTTTCATACTCATTGATATGGTTCCAATTCTGTAGACTAATATCATTGCGAGATTTGATAGAATCGAAATTTTTAAACTTTCTGTAGTTTATTGTCGAGTGATTCCTTGTCGGTGTACCTACAGAAAGCTTACGAAAAGCATAAATAAGACTATGATCGCTTATGCTAACATGAGAGACACCGGAGCAAACAACTTTATCCGGAGTGTTAGTAAAGATATGATCTATTAATGTAGAGGAGGAGTCTGTAATCCGAGTAGGTTCACTTATAAGCTGAGATAGATTATATAAATCAGCAATATCCATGAGTAACCTCGAACCATGATCTAAGACTGTAGGGCTCAAATCACAATTGAGGTCACCCATAAGGTAATACTCGATATTTTCGGAATCGAGTTTACCTAGAAGTGTTTCAAAATAATCAAACTTAACTACAGGCGAATTCGGTGGCCTGTACCAAGTAGAAATAAGAAAAGGCTTGGCTCTAGGTTTATTGACAAAAATGCACAAATTTTCTAATTGCTCAAGGCATAGATCATGTCGAACCGAAAAATTAATGCAGCTACGAATATAGAAACAAACACCTCCACCAAATCTACCGTTGGAGTTCCTGTCACGCCGAACAATATCGTAGCCATGTATGTGTACTTCATTATCACCAACCGTAGAATCAAGCCTTGTCTCATTAAGAGCCAATATATTATTGGATAAAAAGACTCTAAGCTCCTCATAAAGACTTTAAAGACTTTCATAATAATTACTGGAAACGACTCAATATAATCATTAATCATAATTGACAAGTTGTCTTACTATTTACTCTATTTTCCATAATTAACCTACGTCTGGCTATTCCATTCCCGTACACTATAGCTAAATTTCACTTAGCTTCGTTACGAAAAAAACTGCAGTTAATAAAAGCACAGTCTATCTTTGTAAGTATTGCAGCGCCAACAATACCTTAACATTGATGAAGATCCGAACTTCTCGACTCAAATGACTTTGCAATGAAAAATTTCCATGTATGGTGCTTCTACAAATTAAAATAAAATTGATGTAAAATCTCTACTGAGTGGCAAAATTTGTAACAACAGTGCAAAAATCTGCAACAGCTGTGCAAATGAGCGGCGTATCATTAGAAAAATCGCACACTTTCGTAGAAATCCCAAAAATCTTTTCAAAGCTATATGCAAAAATCTGTAAATAATCTTCAAATTCCGTCACAAACTCCCACAAAATCTTGCGATTTTAGGATTATAAAAATCTCGTACAATACAATTTGAGTAATATGCTCCTCGAGTGTAAAAATCTGTGATAACAGTGCAAAAAACCTGTAATAACAGTGCAAAAGTTTGTAACAACAGAAAGATCAATAAAATTTGAGATAGAAAAAAGGAAATGGGATATACTTGACAAAACAAACAAACATACAGTGGGTGAAATTCCAAAGCAATTGCAATTAAATTTGGCTGATTTTTAAAACAAAATTGGTAAATTTTATCTATATATCTCAAGATTGAGAAATTTTGCCTTATTTACGCGTTTTAATTCATTATTTATTTTTAGAGGGAAAAATGAAGGGGAGCAATCACGATGCACTTACAACTGTAATGCCTGCATTCTTGTCTCAAACATTTAACACTTATTTATCGGTTGCGACGGAAACAGTACGTTTTGTGGTCTAGGGACTGCAAAACATGCTACTTCCCCGAGGGCATGGTAAATAAGTAATTCATTAGTATATCAAGGGCTAAAGTGAGCGACGGTAATAAACAAAACAAAAACTGTTTTATTGCCTTCATTGCTTTGAAAAATAGAAAACAACTTTCGGCTTTATAGGTACAAAAGTTGTCCTGTGACGGTTTTCCTGTGACACATGCATGGCTTCCGGTTTTATGACCGCAAGGCATTAATAAACAGGCATTAATACTTTTAATGCCCTCGCAGATCTCAATTTCCTGAATGTTTAATTTCCAGTATCAATTTGTCTGGCTAACAGTTCAATTTCCTGAATGTCACGTGATGCTCTGTTAACCATTAAGATGCTAGAGTGAAGGAGCTTTGACGATTGATCATATAGCTAATATTTTTTTATATTATTAACAAGTAATAATATCATTAGTATGGTTTCTTATGCAATTTTAAAGTGAATTTCATACAACTTTGTGAATTCCATAACTTAATCCCGTACATATTCTCTCGCGGGGGGGGGTTAAAAAGAAAGAGACAAATAATATATGAAAAGATTGTGCGTTATTATTATCTATTGAAAATAATTCAAGCGTTTTGATTGATTCATTTAATTCTTAGGTACAAACGTGTATAATTAGTATGCCCAATATGACTTCCTCAGTGTTGGATTTTCTTAATTAGTTTTATCAATAATGATAATTCTAATATCACTAATACCATAAAATCCATCCATTCTGCAGCCATTTTCTACTCCCTTGCTCAAACTTACGTAACAACCTTTTGTGAATATTAGAGCACTTTCTAAACGATGTTATTGTACTCCCCACATAGATCTTAAAACAAATAATGCACCTAAGTACATAATCACACCTTTCGAATCACAATTAAAAGGGTAATTTATCCACTACTTACCGTTACTTTGCTTACCATGCACCAACTTTTCTGCTTCCTCAATAAAATTACCTCTGACATTTGGGCTTACCACATTTCTCATTCCCTTCTCATTCCCTTCTTGAAGAATGAGATTCCCTCCCGCACCCCTGAAAAAGTGGGGTGAAAACTCAATACAAAGGCACTTCTTTTTCAGGGTTGCGGAACATTGTAGAATCTTTGTGGCCTATGTTACAGGCCTTGGATGACACAAAGCAAATATTTAAAGATCTGCTTCAGTGGACCTTCACTAGCTATCTTTTTTTCAAAAATCTTTTCTATAGAAACTATAATTGGTATTTTTTAAACATATTACCACTATTTTGGTGCAAAATAGTTAAGATTTTGAAAACGAGCCGTATCCAATGTTTTCAAGAACTTCACTAATGTTTGTTTTTGCGAACAAACTTCGCTAATGTTTGTTTTCGCGAAAGACCTCTAACTACACACAAGTTCTATGTAAGCTTTATAAAATTGTATACATGGTGCATGCCAGCTGCCCAGTTAAGTCAAGTTAACGATTACCATGCAAATGGTTAAATATATATAATGGTTGCAAATGGTTGCGTAATTTTACAGTGTGGACGGAACCGTATCATCTGAGAATTGCAAACCATTTATATCGTCAACTATTTGTAGCGAAATTGTTACTACTGCATATAGATTTCTGATTTCCGCATTATAAGAATTTCTAGGTTCACAGATTTGCGGGTTTACCTCGACCACATTATAACTATAATCCCCCCCCCCTTCCTGCCCTACTTTCGTTCCGGCGTCGATTTCTGTTTGATTATACAGTTCATGCGCACAACGTTAGAAAGCTCGAAAACTGGGGAAATTACATGACATTAATACTAAACCAGAGATATGCTTCGCAACGACATTCCATCGTTGAATTCAATATGCCTGCCCATATGCAGCAATATTCATTCTTCTGAATCTCATTCAATTTAAAACATTACATCTATTCAATTCAAATTGAAAATATATATTTATTCAATTTAATTCTGCAATATTCATTCAATTTAATCCTGCTAAATTTATTCAATTTAATCATGCAATATTCATTCAATTTAGTCCTGCTGTATTTATTCAATTTAATCTCACAAAATTCATTCAATTCAATCCAGCTGTATTTATTCAATTTAATCCTGCAATATTCATTCAATTTATTCCTGATAAATTTATTCAATTTAATCCTGCTAAATTTATTCAATTTAATCCTGCAATATACATCCAATTTAATCCTGCAATATTTAATTTATTTCGGTCGGAAGTAGACGTTTCTGTCGGCAGCACGTCGGCTGAAGCAAAATTTCATCGGAAAAGTAAATATTACAAAGCAATATATGGAAACCGACGGAAACACAGACTATGTCTGGATTTCTGCTACTGATTCCGCCATATTTCACAGCAATTTGAATATATATTTTATATCATATTTTCACAAAAACACATTAACTTCAAGGCTTTTTTACGACAGCAAAAGTGTTCAGTGATTTGCTGAAAAGTTTCAAGTTGGTTATTGGTTCTAGTAGCTTATATGGATTTCAGTGAAGTTGAAGATTTGGGATTTGAGGAATTTTTCACAAGTGTTTTGAACAGAACAGAAGTTTTTGAACGTATAGTTCGTAGTGACGATGAAGAACACTGGTCGAGTCTACATTCCCACATTGATTTGCTTGAAAGAACGGCAATATTGCCTGTCCAGTTATCACAAGTGGTTATAAATGAAGCTGACTTGCAGATGCTCGAAGGCTTAAGAGCAGTTTTTGTTCAGTTGCTTCATTCATTTCTAAGACATTTCGGAAATAGTTCATCTCGCATAACACGTATTTCATTTATATCTCATAACACAACACCGCCAGGGGGAGCTGGCAGACCTTGTGTTAATATACCATTGGAATTATTGGAAGGCTTACGAGGCGTTGGTTTCACTTGGGAACAAATGACAAAAATGTTTTGGGTTTCCCGTTGGACAGTAATGCGGAGGGTACAATTCTACGGATTGCAAGGCTTATCACGTTTTTCAAGTATTACCGACGCGTAGTGCCTTTAATGAAGTCAAGACTTGAAAGTATATCAATAAATTTGGCATGAACTTCTCTTAATGTTTGGCTATGGATTACTAAAATGATTGTTTTTAAATGCTAAATTATATTTCTCAAACAGTTCTTCCTCTGTGGGTAAAGATAACACCATAGTCGGACGAGGTAGATTTAAAACATTCGAACAGGTGTTCGCCTTTGGGATAAAATCAGGTCTGCCGATTCCTACGTCAACATCCTATAAAAATACACAGTCACAATATAAATAAACCAGTGACATTGTGACAGCTGGTATACAGAAATCGAATAGTCACTATTTTATACAGAAACCTGATCATCCTGAGCTTTTTCCTTCCTTTCTATTTCTGGAATTGAAACCTCATGAAATGATATAAACGGTTGCTTTGCAAATCCCAATATTGGAATTTCATCTATACATGTGACAAAAATAAGAATATCTTTAAGCGTAGCAATACGACGACCAGCAGCAGCCTCTCGTACATACTTAATAAACTTGTTATAAACTATTTTTTCGAACTGTAGCTTGTTGCTTCCCTCCTCTGAAAATTGTGGTGGGAACAACTGAATAAGGCTTTTGACAGTAAGCCTCTCTTGGTGATGACGAAATATACTGATGAACTGGTTTAGATGTTGGGAAAATTGGTATATTCCCAACCTATCCAAACCATGTCGAAATTCCATAACACACTTGGGTGTGCAAGGGCCATTCTGCACAAAGATCTCATCAAGTTGTTCTTCGGAAAAGTAGCAGGGAACTGGACCACTTTGCAGTAATGAAATTGCAGCAATCATTCCAGCATAGTAATAGTCTGAAGTAAGGTGACTTTTCAGCCCACTGTCAAAGTATTTTTCCTTAATCTAAATGTATGAACAAAACTAATTAATTGGAACAATAACTAAAGTTGGTATGAAGTTCAAGGAGAACATCACAGAATGTTAGTAATAGTACATTTAACAATAAGTGAACACTTTATGACCAATTGGTGTTTTCATCTTCAACAATTGAATTCAATTATTGTTTTCTATTAAATATCTAGACAATTTCCACATTTGTGCGGCAGTGTGAACTGCCTTCAGGATTGCATGTTGCCCCCTCCACTTCATGTTATTGTTTTGAGAAGTGTCATTATTTTAATATTTTAATTCTTAATGACTTACTACCAAGAAATAAAAATAACTTAAATGTATAGATAATAACAGCCCTATACAATAGTTGCCCCAACTCTTGTTTGTTCTGTTTACAAAAGGCGTGAAGGATGTACTGTACTGTTATAGAATTATATGTTCTTCCATATTTCTACTAAATTATGTGTAAATTTGGATATATTCAAACAAATTTGGATGAATCAAGGAATAATCATGGAATACCCTACAAATGAGATCCTTATACATGGTGAATGTTGTGAACACATTACAAAAACATAATTTAGGATAAATATATTGATTAAATGTCATTTGCAAGTAATCTATATGTTATACCTAAATCAATTCACAAAGCATATTCCTAACATGTACTCTACCAAGCTTCTTACAAAATATTTAGCTCACAAAGGTTAAGATATGCTTTGCCCAGAAATATTCTTTTGAAGGCACTTATTACAAGAATCTTTTACTTATTGGAAGTAAAAATTTCATTCTTATTAAAGAGGATAAAGATGCCCCTGAACCAGCTACCAGGCAAATGCCAGGCATTTGAGAGTCTCACAGCTCACATTTACCTTTAATACATGAAAAAACCTGTTATTAGTGTTTTAAATGTTTTAGTTGTAATATTCACTGGAGAAGGATAACATTAATCAACCAAAGAAAAAATTTGCTTTTGACAAATTTTTGTCTGACATTAAGTCTTTCCTACTGTAGATCATTATAAATACAAAGCTCAAAATAAGTGCACATAGAGTTGAGTGGGACTGCACAAAATTTGGGGTTTGAAAAAATTAAACTTACCTTCTGATTGCATAATCTAAGCCACTCTCGTCGAGGACCACCACTATCCTGAGCCCTTTCACTATAGAAATCTACCTCAAATATAATAGCAGGATCTTCTATTTCTTTTATTTCTTCAAATGTTGTCTGCAAAATATTTTCTCAATCCACAGTGATAAAATTTGTCTCACCTTCTAACATGGTATATTCGGTACAAGTACAGAATACCCCGCGAGTAAAAGTGGTCATGTTGACAGCCTACAAGCCTACAGCGAGATATACTTATAGCGAGATATAGCGAGATAATCCTTTAAATGACTCAGCTCGTCTGAAAGACATTGTTATATAGCAGTGCTGTGTCGGTGCAAAATATATTTTGGAAAAGCAGCAGGCTGTATTTCATACAATGCAATGGGAAGTGTTTTACTTTACATTATAGTATAACATACCAATATTTGAAACACTCATTTGTGCGCCTGAAAGTTATAAGTATGTTTAATGTCTTCTAAAAAAACACTAAATAAATCTTCACCTTTGTGAATGTATCGCCACATAAATTCTGCAAAATATGACGGATAATGATGTTTCCTACGACCATGAGTTGGCAAACTAGTTTTTAACTGTCTCCAATGACCCTCGATTTTATTTGTGTGACCTCCTGTGTGATTCACAAATTCTTGAGAATGATTCACGGTTTCGTGAACGTAGCCGTATGTACTTAGATTAATGTAACCCTTCCAGCAGTCGGACACGATAATGCTTTGAGGTTTGATCCACTTGCGAATTAAAGAAACCAATGTCTTTTCAGTTCTGTCCTGAACGGCCGCGATAAAACATTTGCGGGAATCCTCTTCAATGGCCCCGAAGACCCATTATCCCTCAACAAAATGCCCACGGTGATATTTACGTTTGCCCACCTTGCTTTCATCAATTTGCACTCGTATGCCTTTTCCTCCTAGTGGTTCACTTCTTCGAACTATGCTGAGCTCGCAAATTTCACGGCAAAACATCGACCAGTCGACAATTGTATTGGGATTAATCCGTAATTGTGTTTTTACTTGGCTCTCGCAAAGGTCTGCACACCACCAATACGTAATTTTCATTATTTCCTGTAGCGTTAAATTGCTTTTCTCAAACCAACTGCCATGTCTGATACTTTGTTCTACCCGATGACGTTTGACCGCTTGCCCTCCACGGCATTCGTACTTAAAACCATCTGATCTGTCCATGCACGTTGTCCATCTCATTGGAGTAAAACATGTCGGGCACAGCGTTTCACTGGCCAATAATCCGATATGTTTCAACCATTCGATTGTCGCAGTGTTGCTTTGCAGAAAATTTTGAACAAGTTCGTCATATGTAAGGTGCTTACCACTGGTTGACACTTCACGTTGGTAGCTACCTTTTTCGTTGCTGTTCTGCAACAATTCACACTGAGTTGCCATATTTTGCCTTCCCATTGTTGCAGGTCCAGCTTGTATCCCAATATTTCGTTTGACTTTTACTCTGTACATGGTTGTTACTTAATGAATACGGAATTGGAGAGTCGAAGGTTGGTGTTACTCTTTAAGACGCTATTACGATCTGCGTTGACGGCGCTTTTTAAGTGCCCACGATGACGCAAGCGTTTTCTATTGTTTAAAACAATATGGATCGAGGAACAATACAAAACGCTTGTGAAAACGACGCCGTGGGCATACGCATAGTCTACAGTACTGTATAAGTGCAAAACAGGGTGTATCAAAACAAGGAGCCGCCTTTGAAATTGAAATGAGTCAAAACTATTGTAATAACCTGACAGTTCTAACTGCTTTGAAATACCATCAATTCGTACAAACACAATGTGGTATACACTTGAGGAATTCAGCTAACTTTTTAAACGTACGAAGCAATTGAAATTCTACAATTTTCTACAACGCATTGTATAAGTCTAACAGCTCTGTTTGCTTTGAATTAATTTCAAATGCTTCATACCTTTAAGAAGCTAGCTATACATCCCTCATGCAAGTGTTTTCCACATTGTGTTTTTACGAATTGATGGTCTTTCAGAGCAATTAACAGAGCTTAGGTTACTACAATAATTTTGGCTACTCCAATTTCAAAGGGCTCTTTTTTTAAAACATTCTGTACATTGTTTCCGGGATAATTTTATCATGTACTTCTATGTTTTTGTTGGCGTGTAATGAAAAGTCAGTATGCAAGCAATAGCCAGGGTATAATTACATCCTCACGCACAATAGTAATTATTTTGTTTTAATACAAACGTGGTTGGACCATTAATTAAGAACGTTTAAAACAACTTCGCTCAAAATTTGTTTGTTTATCGCTTCAAAAATGTCGGTGTCGAAACAAGCAAAGCTGGCCCGGTTGCACGAGAATACATGGGCAGACTTACATCGACGTGTCATGTTTGTTCCCTTTGATTATGAAGAGCTTTTCCCAAAACATGTGCACAATTTCATTCAGAAGAAGGCTGTGTCCATGAGCTCTTGCACAGGTTATTTTGTACCTTGCTTATTAAGTACAACATCATTTGTACTCGGATTGAAATCTTACATTTCAAATGGCAGTCGATCATTTCCTTGCAACATGTACATCATGGTTATTGGGCTCCTACGACTGGTAAGGGTTAAGGTTAGCGTTAGGGTTAGCGTTAGGGTTAGGGTTAGGGTTAGGGTTAGGGTTAGGGTTAGGGTTAGGGTTAGGGTTAGGGTTAGGGTGCAGTATTGTGTTACGAATTCGCATGTTATGTTAAATTTTAACGTTTGTGATGCATATAGTTAGATGCAGATAGTTGGTTTGGAGAAGTTTTATAATTGCTGCGAGCTAAGCGAGTGGCATTATATTCTTGACGGTACTCGATTTGAAAATATTTATCATTCGAGTTGCCCCTGCTGTGTTTTGTGTATTTCTCACTCACTGCGACTGTATCTACTTCACCAAATTTAGCTAAAGAGGGAGCGCGTAGCGCGACAATAAGCGTACTGTTTTGCTGTATTAAAACTATTTTCACTCACTGGGACTGTATCTACTTCACCAAATTTAGCTAAAGCGCGAGCCCGAAGGTCGAGTAATGATTGTCGCGCTACGCGCTCCTTCTTTAGCTAAATTTGGTGAGGTAGATACAGTCCCAGTGAGTGAGAAATGTGACAACCCAAGAATGACTCGATATTTATAGTTATTATATGTATGGGGATATACAAAACACATGCAGGGGGCAAATCGGTCCCAGTGCTCTCTCGACATTTCGACCTTTAGGGTATCCTATAAAGCCATGACCGTAAGTCTGTAGGCTGTGTAGGCCGTGGAGGTGTGTACTATAGGCCGTGTAGGCCATGTGGGTGTGTAGGCCGTGTAGGTCTGTAGGCCGTGTGGTCTGTAGGCCATGTGGGTATGTAGGCTGTGTAGGTGTGTAGGCCATGTGGGTATGTAGGTCATGTAGGTTTGTAGGCCGTGTAGGTCTGTAGGCCATGTAGGTCTGTAGGATGTGTAGGTCTGTAGGCCGTGTAGGTCTGTAGGCCGTGTAGGTTTGTAGGCCGTGTAGGTTTTGTGTAGGCATTTTTTGTTGTGTAGGCCGTGTAGGTTGTGTAGTAGATTTTGTTGCTACGCGGTTTAAGTATGCATATAAATCTGACTGCGTATAGTAGGCGAGTGCTTTAGTAGAAATTGATTTCAGTGGCGGGGTATTCTGTAGTTACTCCT
Source organism: Muricea muricata (assembly GCA_963855995.1). Classification (NCBI taxonomy): domain Eukaryota; kingdom Metazoa; phylum Cnidaria; class Anthozoa; order Malacalcyonacea; family Plexauridae; genus Muricea; species Muricea muricata. Next base: position 96,981,030 of record OY979716.1, on the reverse strand, counting down.
ATATTCATCAATTACGTCTAATGGCCTTCCTCTATGAACCTTGCCCTGATCATATCTTAGCATCTCACTGGTATCATTTATGTCACTAGGAAATTCATTGATAATAGTTTGATATCTTTCATCAATTTTCCATGATTGTGGTTGAACTATATCTGAGCTGCTACAATGGGTTTCTGAATGCAATGTAGGAGACACGACCCTTAAATTATTTGTTTCAGAGACCTCAGGTTGTTCAACCTGCTCAATCACGGTCACCAAATCTTCAGTGTCCGACTGGGAGGGATTTTTTAAAGCAAATTCGTACCCTTTCTTGATTCTGATGTACAATAACCCTTGCCCCGCCAGTTTCTTTACTACAGCATAGTTATATTGAGCACCTTCTGCCATTTTTAGCACTGTTATTTTTTTCTGGGTGACCTTCACGAATTCAAAATCGTTCAGTCCAAGAATAGAATAAGTCCCTTTAAGGCTTGATAGCAATTTTGCTCGAATTTCCTTTTCACTGTCATCTTCCACTAACTCTACAATTCCTCGTTCAATATTGACAATAATATTCTCTTTTCTCAAATTTTCCAACTGCTCTTCTTCTTCGTCATCAGATATTGACGGTGCTTTGATTAACGCAAATTCGAAAGGTTTTTTTTCCATTTTAGCTTTCTTTTTGGGTCTTCCCGTTGATAGGGATGCTGTTGCACGAAGTCGCTCGTTGCGATTCAATCGTCTATACAATCCCGAGTTCGAACTTGCCGTCATCATCTGCCTAGCTCTAGATAAGGCTTCGGTGATCGAATTGCCGGAGGAAACGGCGGGCGATGAAGTCGTGGTTGAACGACCCCTGCTATCCCGAGATGGTGCAGCAGAATCACTGCTTGTTCTTGTCGATGTTGTACTATTATTGTTCGATGAGGTTGTACTTACATGAGGTTCATCAATACTTCGAAGAACTTCCGAAGCTTGCTGCAGTATTTCAGCAAGACGATTTACCTTATCTCGATCCATACTAGCTACTTGAACCAACTTACTATATCACTTTTTAGTTTAAAATAAAGAGAAATGAATATGTATACATGTATATGCAAAAACAAATATGGCATCTCGAAAGAAAAGCCAGAAAAGCCAGTGTGTTTCCATATACTGCTTTGTAATATTTACTTTTCCGATGAATTTTGCTTCAGCCGACGTGCTGCCGACAGAACGTCTACTTCCGATCGAATTAAATGAATATTACAGGATTGAATGTATATTGCAGGACTAAATTGAATGTATATTGCAGGATTAAATTGAATGTATATTGCAGGATTAAATTGAATGTATATTGCAGGATTAAATTGAATAAATTTAGCTGGATTAAATTGAGTAAATTCAGCAGGATTAAATTGAATAAATTTAGCAGGATTAAATGAATGAATATTGCAGAATTAAATTGAATAAATATATATTTTTATTTTGAATTGAATAGATGTAATGTTTTAAATTGAATGAGATTCAGAAGAATGAATATTGCTACATATGGGCAGGCATAATTCAAACGATGTTACTGTATGCTGCGGATGCGACAGAGCTTGGCGAAAAACTTAAATTTGTAGCTTGATTCTTATCATGCTATAAAACAGGAGGGAGTGTAAACTTTAAAAGTTCAGTCGCTTGCTGCGGTCGGTGCTAAATCACCAGAAAATAAGTGATGTCAAATGACGCGCTTTATGACACACGGCCGCCATGTATAGGAGCGCAGCTCCAGTTATATAAAGGAGCTCAGTGTATGTTGTCGAACACTTGTTTCTAATTACTTCATATATTGTTCATTTGGTGAGAGTGTGAGTTGCGAGCTTGTGGTCGTTTATCGTCTGCGAACATTGGTGAAAATTTTGCGAAAGATAACAAAATCAATCCATGTCAATCGTACGTTTACACAGGGCTGTTATAAACTATTTTTAACAACCTTCAAGGAACGACGAAGGAAGAAACATTCCATGTGTGGAAGTAAAGATATAAATGTACTTTGGCGACACTGGAGAGGAAACCAAAAATCTATGTTGTCGGAGATCGACATGTACTTTGTGACGGTAAGCAGTTCTTTTTCGATCGAAATCTCAGTTACATTATTAGGTGTGGAATAAAAAGTATTTTCTGTTTTTATGTTTGCTATAAGCTAATCCCTGGTGGAAACTTTGCGCCAAGAGATCTCTGACGTGGCATACAGCCATTTCAGTATATTTTATATTTTGGTGCTGGAGAATCACAATCTCTGGCGCAGGAAAGCGAACTTTCCACCATGGACAAGCTTGCTAGCACAACGGGTTTACAAGGACTTGGCGTCGTAGATAGGTCTCTATCGCATGGCTAATTATTCACAAGGTATCCGGTCGTTTCGCCCGCAAGTCGATTCGCCCCAAGTCATTTCGCCCCCAAACCGATTCGCTCCAAGTCGTTTTGCCCCCAATGTTCATTCGATATGAAAGCCGTGTGTTTACATATTACAAACTGCTACTATTATATAAGGTTTCACGGTTATTATTATTATTATTAGGTTATTATTATTGACAAGGTTTAGTTATACTTTTAAAACAGTCTACAGGCAGAAATAGAGTTGACAAATCTGTATGCGTGCAAGAGCATGCTGAGCAGCTCATTTTAGGCATTTCATATACTATAATCATCGTTTTAAAAAACTTAGAACTGGTGGCCATTGCTTCAGGCATTTGGCAGAGAATTTGACCATTCCGTTTCGAAGCATGTTTTTCTACTGTCCTTAATTAATAAAAGTTACTTAAAACGTGTTTGTAATTGGACGTGAAGATTTGTGAAGAACATAAGTTCTACAAAATACACTGTAAAACGTTGACATTGCATGTCATATATGTGGAACAAACTCAAAAATCTTTTTTATTAGGCAGCAAGGCATGTGATTACCAAGCAACCAGTTTGATTACAAGCTTAGCACTGTGGTTAATAATTGGCTATTACTACAGTGCCAAAAATGAACAACCTCTTCTGGCCTGATGAAATCAGCATTGAGCAATGTTTTGCTGCCAACACTGTAGGTTCAATGTTGTCAACAATACTGAACAAGTTTTTCAGCCTGAACTAGCTTGCAATCATGTGTAACAATGTTGAATAATATTGTTGACAATTTTAAGAATGTGCGCAGCAAAAAATTGTTCAATGCTGTTTTCATCAGGCCAGAACAAGTTGTTCATTTTAGGCTGGGTAGGTGACCACTTTTAGGTGAACAAAATTCATGAGAAAGTATATTTTATTTCATATTTATGGCCCTCACCGAATTGCTCGATGAATCAGAAAATGGTTCCGTGGTTATATATTGTTGAAAATTTCAAGAAATAAATATTCTTCAACCTTGTCCATTTGATATCCGCTATATATTTAACCAAGTCTGTGACACAATAGAATGTCTGTATTTTATTTTATACAAAATTTAAAAATTCAATTAAAGGCTTCTAAGACCACAGTCCGACACGAAAAAACTGCCCACGACCAGTAATACTACAGGGCTAGCAGGATGTCCCTTTTCAAGAAATGAGAACTTGTGTATTATTGATTATTACAATATAAATATAGTAAAAACTGCAATGTGATTGGCTAATGAGTGTGGATTAGAGGGCATAATGCATGATGCTAGCTTTTGAGATTTTTATACTCTTTAGAAACATGGGCAAAACAACACAGAAGAAATAAATTTGAGAAAGTTAGGAGTTTCCCTTGAGAGTCTGTTTCCATCAGACAGATAATTCTTTGCTAGAAAACAAATTGAATCAGAATAGGGAAATATGTAGTGCATCACATTAGAGTTGAGGGAAGAGTTTAAAGCATGGTGGGAATTTGGGATATCTGGATAGGTGGAGGTGGTATTTTCAATCTCCTCCTGTGTGGGGGGGGGAGGGGGTAAATATATGCCATTGTGTATTTTTTTATCTAATCCCCTAATTATAACTATAAATGGCTACAGGTATCTCTGATCAATGTATTAAATTGTTTCAAGCACTCTTGAAAGAACAGTATCTTGATGTAGTACATCCCTACTTTCAAGTTTATCTTTAGGCTTACATCTTTTTTGGACCAGTGAGAGCTAAATATGCTATGTTTATAATATTACAGAGTATATAAAAAAACCCTGAACAAACCAGAAATCAGGGGCGGATCAGTTTTTATCTGACAGGAGGGGTGCAGATTTTCCTAGGGGGGTGCATTTGTGCGCTACCAAAGGGGCCGCCTGGGCTGCTGTATTTTTAGCCACATTGTCTTAACCCCTGTTTTGTGATTCCTGCCATGAATTTATGTCCCTGAGCTGGGACAAAAATGGTCAAACAGAATGATAACATGCTCTGGTAGTGCTAGTATACTTTAGTAGCTTGCTAAAGTCCCACACGGCATATTTGCAAAGTATCACACTATTCTTTATTAGTTATATAATAATTTATTAATTGCCAATATCTATGCCAATTTCGTTCGATTTTTTCTTGGGGGGGTGCTAGAAAATTTTGGGGGGGGGTGCGCACCCCCTTGCACCCCCCCCAGAAAATCCGCCCCTGCCGGAAATTGCTCTCTACTTCACGAAATGCCTTAATGTACGGAATGGATTGTTTGGGTGTTTATAGTGTAAAATAAACAGAAAAATTAGAAAATTTAAAACTTCAGAACCTGGGGGCATTTTTAACAACAAGTTAAATATGGCTTGTGCATGAGATTTTAATGATTGAAAGTAATTTTTACTGGGTAGGTGAAAAATATATTGGGTGTTGTATTTCGGTTCAAAATTTCAGAAGATGTGCTTGAGTGTAAGCCACTCAAAGCATCGCACAAAGCTAATTTTGTTTTTATGTTTCACAGTTCTACTTCTCGGTATCTCTAGAAGAATACCATTCATAAAATCATTTATTCTCGTAACACTGCCACACCATTTTATTGAAATGTTCTTATCAGATTTATATCTTAAGCATATGTAGATACATACCATGTCCACGTATTCTTGCTGATAAGAAACTGGGAGAATATGGGTAGATTGTAGTCTTCTCTTGTAGCTATCAGACTTGTAAGGGAGAGAATGGATAAATTTTGTTGCTTGTCACTGTACTTGTTCAATGTTGAAAATGTTGCTACACTGTTTGTGGTGACCCACTTGACTGGCATAAGGAAACAATCCATTAACTAATGACTTTCCAGCTTGGAGTCTTGGACGTCATTGATATCCACTGTTAATCGATGAACGAAGCCAGGCATTCTGTTTGTTCTTGAGGATGCTATGTCTGCATGTTTATTCGTTTTTAACTTGCTTGAATTTCTTGTTGCTTCTTATTTAGAAAAATACAAGTTTTTTGTGTGCCGTTTTGAACGACTTAAACTGGAGCAAATCTCTTGAAATGTTGAACAGTAATAAAACACCTCACAGATTTTATCGTAAGTATCAAGCAATCTATATTTATAAAAAACTTCATATTTGAAGCTGATTTGTGACAATGAGATTTGAGAGCGATTTCAAATTTGTTCGGGTTTTTTGTACACCCTGTATTATATACAAATTTAAGTATTTGACCAGGAAATGTCCCATTGTTAGATGTAATTACAGTTTGATAAATTGTTTGACTGATTTATTAATGATTAACAATGTTAAAAATTTTAACAACACAAAGCAGTGCCCTGTGTCGTTGTACTATCCAAATTTAGCAAGCTTATTCCTAAAGTTACCTGTACACTGTGCCACTGTTTATTTAATTAAGGTTTGATTTCACATCAAAGTTTTACAAAGAGGGAGAATTTCATATGTATATCTAATCAGATACGTGCACCTTTTTTTACGCTACCGGTACTATGATCTATCATTGCCAACACACAAATTAACAGGGTTGTCCATCTCTAAATTTTTCCATCTACCGCTAGGAATCTTTAAAGTTAACTAAAAAAGCCTATAGTTACAGAGTTTTTGAAAGATAAGGCTAATTATATTGTAATTGTCTGTGCAGTACATGAAATATTTTTCAGCCAATCATTTGCATTGTAAACTAAAATTTCCTATCAAGGTAATTTAGTTAATCTAGAGTTTGAAATTTTTAATAGAAGTTCTACTGCGAAAAAGCACCAAGCTCAAATTCCAAGCATGTTCAATCGTGTTCATGGTAATATGTGTCTTTGTTTGTGAAATGCTGTGTCTTTGTTCACTCATGTGAACATCACTGATGGGAAGTAATATTATGTAAGTTTTTTTGTGAACAGTCTCTGTTTTTTTTTGTTTAGTGATTAACAATCTTTACCACATTGCTCCTTCTTACAAAACATATTATGCAGAAAAAAATCTAGGATTAGAATTAACAATTGATGGGCAAAGCAACTGTTGGTATCCCCCTCCTATGTATACCTTGGGCATTTCACAGCTTTCCTATGACTGAGGATAGGAAACACTGAAAGTACTCTAGTGTAAATTGCTTTGTGTATAACACCCATTTAAGCATTGTAAGCATTGAGCAAGTATTTCACTGTTGATATGTTTTCTCTATACTGACGTTTTCCATATAAACAAAGCAGTTAATGTTTTAATATGTTTTAGGTCAAAAACTCAAAAATGAGAGATTTTCCTGCCATTGAAACTGATGGTGAAACTGATGTTAATCAGATGGATTGTCTTTGTGGTGAGTTTTTTTGGGATGTGAAGAAGCACTTTCATATTGTTCCTACGGAAAGCATTTAGCTTCTGCCTGAATAAAACATTGCATTGATCAGTGTTTGTGGGACAAAATTTTATTTCCACACTCTCATTTTATAGTTCATTTGTAATTGCACATAATTAAAAGTGAATACATGTACTGCCAGACAAATTTTGAATTTCGTTTGTATGGATGCCCTAATTTTAAAAATACAGGATTTTGGCCAATTTTTAACCAAAACATATATTGTGGCTGCTCTTGACTTATCTTGCTACTTCCGCTGATCTATTTTCCAGCCCTTATTATGACAATAAACTAGGAATCAGGGGCTGATGTGGAATATTCTTTGCCACGATACGGTACTTATTTTATTTTATTTTAAATTTTATTTTTTGATATAAACAACTGCATCGCTTGTGGATAATGGATGCCTGGGTCATCCGGGTGCTTCCACTTCCAAAGCCAGCGCCCAGATAAACATACCACTCTCATGGCTTGCAGTTCCCCCCAACCTAGTCATGAGCCCCCACACCAAGCCCAATCCCCCCGTCACACTGACCGGGTCAGTGGATGTAAAAAAACACACGCAAAGAAACCACCTTTCCACTTTGATAACCTTGGTCTGGAATTATTTCCAAACAATGCATGCCTGTTTGTTCGCGCACGCTCAAGACATTGACACCCGCTGCCCTACTTGTGCCACACGCATGCTAGTATGTTAAATATCACTGACCATAATTACTGCCGCACCAACTTCACTCTTTGTTGTTAACTTCATTGACATATATACATCTGGACTGCCAGCTCGGCTTTGAAAAGCGTTATCAAAGATGGCCGAAATATGAGAGTGTTTGCTCATAAAGTTGACTACTGACCAGTATTTTTTGTATTATTTAAGAGCCAGCGATGTTCAATCACTCTCATATTCGTCATTTTTCGTCAGTATTCGTCAGCCTTCGTGATTTTCAACTGATAACGCAAATCTCAAGCGAAAATATTGCGAGCAGGCAGTCCAGATGTATTTATGTCAATGGTTAACTTAGTTTAATTGCATTTAACTGCATTTATAGTAGGTGCATGTGTTGTGCAATGCTTTGGTGTTAAACTCTGTTCTTAAGCACAAACTATACACAGCACTAGACAATAGAAATTTTGTCGTTCCCAGTTAACTAGTCATTCCCAGTTACAACCAACATTGTATTGAGTCTATATGTTCGACATTGTGTTTAGGTGCTATCAAGGAAGACGTGTTCGCTAAAAACAGAATCAATTATGAAAGATGTGGTGAAATATGCACGGAATTTATTTCTCGTCGATCTTGCACTCAGCATCATGTTAGTACATGTAGGTTGAACATTCTCATTCTGTTCTTGTCACCTTCTACAGTACGAGCCCGGAAAATGAGAGAAGTCTAAGCAGCTATACGAAGCTCAAAACAAACTAATGAATTTCCATTTTTTTGTTCAGAGAGTTTATTTTGGTGTAAACACGAGAAGCACGCCATCATCCTTGACTTTGAAGCCTCATAAAGGGACTAATGATGACGATTCATTTTTGGTTTGGACGCAGTAAGGTACACGATTTTCACTTCTCTTCTGATTTTTACATGGCAATGTTTGGAATGCGTACAATATCGTGTCCGTTCATATGATGCAGATTCTTTTCTGCTGTCAGATCTTGGTGTCATAATTCCTGTTTGTGATGTTGTCTACTCTCATCTTGGTGCTGTGTTGTAAATTTTTTTTGGTTTCTTTTGTTACGTTTGTTGTGTTTTGTCCTGTACGTTTGTCTCTACCTCGCAATTTTTATTTCAGTTTATAAGGAACTGTGTATATTTATAGCATGGTCACATTTCAATAACGCTGATCCTCAGTTATAAAAGCAATTTAAAGTCAGGCGTCCGTCAACCGGTGTTAACAGACATTAGCTAATAACATTGTCGCTAATTCCCCGGTTGAAGAAGTGCGCGGATTTATATTAATTTATGCGTAAGTCGTTAATGGGCTGGTACAGTACGTCGTTATTAATATGCAACATCATTATATCGCTTTGGAGCAACGTCTGATAAACCTATTCAACAAATTCGACTAAAATAAGATCCAGTCAAGTTTCAAGAACAAATTCGACTAAAATAAGATCCAGTCAAGTTTCAAGAATATTGGACTTCGCTTGAATGAGTTTTGAATGCTGCAAAGCTGTCAAAATTGTAAGGAAAAAAGTTTTCTTTAGCGGCATGAAATTTGGTTCTCTGCTGAAACGCAAACATTGATTCAATGCAAATCGCTTGAAATAGTTTACCTGTGTTTCCTTCGCATCGCATTGTACATAAATTGTGTATACTAAGCTTGACTCAACAGAAGTAGCCATCTCAAAAGGATTGTGGCGTATTTTTGAATAAGGTGTTAAAAACAGAGTAGAGAAAATACTTGGAAAACGCACATTCACAGTTTGTTAATGGTTGATAAATTTTCCAAATTTGAAAACTTAATACATTAGAATGTAGCAATAGTAAATCAGAGTGTGGGATATGCACGATTAGTTTAAAGTGATCGAAAATTGAAAAAAGTGAATTCAGATGCTTGCAAATGCTCGATAGACAAGCGGCAGCGTGTGACCTCTTGTTTACAAATTTTAACTTTTTTAAGTTTTAAGTTATAACGCACTCAAAGTCGTTAACGTTCCGCTTGTTAATTAAGGTGGTCATACAATTTTTTTTCCTGAAGTTCTAAAACAATTTGAGGATTTTTTTATATCAAGCTGTATGGTAACCAAAATATCGAACGGTAGCCAAATATGGTAACTAAGATGTCGAACCAAACTATTGTTACCAAAATATCGAACCCGGAACAATGAAACTAAGATAAACTTCAAAACTTGATAACTGAAAATGCAAAAATGATATAGTGCTTGTCAAACTTCACTTTGTGAACTAGAATTATTTTGTTACCGTCGAATAATCCAGTATTATAAAAGTATTATATTACAGCATTCATGGTTTCTCCATAGATGAATGAAAGCTTGCTACATGATTCTAGCTCCGCTTCTGTTAATATTGACAACTATGTATTCTGTGGAAATTTTATAACATCAGCATAAGTACTTTATTACATATCATGTTTAATTGAGCCTGGCAAAGTTAGTGAAACTTGCAAACTCAGAAAAACAGAATCAAAGTTAAGCTATACTTTTGCAACGTGTGTATGTAAGTGTCAGCATTGAATTGGTGCAGAATCAGTAAAAATCCTGTAGATTTGTACATTATACCCTCCATCTTCGTTCGGTTCTGCTTTATCAACTAGCGCATTACTTGTCCTTAATTCTTGTTCTTATCCTTAGCCCTCACATCCGCTTCCCAAATCCGCTTTTTTATTGATTGCCATCATCTCCTCTTTAAATGTTTACAGCTGCTATGGTACCCTACAGTGAAATGTGTCAAAGTTAATGTTCATTTATCCCGAATACATTCTGTTAGCCTTAGCCATTGTTTTTACACAATAAAAATCTTTTCATTTAGCAGCTTATTCCATACACGCAACATTGTATTTCACAAACTGATTTCACATAACACACATAACATGGATATTTCGAAGCAAAGTAATTATTTGCTGGCCGAGTATGTTTATCATATTTGCATGTTATAGTCCACAGTCCTACCAGTTCTTTGACACTAAACACATGGCGCTCAATATCAAACTAAATTTTAGCGCACAACTTGTAGCTTCATTTGGATAGAACAAATGTCTTAACAAAATCCTAATGAATCTACTTGGGATAGACGGTGGTGCGTGGAATAACTCGAACTCGAAAGTAGAATCTGATGACAATATTAGAACACTTTGATAGACAGATAACAGGGTATGTATACAGGTGTAACGTATGTACAATCAATGATACCCCGATACGATCACTTGTCGGAATAGAGGCCAAATTAGAAGGCAACGATGCTGAGTCTTCTCAATTAAATCAGATCCAATTTCGGGAATTTCGTTGTTCCAGTAATGTCGTTTGTCGTGGTATATTGCTTTATTGGTGGACGTCTAGGGTTCGAAAGAGCAGATAAAGTCAATAGAGTCGATATAGAGTCATTGAGGTCGGTTTGAACTAGAATACAATGAGTAAAACAAACTAATGGTAAACCTTACAGAAACTATGATAAATTTATAAACATGAAAACTAATGCTAACATATACGTTAAACTTGATTTAAATGTTAAACTTGATACAAAAATTCATCCCAAACAGATAACATGCACTGAATTAGCGGCACATTTAAATAAAGGCGCTACCTTGCTTAGGTCATAATTTCCTTGTGCAAGAATACAATCATATACGTACATGCACAGACTGAACAAATACAAAACAATAAAGAATGATAAATCATGCATGAAATAACATATGGAAACCTATGCGCAACTCCTAGTATCGCAGAAACAAATCGTAATCTGTGCACTCTGGTTTGCTAACGCACCGAACTATGGCTTCACTAGCGTAGACGGTAGCTTTTTTTAGCCAAGATAGAAAAGGGAAGACAGTCGACTTCTTAACGTGGATAGATGTCCTCAACGATCACTGCAGGGTAGGTTGATAGATTATGTCTACAGAATTCAGGTTTGAGGTATGCTGGAAACTTTACAGATACACCGTTTGTCAACAATGCATATTGGCCATTGCCGTAAAAGCGCTGAACGGTACCCTCGCCATTGAATTCGGTTAACTTAATTGCATTCGCGATAACATTTGCCGCCTCAGTTCTCGTTGTTGTCATTGTCGTCGATCCTCTCGTTGTCATTGTCGTTGATCGTTAAACCTCTGTAATATTAGGTCTGGATCCTCTCCTAGAACCTTGTGCAGTGGCTCTTTGTTGTTTCTAAGAGCGTCAAATTCTGGATATGATTGTTGCAAGGCTTTACCAAAAGCTAGTCCTTGTTTTTGACGTAGTATACAGTGTGCTATTGAATACAAACCACAATATAGTGTCCCTAAACGCTGCCCATGCACGTTTGACGGTACTGTTTCGCGGCCTTGCGTGTTATAAAAATAAGGAATTAGATATTTGACACCGTTTGGTGAGCCATATTAGTCTATTAACGTTCTTGATTTAGGTGTTTGCTCAATCGCTACCCAGTGATCTAGACCTGGATTGTTTGTGAATCCGAAAACTATGTTACTACCATCGGGTATATCTTCGTCAAAAATTATATTTAAGGAAAGTCCAAATTCATTTGCCAGTTGTTGAATATTTTCACTATTCATGCTGTTACGTCAGCTGCGAGACTAAAAAAAAATCGTGTAGATAGGTGTGACATAAATACGAAGAATGTAAATAATCCCTTACTTGTTCACAAATTTACATATGCTACTAGTTGAATACGTCGCGCTATTTTCTATAACGAACGATCCTTGTTTTAACACCCCTTGGTAAGAGGCACAACCAGTTCGGTAATTCTCTCTTGTACAATGCCACTCCACCATTGACAATTCACTGGGATGGTAGACTGTGCGGTTGTCGATCATGTCGTTTTGCATCTGCTGCACGCCAAATGGGTGTACGATAACATTGCTTTTCAAAATGTCGCCATTACTTTTCGTGGAATCGTGAATGCCCAGTAGATGTTCTACTTTTCGAAAAGCGTTAACTCTTTTCTGTTTCTGATTGCGACTACGCTCGTTGTCTGTCGCAAACGGTCGTTCGACACTGTAGTCCACAGGTCCAAGCTTGCACTCTTTAATGGTAATACCAGGTCTAAGCATGTCATTCAGCGAACCACGTTCTTCTGGCAACACGTTTGCTCCAATATTTGCAATCACACCTGGGCTTCCAGTGCCTGAAAATAATGAAAAACAATTTAATAAATGTATGTTGTTTTGTGTTTGTTAGTACCCAAATTTCAGCTTTTACCTTCACAAACATATGCACCTAGGGTACATAAACCAGGGCCAGCACGCGCTGCTTATCCAGCATGTTGATCCTCTGCGGCGAATTCACGTCGTGTACCTTTAACCATTGAGCACGAAAACTCAATGTTGGAATATAGCGAATCGATAGCATTGGTAAATTTGGAATCTTTCAGCTCGCACTGTTTCCACTTAAGAGCAATGACGTGTACTTCAAAATTAGCAGGTTGCACGTTGCCTGCCATAAACTTTGCCGAAGTTCCAGAAACATGTAACCCACTCCAACAGGTATTCGTGGGTTAGGTTTAATGACAGTCTTTGTATCGTTATGGCATGGTAGCAGTTGATTAGTCATCATCCAATCCATATCTTGTGTTTCTGCTAATAGGACAAATTTGCTCCTGTCCCCTGCGTTATATTGCCGTATTTTTATGCGCCTGTTTATCACTCAAGGTTCCACAAGTTCGTGGTTTGAGCAACGATACCATCCCCGGTTGCATGCCCCGTCCCTGGATGTGGTGCTCTTATTTGTGGAAAAGCCCTTGGCATCTGCACATAAGACGTAATTTCAGCAGTACTACCATTTGCAGCTCTTTTGCCCCTTACTATTTGCTGGGGTAGGTACGCTGCACGTGAGGGGATGAAGTTCTTCTTGTTAATGTCTGCCGCCTGGATATCAAAGGCGCTTTTGTTATCACAAACCCACGAAATAATCTCTTTCATCATCAACGCCCCATGCAAATCGTTAGTGTCTGGGTCAAGACCAAACTCTTGGGAGCTTCCGTTCGGGGCTATACTACTTACTATATCAGGCTGTTCCAGATGATAAAAAACGTCAACATTGTGTCGTGGTTTAACATAACTAACTTGATACTCAACCTCTACAGAACTTGGCACGACAAATCGTCCAGCTGATCCAGGTGTAGTTATGGATTTTTGTCTGCTGCTATTTGCACTAGTTGGGGGGGGGGGGGGCAAATCCAATTATGTTTTTTCCACTAGACCATCAGGAAACATAGTGGGGAAAACATCGGTAGGATGCTCAACGCCTATATGCTCTTGGATAAGAGGGGTGTATTTGGTAATAATAAATAGAACCACTAATCGTCAATTCTGATGGTGGAGCCTCAGATGATACAGATGATACTGACTTTTTAACGCGACCTCAAACCCCACCTTCCTATGCCAGTTCTGAATTCGATTACTACGACACAGACACGTTAGCTTCGCCTAGGTTTGCAAGTTTTCTAATGGTTGATGGAGATGGCGACGACGAAGATACAGGAGGTATCTTACATGGATATTTAAATATACCTGGGACGTAGTTGACACTGGATTTAAAAATAAATAGAATGTATACACCTTTTCATTTTTGAATATATATATATATATATATATATATATATATATATATATATATATATATATATATATATATATATATATATATATATATATATATATATATATATATATATATATATATATATATATATATATATATATTTGGTTTAGTTTATATATCTATGTCTACACTATCATTGTCTCCATCATGCTTGCGCTTAAATGTCAGCTGTGACCCACGTGTTCTACGTAATTGCACTTGAGTGGTTGGAGTAGGGAGGTACTTCTTACGGCGGTTGTCACACACCAACGCACAATATGGAATGAAAAAAAAAGATTAAAAATGTTGATATTTCCAATGACTATCACGAGGTTACCTTTCGTACTTTTCTTTTTTGGCGATGCATCCTCACTACTATCGCTCAGGTCTAACCTAAAAGGGAAAATGTTGCTAAGATTAGGTTGTAACACCATTCCGCTTTGATTGTATTTTACGTTATTTTTTCTATTTGTAATTTTTTCTCTCCCTTTTCGATTTCCTTTATGATGGTTCTTTTCATCGTCCTTTTCCGTTTTTTGGTATCTTCCCGTATCTTTTCGGTCTTTTTCCTCTCTTTCTCCTCAGCCTCATCTTCTATTTCCATATCAACGACGTCCTGTAGTTCAACAAACGCCTCTTTGGAAATATGGGGTTTTGGTCTTAATTGGTCAAAAAACGACATTTCGACGAGATGATCACCGGTTTCACGAATTTACTGTAAAAAAAACTAAAGAGAAAATTTTAATGGCTAATTTTAATTGCTAAATTACTTCTGAGTGTGGTTCTTACCCCTTTGTGCTGTTCAGCAGGTAAATATGACAAACGATTAGACAATGCAGCCAGTTGCTGGTCAAGGTTCGGATCTTCACTGGTGTATGGGCCAATATACCTGAATATATTCTCAACCAAATATGACGGAATGGTTACATGTTCAAACATGTCCATAACAGTAGCTTGGATATCCACATCTTGTTTCTTCTCTTCAACATCAAATATATTCGACTAGAGGGAAGGGAAACTATGACTTAAAAATTCAAGTCCGAATGAATATGATAAACCTAGTATATCTGGCGGCGCACCAATTACGGGAATTAGATTCCACACAGGCTGTAAATTACAGAAATATTTCCAAAACATGATTTTTATTTCGCAGTTGTCTGCCAAATCTGTCTGTTCTCTAATTTTGTCATAAGCAAGGTTTAGTTGTTTGGTAAATAGTGGAGGTAGGTACAAGGGGGAATAGGGCTCGTTGTACTGCAATGTGTCCAATAGGTACGTTCTACAATAGATATTTGTATGGTTATGATTTATGTAATGTTTTAAGACAATAGTGAAACCTCCTTACTCGTTCTCCGCATCTTCTACAACATAATCTTCTTCCAACGACGCCTACGAAGACTCAATCTGTGCCTCTATGCTACTAATGGCTCCTGCTAGACCACGAGGAGGGGATATAAGAGGAAACTCCTCACTTAATAATGCACTATTCTCCTCTCCATTAAACTGAACACCATCGTCTATAAAGCTGTTATCAGACGAACCTAGTTCTGAATGAATACTACGGACTTCATCGTCGTCGAAGCCCGTACTATGGTCCATACTACAATGTGGGGTGAAAATGACTATTTGGCGTCAAAATTTTGACAACATCTACCCTGGCATATTGCTTATCACACCCGACTCTTTATTATATACATTTTTTAAGGTAGAGGTCAAGGGTGGATCAAGGTGTATAACGCAGCTAGGGTTTCACCAACGTATAGTGTGACAACCCTATCGTTATTAACGTAAACTATTTGCATCGTTTCGCCATCAGCACTATTGGTAAATGTAACATCCCTCTGGCCCATCGCATTAGCAAGTAAATCTTTTAGTGACATGAAGTTTTTGTCTTCGATCGTAAAGATATCTCCATCGGATGCATAAGTGCTATAGACACCTTTAGGAATAGGAACAGGAGGTGAACCAGTAGCAAAAGAGGTTATAGCAATATCTTTTATATCCAAAGCATCGTTAAACACGTAATTTATAGGTTCGCCTTTAAGGTACACAGTTAAATTAAGCCTGTTTGGCATTTGTAGCGTAATCTGCTAGGTTCTCAACGGGAGTAATGGGTAGAATATCGAATTACACTTCTTTTGCGCCGTGAATAAATTGGTACTCTTGGCCCGCATGAGTTTCAAGTCCGTACTCCTCACTTTGATCAACGTTGTCTGCAAATCAGGTCTCCATGTGGTATGCCGCCGAAAATAACCATGTGTTTGTCCCGTATAGGTTGGCCCAGCGCCATGTGTTGTTTTCAAACTTTCTCCGGCATCCTTTTGGAATCGAAAATTTAAAACAGTGGCTTTCGTAAGATGCAACAAGTCCTACAACTCGCGCTGTGTAGGGGATCTCTTGTTTGCCATGTGGCTGTTTAGGGCGCAATAAAATGTAAATGTAACCCATTGTCTAATTTGTCTATTCACTTCAAACATAGTGTAAGGGTCGAATTCAATTCAAGGGTTAGGTTTAAGGTCACAGTAATTGGCCAAAAGCTGTTGTGACTCCCTGTCACAATTTGTAATGTTTTCTTAGTGTTGTGACAAAGCTTGTGAAATTAAAATTAAGAAATGTTCACAAAGTTTGTTTTCTAAATACTCTCGATATGCTTTCTGATGGTTTGTCTTGTACGATTGGAATGTTTCGTCGCTTCCCTTGACATAGTACTTGTAACTGCCAGGACTGCTGAAATAGGCAATGCTGTAAGGCTTGAGAGGTTAGGCGGGAGAGTGTGATAACTTGTGTAGGATATCCACCATCGCTCGGTTGTTTTCGTACAGTTGTAAAAGACCTCCAATAAAATATCGATCAGAATCTTTCTGTAACCCGATTAAATGATCTGTAAACTCTTTATAAACTTGAATGTTTAAGATTTCCAAGACGGTGAGGCATTCGTTCCAAACTGAAGGACGAGTGTTGACTCGCTCCATAGCTGCCATTCCATGCATGTCCCATCCTTCTTCTTCCGTCATCTTCAAACAATCCGTGCATGTTTTGCAACCGCAGCAAATTTCGCGACGTAAATTTTGAAATTCGAAGCGCTCGTTCCATCGTCAATGTCTGTGCGCAACTGATGACGAACCGAGCAATTTGTTATACTATAAAGGATACGAGCATGCGGAACGAGGCTCGTTTTGCCATGGATGTCAGATTTAAAACGCCTGCAAATGTCTACATCTGTGACCAAACGCCGTGCGGGAAATCGTATTTCACACGCTAGATGTTACGTCATTTGGAAGGACTGTTTTGCCCGGTTCCTACTTTACTTATGTTTACATTATAACCTTTTTGTTATCATTTAATGTCGCTTTATATAGTTTCCACATCTCAAATTTTTCTACTAATTTTATATAGCACAACTAAAATCGTCTTTTTTAACTTTGGTAATTGAAACATGAACTTTTTAATTTTCGAAAGGCAAACCTCTTTTTGTCTATGAAATATGACTAATTTTAAAATCGATTTCGAAAACTCGATCATTATGGAGCGCATACCATGCAAATGTTTTTTATATACGCGTATAATCAAATACTCCCTGCATCGAACGTGTTACAGAATGGAAACCAATCAGAGAATTTGCCACTTAACTTTCTAATTTCTAATTTAGGCAATTTTATGTTTTGAACCTGTTTGGATTGCTTTTCCATCGACGTCTGCATCGTTTTCTCGAAGTCCATTTTCTACTTTAATATGAACTTTTGGTGTTCTTTCTCTCGATTTCGTTCCTCTTCTTTGTGTACTCGTTGTAACTCCAGCTTCGCTTTTTCGATCGATAACTGTTTCTGTGTCTCGGCAGCCACAGCTTTACCTTGTATTTCCCCGTTTTTCTCGCGTTGTACACTGGCTTCCCCATCGTTTATCGGGTCCAAGGTATTCCTCACCTTGATCAAATGTACATCTACATCGTTCAGCTTTGTTTCCATTTCTTTACCCAATTCCCGTACATTTTCTTCACTTTCTTTGTTGATAAACTTTTATTCCTCTATCTCTTTTTTCAGTACGTAAAAAGCAGCCACCTTGTTGTTAATCGATTGCTTATTTCTTAGAAGCGAGGCTTTGTTGCGCTTACTTACCGCACCCATTGTTTTCCCAATGGTCAAGTTTAATGCTTTAAATTTTCCATCCAATTCGGATATTTTTGGCTCCATCTCGCTGGTTATAAGCTTAAATTAGATCCCTTCGGTAGGGGTCACTGTGTTGGGGGATTGCCTCCCTTTTTGTTCCCTCAACAAATTACAGACTCACTCGCAATAAGTTTTTTAAAATTGTATTAAAATAAGAGATGTCGCAAAATTTACAACACGTCACTGTTGAATAGAGTGCTCACTGTATTCGTCTCACTCACTTTTCACTCGCTCATGAATAATGTATAAGTGTGCACCGGCTTTTATGCTAACCTTTGCACCAACTTATGACCTAATTTTCTAAAACGATACTAATAATCAGTTAATGCTAGTGTTGCAATACTGTATGACCAAGCAAATTCCGTTAGGAAACAATCGCTAGCTACAGCGTGTTTAATTACATCATTGCGTAGGCTCTAGGTATTTGCATTCTCATGCAAGTCTCAAGTGGTATAATTATCATTTATATACGAGGGCTTTAGCCCGAGGGAAATATCATCACTGAAGGAAATATTATCACTGAAGAAAATATTTCACTGAATCCCCCGAGCGGAGGGTCTATAAATGATATATTATACCGAAAATCAAAAAACTTCCGTAAGAATAAACTTTTGAGGTCTTTAAGTTGAACATACCTTCGTGAATACGATGCTCTAAAATACAAAATAGCCAGTTCTTTGTTTATTTTTATAACGAGAAGTACAGAAAATTCCTTTTAATTTTTTAAATATTTGTGTTTTCAACGTCCTTGTCCTCCAAAATACTTTATAATTCTTCGTGAAGTTCATCAAACTTTTCGCACATTCCGCCATTTTTGTTTAGGAAAACTTGCGAATCTGTGCTTGCGTGTACAAGCGTTGCCATGACAGCGTGAGATATTTACTGTATCTCACTTTAAAAGTGAGATACAGTGAGAAATTACCTCATCACGTGGCAGAAATACGATATTTTGATTGGACAATTTGAATTTGAGGTATAATATTTTGTCGTTACATGATTTAGTCAATTCGACTATATTTCTTAACAGTATACATGCACACATTATAATAATATTGAGGGAGATGATTGTCTCTTCATAAAGGAAGAGTTGATAGTTATGATATATTGCTTGTCATACCTTAAGCAGTATTTCGGTGTCCCTACAATAAACCTATATAAATATATGATACTTGATTAATATTATATAAGATTAAGACAGCCTCCGACAGCTTCAGCAGCAGAGCTTGCTCGAAGGGTTGTAGGTTTCAACAGGGCTATCTGAATCAAGAGAATGAGAAGTAATCATTTAGGAGTTTCAATAATGTAATCGTCACTCGTTTTGGCTCTGTACCAAACAGAGGTTTTCTCAAGTATGGACAGCAGTTAAAATAGAATGAGCAATTCCATTTCCATTTTCAGTAGTACTAAATGAAAATAATGTTATGGATTAAACACACACAAATCTAACCACAATAAACTTAAAGAAGAAAACAACTATGAGTAGAAAAATCGCACATATAGTCCTGATGTCGGTATTTGTGAGGAGCTCTGACATCAAGATTTTAGTCTCCTGCTCAGTCATGCAAGACCACTGTGTGGACTATTGTTAACAAAAAACTGAAGCAAAACTTGTTTCAAACACGTTTTGGTTATTGTGTTCAGGAGTATCATTTAACTTTTGTTCCAGAATAGTGGAATTGTACTTTTGCAATCATACGGTACCGCTAGGGATTCTACGAAGTGGTTTATGATTCCGTGGCAGAATGCGTTCCAGAAAGCTGTTATGCCCCGTCAGTTTGAAGCCTTAGCCCAGGAATCCTGCCGTATGCGAGTTGATAGTATTCATTGTCGTATCTATGCCATCTCTCCTTGGGCACAAGTGAAAACCACGACTATGGCTCAGACGCAGACGGTACCTAATATGTTCTTTTACCTTGTCCACGACGACGAACATTTACTCCCAGGTTGTAATATTACGCCTAAATGTTATGATTCTGGTGAGGATGAACTTGGCCATGGTAACGCCCCCCTCAAGCCTTGGAAAATTCCAGCCTTCCCCCAAACGTGTCAAATTGATGAAACTGGTAACCTCCGTTTTATGGAATCTAACCTTAACCTCTTTAACCATCCTTCCTTCCAACTTGTGCGCCAAACTGATGAACTTAATTTTAGTTGGAAGAATTCCGCATACGAAGACTGGTTTCACCCTGCCTTCGCTTTTCAACCTACTGCTAACGCACACTTTATGGGTGCCCTTTATAATGTTACGTCAAAGGATACGAAGCAACATACTCAAGGTGTTGTTGAGAACATTTTCGGTGGTCATAAAAGTAATTTTTGGTCCCCTAATCTTTGGGGTGGTAACCCTCTCTGGGCGTGTGCTGGTGATTATGGTAAGGCCGCCGAAGGTAAAGCGAATTACCCCCGTCCTGGTACTGTTACTTAACTGTACAATATATCTAAATTCCACCGTATTAACGAGCTACCCGCCGACGTCCATAAGCAACCGCAGGACCATTATGATCGTGCTGGTCCTTATAGTCAAATGCAGCCGTTTTTTGGTGGTACTGCTTGGAGCCGTTCTGGTCAAGGTGACAATGATAGTGCCAGCACTGTCGATGTTTGGTTCCCTGATAATAAGTTGCCTGTTGGTGCTTACGGTGCTGTTCTTAATCAAGCAAAGTCTCAATGTGACCTTATGCCTAAGTACCTTATCCCCCCGGCTTTATTATGGTATCCGCCCCTCCTATCCCTGAAGGTTCCGCCACCGTTACTTGGTCATTCCTTGTTGAATACGAAGTTAAAGTTGAATACAAGAGTAATGTTATGGGCTACTTTCCCCTCCGGACTGGTGAAGTGTTATCAGGTTGGTGCGGTGATAATGCGTTTGGTATGCGTACTGCCCCCGCCTTGATGACCAAAATCCAGGCTGACCAGCAAGTTTCTACCAATTCTATGTGGACGACTGGTCCTCATTACCGCCTTGATAGTTACTATTGGAACTCCCAGTATGACCATTACCCTAAGAAGTTGCTTACTCGTGCTTCATATGGCCAACCCTTCCTTGACGAGTCCGCCGCCGACTGGCAACAAGCTGCCTATGATATGTGCCCCAACCCTTATATCGACGCCGCCGATAACAGTATGGACTTCCAGCGTATCCAGGTTAATCCCATCCCTGACTATACTAATAATGGTCAAAACGAACCCTCCCGCGACGCCACCTTTGCTCCTAACCAGTATTGGCAGCTAATGACCCACGACGTTGACCCTCCCCCGCCGCCGCCGGGTAGTCAAGAACAAGACCAAGTTGATGCAGATACATTTTATTCAGAATATGGATATTGTTTATGTGGACGCGTCTGCGCCCGTGATTGCCCCGTTAGGCGGGACAATCCTAATTTGTATAATAATTAAAGTTTTTAATAATAAATATCTTTAGCTAGTTTACGATTACGTCTAATGTCCTGACTTTGTTTAGATTTGAAATGTTCCCAAATGAGTGGAGTAATTTCCAAGTCGAAGGATTTGAAGCATTCTTTCTTCGCGAACTTGTAGTGGAAGCACCTGTTCAGCGGTGTTTCTCTTTCATCCGGAACGTACTTCCAAGGCTCGTAGTTACTGCAACGTAACACTGGCGTACGCGTAATGTTGATTCCAGGCTTGTTACGTTCACTGTTGTCTCCGCCCCTTCCCAGATTCGTTTGATATCGTTGATGATATCTTGCGTTACATAGCACTCTTCAGCCCAAATGATATTGGCGCTGACGCATTCCTGAAACCTGAAATCCTTAGACTGCATCTGCTGCCCAGCTATCGGTACCATTGCCATGATGCTGCGTGCAATCGTAGACTTCATGCTGTTGCTTTCACCCTGTAAATATAAACAGTTATTTTTTTGTGAACTTTGTCCACAAAGCAAAGAACATCATTAATAAAGCCTTTGACGTTTATCCCATTCATTTGGAGGATTTTCGTCAATAATTTTATACTGTCCTCGAGATTATACGCCGACCCTTCCGCTATCGCTTTCTCGAACATCCGTTTCCGCAGTTCGTAGAGGTCCCACCACTCCTGCGCGCTGCACCCCCGCCGTAGGTCTTCGTTGATTTGGCGTTCCATGCGGTCTCGTTCTCGGTGGAATGCGAAGTCGCCGAAGTTGTACTCTTTCAGATACTTTTTGGCGATATCCTGGTACAAGAATGAGTACGGGTAACATCGTATTGTTCAATCATTTTCATCAATGTCAATGTTTACTGGTAAATTAATTCATATTTTGCACGCTACCAAACCATATAACGATGTCAAGTAGACTAAGTGTACATTCAACCTTATAACAATGTCAATGCAAGTGTTTATTAGTACCACCAGTATAAGATATCGACAAACGTTTGTTACTACAACTAATTATAAGCTTCAATCACGTTATTCGTTATTCGTAATCTTTTAACTAGTTTGCCAGCGACAATACCTCTGGATTTATCACGTGTTTCTTTCCTTTCGCCTTTAGCCTCTTTCTCCGGGTTTAAATGAAGAAAACACCTGTTCAAAAAGCACAAAAAACACGTTTCACACCCATTGATGCACGGTAATTTGTACGTGGTATAAAGGCGTCTATACACAAAATATCATCAGTATAATAGAATGAGTAAACCTATGTGTAATCTATAGTACAGTTACATAAAAATGTACTGACCCTCTGAATGAATAAAGAAGCGGCTAACTCCCCTAGATATACTATGTTAAAACGTGGTACGCTGCGAACATCGTCATTCCATCTGGAATAATAAAACAAGAAACTAAATGTCCCTATTAGGTAATATTCCTACCGAAATACTTCTTATTTTTTAGTAGGTATTAGGTATGTGGAAATGCATGTAATACCCACTATTTCTATGAAAAAAAAAACACGTCAATTCTCAAAATCTTCAAAAGTAACAACATTCGATATTCACAGACACATGTCATACCCATTATTTCTATGAAAAACTCATATCAATTCTCAAAATCTTCAAAGCTAAGAACATTCGATATTTACGGCAGGCTGTTCTAACAGACTTCACTGAATTAAAGTGGCAACATCTCGAGTCCTTTGGCGTTGTTGTAGAAATCGCAATATTTGAAGTTTTGTGTCTTTTGTATATTTCTTGCCTCAGCAACAGAGTTAGCTCGAAGGGTTGTGCGTTTCAACACGGCTGTCTGCATGAATTGAGAAAATGGGAAGAACTCATGTAATCGCCGCTTTATCGCGTCCTCTTTCAAATACTAATTCTATTTCCAATAACAATTTCCGGATCCGATGAGCTCTGTTTTCTGTACGAACATTAAATGCAAATCATAGAACATATACTGTAGACACTTCTGGAGAAATATTGGCTATGTGCAAAAGCACATGCCGATTTATTTACAAATAAAAAGTAACAAATTAGTTAAATGTAACAATCATTCGAATTTAGCACAGAAAAGGTAGGGTGCTAAAAAGGCTAGTTAAACTAAGTAGCAAATAGTTTAGTAGCGCGAGACAAATACTAAAAATAGGTACGCGAAAGCGTACATGTGTCTACTGTGAATGTGATTTGAAGTCTGATCAACTAGCAAGAAGAAAAATGTTAGAAACTAGAAATGAAACGAAATAAAAAGAATGGTCAAGTGAAAGACTTTTTATTTGAAACAAGAAAATTCATGAAACATATTCACTTTAATTAAGTAACATAAGCTTTAGTGTACAACAATGTTCATTGGTACAAAGTAATACGAGTCATCTATTTAAATTTTGTACCATTGTTCTGGTGGGATGTTTTTTTACTTTTTGTCGTTTGGCATGAAAAATTATGTTGGTGAAATTTGGCGGCAGTTTCCAAATATAAAGGGACTAAATGCTGCAAAATAACAAATCCTAGCACACTAATTAGTATACAGTGACAAAATTATAGTAAACCTCCTTTTACAGAGATTTACCTTCCCTAAAAATAATCGCAATTCTCTTAAATAACAAGATTGCTGTGATTTGATAATTTATGTAATAAATTACAATAGGCAAATCATAATCACATATTTCATGAATTTGTGAATCATAAATATTTTGGGTTTTATGCAATCTTGGGGATCTGTAACACACTGTGAAAGCCTTCTAGCTCTCCATCTCATGTAATTTTTCAGTGTGAATAGTTTGCTGCATATATAGTGACTGTCGCACAACTGAGATGGACTCCACACTGAGAAGAACTGATTCTATACCAAACAGCAATAACCCAAGTACAGTAGCCAACAAAGTGACAAAATTGATCACGTTATAACAATAGAGTATATTTAATGACAAGGACAGATCTCCCATCAGGAATTACAGAGTTTGATGATTTTGTACGCACAACGTATATTTATAAATTAAAAAAATGTTAATATTAAAGTTTATAATAAAAAAATCAAGCAACTATTGTGAGATAATCAATTTAGGTAAATAAATACTAGTCTTATAAAGATATTTTAAGATCGACAGAAATATATACAGTATTGTTACAATAGACAGGAAGTCTGAGAGTTCTTGACCAGAGCAAGTTGCTTAAAAACTGTCCTGAGGAGAATTTTTCCCAAGGAAGTGAGGCTTGTTTTTACTAATATAAATTAACAGTCAGCTTGTCAAGATTGGAGATCGTTGTGTATACAAAATAGATTGCTTTGAAAGTCTTGAATAAATCATTAAGTATTTACATTGCTAAGCCTCAGACAATGTCCAATTCAAAAATTTAAACTATCTTACCTTGATGCTGAAGAAAAATGCCCAAAAAACTTCCATTCTTTGATAAAAATTTCGACATGGCAGCGTTAATAACATAAAGTGAAATTCGAAACCGGAAGCCACTTGCCTAAAATTTGATGTTCAAGCGATTTATGGGCATAGACGTAAACGTGCGGAATACGGAAAAATCCGAAATTAGAATCCTCGTATACATACATATATTGATCGCCCAGATTAAGCTCAAACAACGACATATGTGTCTACACAGTACACACAAAAAGGAGGCAGGAGGGAGGGATTTGAAGAGTAACGAGTTGACACCTGGCTGACTAAACTTCGAACGACCTGGAAAACTTTACACTGCATTATTTATACCAAGCGCTGAGTTTGCACGTGGACATGACGCAAGTAATAATCCTAAATTGTAGGAAAACCTCCCCGTAAAGTTAGGATGCCCGTAAACAATCCTAAACTAAACAATTGTAATAACTCTATCCACAACCGCATGCCCCTCCCCGTAATAACTCTATCCACAACCGCATGCCCCTGTAATATGTGTCACGTGCTACCCATCCAACAAACGCACTTAAAGAGGAGGCAATAAATTCATTATTCGTTGACACAAATAACTCCTTTATCGTTCACATACACAGTGAACCATAGTCTATCGGGAGAAACTCCAAAGAGTTTGTTTCCAACAAGGATTACTTCATAAATTACCTCACATTGATAGGAATATTAATTCCTAGTGATTATTTCCACAGCACATCCGATGAGAATTTAAAGATCTTTTAATACTTCAGAATTCTTGGGTAAAATCTGTTACCAAAGCTATGTTACCAAAGTCGATTGGGCATTTGTTGATGAAATTTTCAAACACAGTTTCAGATGATTTTTCTTCCATTAAAACTTGTGGTCCACAAATTAAACAACAGTAAATATGTATAGGACATTGCACGGTTTGAGTATCACTGTGAAACTACAATAGCCCACTTCTGTTTAGGTGGTTCACAATTCAGCAAGTCGCTTATTTCGATTGTTTATTTTTACTCTCCTCATCTGAAGAGGTTAAAACATCAACCTTTTTAATCTTTTCAGCGTTTCCTTAGGTGCACTTGGCGAAGCTTTGCCTTTGTTCTTCATTTTCCTTCTTCGTTTCTTCTTTGACAAATCGTCAGCCCATTGATAAAGGTCGCATTTGTCGTCCATGTCAGTATCTTGGCATCTAATAATAATATTGATAATAATAATATTACGTCTATTTATGCAGGATAAAAAACTTCAACGAAAAGCTGTTATTTACCTGAAATATGGGCGCCCAGGATTTAAAGTCGAATGCGATATCCACAGACTTGATGTCTCTTCGCAGTCAGACGTTAGAAATTTATTGGCCTTAAACTTGGAAGCCACTTTTGTCTGATAATCTAGCATCAGAATCTAACTTCTAACATCAGAATCAATAATAATGTTGTAGTAGTAATACCGGGTCTGTATAGCGCCGGAAGTAATTAGTATTAGTAATTGGTATTTCAGGTATTTCAATATATAACTGAAAAGAAAATCCTAATTAATTGTCAATCGGGATTTCGTTGTCTACACTCAACTGTTACTTCTCTTCTTGAGGCCACAAATGCAATGGGCTTATAATATAGATCATGGAAATGTAAATGCTGTTATGTTTCTTGACCTCAAGAAGGCGTTTGACACTGTGAGAATCTTTGAAATCTTGCTAGGGAAACTCAATGCATATGGCATCAGCGGAATGGCTGGAAATTGGTTTAGGTCATATCTCAGTGGACGTCAACAAATGTGTGTTATTAATGGGCGTTCGTCTAATAGTCGCTTTGTTCGATGCGGAATTCCCCAAGGGACTATATTGGGGCCACTCCTATTTTTAATTTACATTAATGATCTTCCTAATTGTCTTACATATTCTCGTGCACGTATGTTTGCTGATGACACTAATTTGACATATGCAAGTAATAATATTTATGACATCAATAATAAATTTAATGAAGACCTTGCTAATGTCGCTGAATGGTTATCAGCAAATAAACTTACTTTAAATCAATCAAAAACTGAATTCATGTTGATTGGCTCACGCCAAAGAATTAAAACTCTCCAAACTGTTCCTTTGTTAGCAATTAATGGCGTTCCAGTCAGGCAGGTTGCTCATACAAAGTCATTGGGTACATATATTGACGAGAACTTGTCTTGGAATGTCCATGTTGAAAAACTGTGTAAAAAAGTTGCTTCGGGTATAAGTGCCTTAAAACGTATTAGGCCGTTCGCTTCCCCCAACACAATGCAATTAATTTACAATTGTTTAGTTTAGGATTGTTTACGGGGAGGGGCATGCGGTTGTGGATAGAGTTATTACAATTACAGGGGCATGCGGTTATTACAGGGGCAGGGGCAATTACAGTTATTACAGGGGCATGCGGTTGTGAATAGGATTGTTTATGTTTCAAGACACTTTGGCAAATGACTTAAAGAAAATCAATTCATCCGACAAAATGTTTGTTTTCGCTGATAAAACTAGAAACATATATGAAACCTCGCTCGACACATACAACAAGCTCTTGCACGACAACATCACAAAGACATATAAACACGGATCTGAGGAAAACATTTCGGAAATAAACAACGAACTAAATCATATCGCAAATAAACTTTCGATTGGCAACCGGATTGAATGCATGAAAAAACGCGAAGCTTTCATTTCTCTCAAAGATCACAAGGAAAATTTTCAAAACAACCCAAAATGCCGGCTCATCAACCCAGCAAAAAGCGATTCCGGAAAAATTAGTAAATCAATTTTGGACAAATTAAACACAAAACTTCGGACAATTTTGAACGTAAACCAATGGAGAAACACGCAAAACGTTATAGAATGGTTTGGCAGCATCGAGGAAAAATCTAGGCATTCTTTCATTTCGTTTGACATAGTCGACTTTTACCCGTTAATTTCAGAAAATTTACTGGACCAAGCATTATCTTGGGCCTCCAATTTGGCTGACATTTCGGACGAAGACATTTCTATAATAAAACACGCTAGAAAGTCACTCCTTTTCAATCACGGAAGACCGTGGATCAAAAACAACAATAGCAATTTGTTTGATGTTACCATGGGTAGCTATGACGGGGCAGAAATTTGCGAACTAGTAGGTCTTTTCATCTTAAACCATTTAGGAAAAAAGTTTGGCAAGAAAAACATTGGCTTGTATAGGGATGATGGTTTGGCGATTATTAAAAACAGATCAGCACGTTTGGCAGACAAAACCAGGAAAGAGCTACATAAAATTTTCGAACAGTTTAGCCTAAAAATAACAGCAGAATCAAATTTGCACGTGGTAAACTTTCTAGACGTAACTTTCGACCTTTCTACCGGAAAATATAAACCTTATAGGAAGCCCAACGACGATCCGTTATACATACACAAACACTCTAACCACCCACCCAGCATCTTAAGGCAACTTCCAGCATCCATCAACAAGCGCATTTCAACGCTGTCATCTGACAAACAAGTATTTGACGATGCAGTACAAACATATCAAAATGCACTAGCAAATAGCAACTTCAGCCACAAGCTGGAATACATGCCACATGTAACACAGCAACCACGCAGGAACAGACAACGCAACATCATTTGGTTTAACCCACCATTTAGCAAAAATGTCAAGACAAACATCGCACGCAGTTTCCTCAAGCTTGTAGACACGCACTTTCCAATAGGCAACAAGTTACACAAAATTTTCAATAGGAACACAGTTAAGGCCAGTTACAGCTGCATGAGTAACGTTAAGTCAATTATCACAAGCCACAACACACGCATAATTAGGAAAAGCCAACCACAAGACATTAGCGCAGAGAACTGTAACTGCAGGAACAAGCACGCATGCCCATTGCAAAACAAGTGCATGAGTAAGGACATTGTATACAAAGCAACAATTTTTACTGGCAACACACAGGACACAAAGCACTACATTGGCATGACCTCAAACACATTCAAAGAGCGATACAGGAATCATATCAAATCTTTCACACACAAAAAATATTCGAACGAGACGGAACTTTCGAAACACGTTTGGCACTTAAAGCAAAAGAAAACAGATTTCACCATAAAATGGTCCATAATAAAAAAGTCTATTTCTTACACGGGAGGATCCAAAAGATGTAATTTATGTTTGGAGGAAAAAATTAGTATTTTGAAAGAAAAAAACAATTGCTTGCTTAACAAAAGATCGGAAATAGTTTCGGCCTGCCAACACAAAAGCAGATTTCAGGTAAACAACCTAAACAAAGAAAGGAATGCATGCTATTCAACCACCCACGCGCCCACGTTTCCGCCTTGAGCATAAAAGAAACTCGCACATTTTCGAAATTTGTCTATCACCTGAAGATTCCCTCTGGATGAAACAGACTGTAAGTTTTTGAGGTATTTTGCACAATTATACATTTAATTCGCTCTGTCTATATGTCATTGAGCACTCTTTTCTATTTCGCTAACCAAAACTAGCACATTATATATATATATATATATATATATATATATATATATATATATATATATATATATATATATATATATATATATATATATATATATATATGTATGTATATATATATATATATATATGTATGTATGTATATATATATATATATATATATATATATATATATATATATATATATATATATATATATATATATAATGTGCTAGTTTTGGTTAGCGAAATAGAAAAGAGTGCTCAATGATATATGTCATTGAGCACTCTTTTCTATTTCGCTAACCAAAACTAGCACATTATATATATATATATATATGTATGTATATATATATATATGTATGTATATATATATATGTATGTATATATATGTATGTATATATATGTATGTATATATATATATATATATATATATATATATATATATATATATATATATATATATATATATATATATATATATATATATATATATATATATATATATATATATATATATATATATATATATATATATATATATATATATATATATACATATATATACATATATATGCAACGGTTACAGTCCTGTATGAGCGCGATTGTCAATGCTTTTGCTACTTTCGCACGGAGCAAACGTGAGTAGTTCAATCTGGGACGCCTGCTGTTCATGCTGATTAGCCCTTCTCTGTCGACGCGCTATCATCTTGCGGGTGTAAATATATTAGCCGACTAAGATAATAATGAGTCCTAATGAGGGCCCTATGATAACAGGTAATAAAAATGACAGCTTAGGACTTTCCCCAACGTATGTAAAAGCGGTGGTATGGTTCTGAATGGACGAGGTAGAAGGCAGTAGGGACGGCGTTGCGGTGAAAGGTAATAGGATTGATTGGTGTTGCTGTTGAGGAAAAGGACATTTCACTGGTCGTTCGTATCGAGGTAGAAGACGGCGTTGCTGAGGATCTTGACTTACAGTCACTTCTGATAAGGACCTTTAATCCGCGAGGAACCTGACAGTCGAATGCCACGTTTTCGCGAACATCAACGGCTTGCAAATGAGGATAAGCCAAAATAAGCTGTGTGAAATTGATGGATACGAAGCGATTCCGCCTTAGGTCTAGGTGTTTAACCCAGGAACTCTTCTTGCCGGTAGCTGAACAGTATCGTTTAGCATTGAGCCCGAACAATCCAAAAAACCATAAAAAGGCTGTTCAAGACATTTTGGAGTACTTGAACACACAGAAAACGACAAACATGACACGAACAATATGAGATAATACATTTTGATGTCTGCTTGACTTGACTTAACTTTTTTCCTGTCTGATATTATAAAGTTCGGGGTGTTTTATGTGTTCCAGGCGGAAAAAACTTAATGATTACAAAGCATTAATTTCCTGCCGTTTAAACAAACAACTCATTAAACGCAAGAAAGGATATACTTAAAACTGAATACCCCAATTTAGGTTGAACAACTCTGAACACACGCATATATGTTTTGAGAACTAAGCAAAAAGTATTCGCGTTGATGTAAAACGTACTCACACACGAAGCATATGTAAATCGTACGGTACGCATAGGAGGTAACCATAACCATGACACACCTAATTAGGATACTGACATATGCATATATTTATCTCGTGTAATGAATCGTACTGAAATTACTGGACCTCCTACTGACTTTCCATTAAGTTTAGTTATAAGATATGGAGTGAACGTGCACCATTATTATTATGAACTTGGAATTATGACCTTGCCATTTCAGAAAGATATTACAAAACATTTTATCCCTATATTAAATAACACTTCGACCTGTGTTTAAAACAGTTTAATTATACCTATTCTAAGCTGTGTTAAATAACAGCATAATAATGACTTGTAGTTAAATGGCACCTTGCCCAATTACGACTGTGTTAAATAAGCAGTTTAATATCCATAAGGTAATGTCTTGTAATTGTCTTTGATAACACGTTTCTTATACACAATACGGTAATCTTTTTTCATTCGTTTTGTCTGAATTTCTTTCGTTTGTGTATTTCGCGTGATTCTGAACGGAATGTCTACCGAGACTTGCCCCGTCACACCACACTCTCCCCGTAAGAACACCAATGCACAAATCACTTCGAAATTAACCTTTTGTCGTGCCGTACAATCCAACGTTATCCCGCGTACTTTGACTTCGGTTTTTCCGCTGTTGGTTTTATAACAATAATTCTTCGGCCCACCTGACGCAAATACGGTGATGTGTTCGCCTCCTAATTCGTCGGTCAAATCGCCGATATAGTTGCCCAATCGAGGTTCGGGTTGTCCAGGTTGGCTGAGATAGATGACCGAGTCGGTATCATAGTACAACACGCGTTCTTGTAGCATGTCGAGCTCTTCATAGAGTTGTAATCGGGCATACGCGGTGGTGAACGCGGCAATGACCACATTGGTTTTGGGGTCGGGTTGAACAAATTTCTCGCCGTACTCGTACCGAATATCTCTAATTTCGTCACTCACCAAATTAGCGTCGAGGACGGTAATTTCGTCGGATGTTAAGCAGTCAAAGAAAACTTGCGGATCGTCAATCTGTTCGGTTTTGACCAAATTCGATCGTTGCGCAAATTTACCCCAAAACGAGTTCAGCATGAGTTTAGCCAATGCACGTAACCCCGGGTTGTAAACAATTTTGGTCGGATCCAATTCAATGCCTTGATTTTGCAAAATATCGTTGACGTACCATTGCTTTTGTTCGTCGGTGACGCAATTTTTAGGATAACCGCTTGCTTCCAGCTTGATCTTCGCGAACGTGTCAATATATTCTTTGAACAAGGTATCGGTTTTTTGTGGGAAATGCCACACCTCGTGCAATTGGACGATCCGATAGCCTTTTTCCAAAGCTTTCATCACTTCGACACTGCACCACGTTCCTTGAATAGCTCTTTCAGCATCGGAATTTGTGCACGGGGTCTGATTTGCGGTATCTGCACACGTTTTGCACAAGGCGAACATCAGCTTGCCTTGAGTATGATACGGAAGAACAGGGTGGAATAAACTGCGAGGTGTCAATACTGTGCATTTGATCAACCCGAAATAGCTAGAAACGTCCTCGTTAAAATTCTCTGTAATAATTTCTGGGTGACCTGTAGGTACGGTTTTGGATCGGTTGACATGAGGGTATAGGCTGGTAAAGTCCACGTACTTGTTCTGTTCGCCCCCTTGACAATGATGGTACAATTTCGCGGCGTTGGTCCGACCACCGTACAAAGCATCACGTGGCTCTAACGGGTCGGCAATATGGTAATGATCGAAGTAATATTTCATGTCCTCGTCGTTATTCAATTCCCTGTTGATGTCACATTCCCATATTTCCACGACGTTGTAGCCTTGACGTCTCAAGTACCCGATCTTTTCCACAGTAGAACAATAGAGTTCCTGCATGGTTTTGTGATTGACCGGGTTCAGGGTATCGCGGGCGTAACATTTTGGGCAACCATGCCAGAAACAGCCGTGGACTTCGTACGCCGTGTGCGTCTCTTCGTGATAACCGTCAAGCAAATAGGGACCAACACGTTTCTCGCCACCGTTGCGTGCATGTTGGATGTAACTTTCGTTCTTTTCGGCCGTGTACGAGAGCCATTTATGGGCAAACAACGCTTGTTTGTTCTTGGGGCCTATACCCCAACGGTGGAATGATAGCGATCGTATCTTTTGGAAGGTAGTTGGTGCGATACACGAGATGGCAGGCTGACCCAATGGTAAGTGTTGTAAACGGATCGATGTCTGTGACGTTATGAAACAGTTCGCGAAATTCGTACGCGTGCGACGAACCACCGCTGGATTGACTAGAAGAACGTCCTGCATATACCATCGACGGATATGTAGCACCTGAAGGTTGATTACATTGAAAACTAGAATTTACGAATGCCGAGTTTGAATGCTGAAGATCGGTTGCTACCAGTTGTGGTTGTAAGTATGTAGGATTTGTCGACGTTGAGGGCGATAAACTTACTGTTTCTAATGTGGAAACGCATGTTACACGATCCACGACATTGGTTGGCGGAGCTTTATTGGTGTTTTGGCCTCCCTTTCGCCTTGTTGTTGATGTTTTAGAACCCTTTTTACCAACACCTATATTGCTATCGGATGTAATTAGCGATGTAAGATTCATCTGCTGAGGGCCTTTCGTTCTGAGCCACTTTAGGTAATCAGCTGTACGCAGATTTTTTTTTAATTGTAATGTGCGCGCCAGGACGTTGATTAGTAGAGGATAAACTGTTCGGCTGTCATGATATAGAACAGACGTGTTATCCCTTTTTCCGCGTTTTATCCTTTTCTCCATGTTTTATCCCTTTTCCCGCGTTTTATCCTTTTTTCCGCGTTATATCTTTTTTTCCGCGTTTTATCCCTTTTTCCGCGTTTTATCCCTTTTCCGCGTTTTATTTCTTTTTCCGCGTTTTATCCCTTTTTCCGCGTTTTATCTCTTTTTTCGCGTTTATCCCTTTTTCCGCTTCCGCAACTCCTTGTTACCGTAATTCCGGATCTGTGTTTTATCCTAACCCGAATAGAGAAACCCACATTACGAGAACGTGTTCGACTAGCTATAGGACCTTCGCTTTCAGAACTAGATTCTGTTACGCTGATTAAATCACGACCGACACTACATGCAATTTCCTAACACATATAACACATTACAAACCTACTACCTTTATATATAAATAGTAAAGTCACAAGCTAACAGTTCTAAAAGTGACTTACAGTTACCAACGCCTGTTTGTGTCGATGTGGGGAATCAAAAGCTCTTCTTCAGGGTCAGTTTCATAACCAGCCGGGATGCAACGATATTTCGACGGCGCGTATTTTGGTTCGCCTCTGGATCGATACTTTGAAAAGTCAAGTTTCGGAGTTTGGTTTTGGGCGCCAGTTACTGCTGGGTCAGTTTGTGTTATCGCGTTTCGTTTTTGTACTTGATTCGGTTCACTCGCTTGTGGTTCTTGTATAAAGACGGGAACGTATGCCAGATGAAATTTGTGCCTGTAACTGGACATTAGGCCGCATCCTCCACCATTTGTTATGGTTTCCTTTATTTCTTTCTACGCGAGGTAGTGGATCGTTACAGTATATATATATTTATGCTCTACAGTTCACTAGGTCTTCTTCTTTTGTTGTCTTGTTGTTGTTGGTCCGGTCTGTCTGTCGTTTGTGAGTAGGATCATGTTAACTGTTCCAACGTTTTGCTCTAATTCATGACTGTTCTGGCGGCAGCGGGTGTAAGTTTAAACTTTACACAGACCATCAAAATCAAAATTGTTAGGAATACTTATCGACAGGTATATCAGCAGGTCGTAAGAGCAAGGTTGTGGTGTAGCAATGGAAACAGTCGGTTTGTTATTAAAGCGTGTAGATGTTGCCGGTGTTGAAGGAATTGCAGAAAGAACGGAGTTGTGGGTTGATTTGCTGTAGGTCTTGGTAATGACTGCTGAGATTAAGGATATATAAAGACTTGTGATGACAGGTGTTGGCGGGGCTCCAAGTGGTTTTGCGATCGAGAGTCGTGGTGTTGATATTGCTGGGGAACTTTTGGTGATAAGTGTTAGCGGGGTACTTAGTACTTTCGCGGTCGAGGATCGTGGAGCAGGTATTGTCGAGAGCCGTGAATTTTTTTTTATGGAGGAGTAACTGAGTATCGATAGGATGGTAGCTTTAGAAAAGGAGGATTTTGGAGCGAGGTAGCTTGTAATAACGGATATTGGCGGAGCTTTGGAGGACGAGAATTGCGGAGTATTTTGAATAGGGCTAAGACTGGGTTTCAATGAAGTGGTGAGGTTGAAACAAAAGTGCGGGGTGTAACCTTAAACTGCACAGCTTTGAAAAAAGTGAACTTTGGTGTTATGCGTGCTCTGGTGTATCTCAAGTCCGAATGTAATGTCTATGGTCGTGTCAGTGTTGATATTCCGTTTAAAATTACCAGAGATAAACACTCCAAGAACATAGTTACCAAACGGCAAAAAAGGACCATCTGGTTGTTTATAACAAACGCGTGATTATTAATCATAGCACTATTCCTTACGGGTACTAATTTTGTACTAACTTGTAGGTTTAAGAAAATAAAAAAACAGCTTATCGATTTCGTTTGTATTCTTTTTTACCTTTGGTGGTTCTTAAAAGAACCGGGTTTTTTTTATTTCTCGCCTTTTACTTTTGAAGCGTGGACAGGTCGAAGTTCAGCACAGCTTCGGCGACGGGAGCCTCCGCTTCTTCTTTGCTTTGCTCTCCAGAGCTTGCTAGGTGTAACCATTCAAATTCCAAAACTTGCTTTGGATCCTTATTGAACATGAAGGCGTAAAACGCCTTCAACTTCTGTAGCTCAGCCTTTGCCTTTGCTCTATCCTTTTGGCTCTCTGAGCATCGCAATTTCGTCTGTTTTCCATGTTTGTGGGGAATACTCATCTATTCCCGAGGCAAGCACTTATATAATGCTGTATTTGCATATACAGCAGGCAGTGCTAGCAGAAGATTCTTAAGTGGGGGTGGGCCAATATTTGTGTTTTGAATGAATGCGTTCCTGCCTTTTTCCACCCCAATAACTATACATACCCATGCAGTGTTAAACAAGGTTTATTAGCCGGTAGAAGCTGTAGTGAAATGGGTCAGTTTAATAGTAAACGACATTACCCCAAGATTAATAAAAATCATAACCGACAGAAAATGTTTCGATTTGGCATAAGTTTTTGTCGAAATGTTCTTAATCTCGAGGGACATTTGCAGATAGGCTATAATAGCAAAACTGTTAAGAATTATAAACCTCTTGAAAACGAAATGAACCGTAAAGTCACAAGCTAACAGTTCTAAAAGTGAGCCTATAACCGACTTACAGTTACCAACGCCTGTTTGTGTCGATGTGGGGAATCAAAAGCTCTTCTTCGGGGCCAGTTTCATAACCAGCCGGGATGCTACGGTATTTCGGCGGCGCGTATTTTGGTTTGCCTCTGGATCGATACTTTGAAATGTCAAGTTTCGGAGTTTGGTTTTGGCCGCCAGTTACTGCTGGGTCAGTTCGTGTTGTCGCGTTTCGTTTTTGTACTTGATTCGGTTCACTCGTTGCTGGTTCTTGTATAAAGACGTTCCCGAACGTATGCCAGATGAAATTTGTGCTTGTAACTGGACATTAGGCCGCATCCTCCACCACTTGTTATGGTTTCCTTTATTTCTTTCTACGCGAGGTAGTGGATCGTTACAGTATATATATATTTATGCTCTACAGTTCACTAGGTCTTCTTCTTTTGTTGTCTTGTTGTTGTTGGTCCTGTCTGTCTGTCGTTTGTGAGTAGGATCATGTTAACTGTTCCAACGTTTTGCTCTAATTCATGACTGTTCTGGCGGCAGCGGGTGTAAGTTTAAACTTTACACAGACCATCAAAATCAAAATTGTTAGGAATACTTATCGACAGGTATATCAGCAAGGTTGTGGTGTAGCAATGGAAACAGTCGGTTTGTTATTAAAGCGTGTAGATGTTGCCGGTGTTGAAGGAATTGCAGAAAGAACGGAGTTGTGGGTTGATTTGCTGTAGGTCTTGGTAGTGACTGCTGAGATTAAGGATATATAAAGACTTGTGATGACAGGTGTTGGCGGGGTTCGAAGTGGTTTTGCGATCGAGAGTCGTGGTGTTGATATTGCTGGAGAACTTCTGGTGATAGGTGTTACCGGGGTACTAAGTACTTTCGCGGTCGAGGATCGTGGAGCAAGTATTGTCGAGAGCCGTGAAATTTTTTTTTATGGAGGAGTGACTGAGTATCGATAGGATGGTAGCTTTAGAAAAGGAGGATTTTGGAGCAAGGTAGCTTGTAATAACGGATATTGGCGGAGCTTTGGAGGACGAGAATTGCGGAGTATTTTGAATAGGGCTAAGACTGGGTTTCAATGAAGTGGTGAGGTTGAAACAAAAGTGATGGGTATAACCTTAAACTGTACAGCTTTGAAAAAAGTGAACTTTGGTGTTATGCGTGCTCTGGTGAGTAGGTATGGTGCAGGTATAGAACACTTACGTCAGCATTTTTTCAGGAGCTCTTACCCGTGTCAGTTAGTTACCAGGCTACGATGTGTATACCGTGGCGCGCGCATGTTGACCGGAAATACCTGCGCTATGCATCAGGTTTTAAAGTTTTTGCTTGCAAAATGGCTTTTCAAGGTGATCTGTTATTCGTTTACTCTTTAGTCTAATTTAGCAATTGCTACCGTGTAGACGTGTTTTTTGCTTGCAAAATGACTTTTCAAAATGATAACCTTAAGAAGATAGCACCAATGGACATAAGTCACTTAGAAAATTTTTTAAGTAATCGTCAAATAATAATTGAAGAAAAATTGTTGAAG
Organism: Muricea muricata; assembly: GCA_963855995.1. Lineage (NCBI taxonomy): Eukaryota > Metazoa > Cnidaria > Anthozoa > Malacalcyonacea > Plexauridae > Muricea > Muricea muricata. Next base: position 96,943,375 of record OY979716.1, on the reverse strand, counting down.
TGTTACGCAGAGGAAACTGCATCCCGTGTCATGGTCTTAGTAACGGAATACTGCAATGGTTGTCTTATTGATCATCCTTCGCAACGTCAGCATGATTGTTTGATGATGGAAGTGGATGAACGGATGAGTTTATATTTTGATGAAGCAGTGAATTCTGTGTCTGAAGCGACAATTGTTCAAAATTTTATGAATAGTTTACAAGATATGAAACCAACAGTAAATGGACTTGAACTTTTGAAGTACACATGTCAAGACTGGAGGAAAGAACTTTGTTCAAGAGAACGAAAAAAACTTAAAACTAAAACTCGGGAACTATTGTAGTTATCAGTTTTATTTTATACAGCTATACTTTTACAAAATGATTACGCACACACACATACACATATATATATATATATATATATATATATATATATAAAAATATATAAATTAAGGACATTTTACGGTACTTAAACTAGTTGAATAAGACTTCCCCAATTACTCTGTAAAAGACAAGTAAATAATGTTAATATTTCAAGCTTGTAAGAGATGATATAGTTTATTAAGGAAATACATACGCCATTAAATTTAACCAAAAAGTGGGGTTTTTAAATAAATCATCCGTTTCCGGATCAGGAGCTCTAAAACGAAAACAATGAACTGTCAGACTTCACGTTACAAAATAATGCTGCGAAATTAATTATTCTTATGCATAAAACAATATAGGTATATGCTAAGACTTGCCTGCATGTGGGGCAGGAAAATGCTTCATTAAAATTGAGCAGAAATTGCTCCATTTCGGTAGCATGCAGCACATGTCCGCATGCCGGTTTTATTATAAATCCATTACACAGGGAACATGTATCTAAAATATGAGGAAAAACAACGAGATTTTACTTTATGGTTAATAAATATTTTCCGTTTTTCCATATTTATGTTAATAATTTGTTCACGTATGTAGTTAGTTGTATACACAGTTTATTACAAATGATTGCATTTGCATGAAGTGTCTAAAAGATAAAAAATGAAAGAGGACTTATAGAACTACAAATACAAAAAATAGAATAATTGATATTAAATGCTTACCAATTCGGCTTTCCATGTTGATTATTGTGCGCTGTTGATTACTATGTACTCTTTCAGAGCCTTAGGTTATTTGATTGTGTTTGTACTGAGGTCATGAATATATTAACCGTGTTATCTCTAGACTAGGTAAACTTCATTGCTGCTCAGTAGGTCCTACTGTTATGCTTGCTGTGATTATTATGTTTATATTTCTGGTTATAGGTCGGTCCCTTTCTTGCCGTAGCCCGTAGGTTATGCGTTATTCAGTTCTTGCTGTGATTGTTGAGTTTATTTCGACTCCTATAGAGTAAATAGGTCCATTTTCAAGGTCAGGAAGATTCTTTTCTTTCTGTAGGTCATGCATTATTTTGTTCTTGCTGTGATTGCTGAGTTTATTTCAACTCCTACAGAGTATAGGTAGATTCCTTTCTTGCTGTAGGTCAGGAGTCATTCTGCTTTCACGCTGTGGATCGTGTTTGGGTGTCGTTCCGTTTTTCATTGTAGACCAGGTGTTAATGCTAATTAAATTTATACGGGTTAGTTTGCGTTATGATTATTAGTGTACCCTGAAAATTTGGGAAGTGTCTAAAAGATAAAAAATGAAAGTGGACTTATAGGACGACAAGTACAAAAAAATAAAATAATTAATATGAATTATTGTGCGTTGTTGATTACTATATAGTCTTTGAGAGCCTTAGGTTATTTGATTGTGTTTGTACTGAGGTCATGAATTATATTAATCGTGTTATCTCTAGACTAGGTAAACTTCATTGTTGCTCAGTAGGTCCTACGGTTATGCTTGCTGTGATTATTGTGTTTATATTTCAGGTTATAGGTAGGTCCCTTTCTTGCCGTAGCCCGTAGGTTATGCGTTATTCAGTTCTTGCTGTGATTGTTGAGTTTATTTCGACTCCTATAAAGTAAATAGGTTCATTTTCAAGGTCAGGAAGATTCTTTTCTTTCTGTAGGTCATGCATTATTTTGTTCTTGCTGTGATTGCTGAGTTTATTTCAACTCCTACAGGGTATAGGTAGATTCCTTGGTTATTTTGTTCTTTACTTCTTGCTGTGGTTGTGTTATTTACAAAGATACATCAGTCTGGAGTCATTCTGCTTTCACACTGTGTATCGTGGTTGGGTGTCATTCGATTTTTCATTGTAGACCAGGTGTTAATGCTAATTAAATTTATACGGGTTAGTTTGCGTTATGATTATTAGTGTACCCTGAAAATTTGGCGCGAAAACCGTACGTATAAAAATAGGGGGTGTTTCATTGCGCCACAGACTTGAGATTTAGTTCGATAGATCACCACTAAAAAAAATATGGTTTCTGTGGAGAAGTATCCCTGCTTTTGTGGTGCTGGAGTGAAACAATTCAAGTCCAAAGATGATCGTTCTTTTTTGACATGTAGAGAAGAAACCTGTACCTTTTTCATTCCAGCAGACCAGTATACTAATTTGATGGACGTGTTCGAGACGAAAGTGCTAAAACAGTACAAACCCAACAAGTTCCCCATGTGCAATTGTGAGGATGTGGCCAGTTTATGGGTCTCTCATTCGTCGTCTAATCCTGATCGCCCGTACTTTCGTTGCCAAGAAACGGATGCAAATGAGAAGTGCGACTTTTTTCAGTGGGCTGATGTAAAGTCCGTAAAGAAAACGAAGAGAAAAAGGAATGACTTGAAAAAAGTGGCAAAAGGAAAACGGTTCAAAAAGGTGCAAATACTGGAATCATCAGACGAAGAGGACTAAGACTTTTTACAAACATTATTTTAGAACTATGCCTATATGCAAGTTTATACCGTTTTCTATTATGAACATTGAATCGAACAGTTATGAACAATTAAGTAATATATTATTGTATGTTAACATGATTGATTAATTAAATACTGTTAAAACTACCACCAATGGTGCGCTGTGAGTGTGCTGTACATATAGAAATGAGGTAGCTTAGTTCCTTATTATTGCGCAAAGGTGTTCTCATTGAACAGACCAGTCAAGTTCTTGTTTTACGGTTTTTATCTTTTTAAAAATGGAATCTCAAAGAGAAATGGAACGATTAAGAAAACAAGCCCTTGTTAAAAATAAAAAAGCAAAACGTTTTTTGGAAAAAATGACTAAGGAACTTTCAAAGGCACGACCTGATTTAAAGCGTGTACTACATTGGCAAAAGAGATCTGCCAGACTTCTTAACCATGGAGTAAGGTTAATGGAGAAACGTGAAAACATTAAATTGCCGCGTAGCTCCCATAAAAAGAAAACAGTCCATTTTAACCTGGAGAAGGTTTCAGAAAAATTTGTTAGAAAATTTGGGGCTGCCTCTTGTGTCTACCGTGCAACAATGGCAAAACCAATAGAAACGGATACCGTCAAAGTTAAAGATATCCTGAAAGAATTGGACGGGGTCTTTACAGAAACTATTGACCAGGTATATAATGTGAAATGTATTCCTTTATTAAGCAATTGTCATGTTTTCGTTCTTAAGGCCTAATTATAGATGTCAATTTACTCGATTAAGTCCTTTTTTCTCATATGCAGGTAAAAAAACAATGTGACTTGAAAACGCCTGCGGAAGACCTGCTTCGTGTTATGATCAGATCGGACGTGTTAAAAGCTCCTATCAGTACAAGACTGTTGCCGTCCCTTCAAATGACAGCTGCTAAAGTAATGTCCGAGATTACAAAAGTTTTACAGAGTAATGAGAATATTCCCCTTGACCAGTCGTTTGTCATTGATGTGGTAGCCATCAAGTCGCCAACAGGGTCTGTTAAAAACTCTACATCTCTTAAAGTATTAGATTATAGTAAAGATAGTATAGTTAAAAAATCTATCATTACCATTAAGAATAAGGATGCGTTGTGTTGTGGTCGGGCTATAGCCGTAGGTCAGGCCCTCGCAGATAATCATCCGAAATTAAAACAGTTTAAATTAGGAAGGATGATTCAGAAACAGGCAGCTTTGAAGTTATACAAAAAAGCGAACGTATTGTCTGGACCTTGTGGTCTTCGGGAAATTTCCAAATTCCAAGGGATACTGGTGGGCTATCAGATCATAGTTATAGACTTCGATGCACGGAATTCAGTAATATATGAAGGTCCCAGGGGTAATAAGAAGATTATTTTGTACAAGCATGGAGATCATTTTAATGTTATTAATCCTGAAAAACTCCCTTCTTTCCACGGAAAACGGTTTTTATGTCAAAAATGTAAGTCTTACGTTTCGAATTATTTCAATCATCCTTGCTCCGATCCATGTAACACTTGCTTACGTAAAGATTGTAGTTTGGTTTCATGCGAAAAACAAGTATGCGCTGATTGTTACAAAGTCTGTCGTTCGGTTGCTTGTTACAATCATCATAAAAAGAGTCGACTGTCTAAGGGTGTTGACCTGCCCTCCAAATGTGACAAGTCGTTTCGGTGTCAAACATGCCTGGTAATTGTTGACAGAGAGAGACAAAATGTACATCGTTGCGGTGAATATGTGTGCCATGTGTGTAAAGAACATGTCTTGTCTGGCCATTTGTGCTATATGCAGACTGAAGAACCTAAAACACTCAACAATAAACTAATCTTTTATGATTTTGAGACAGATTTTTCAAGCGGAGAACATGTTGTTAATTATGTTGTCGCTCAGTATGCTTGTGGAGCTGAATATATTTTCAAAGGGTATGATTCTTTGAGCGAGTTTTGCATGTTTTTGTTTGATAGGAAACATGAAGGGTACACAGCGATAGCTCACAATGCAAAAGCGTTCGATGGAGTGTTTATAGAAAGGTGGCTAATTGAAAACAGACCTACTGCTGAAATGCATGTTATACACTCGGGGCAGAAAATAATGCAACTTACAGTTAAAGATTATAAAATCCGTCTGATTGACTCGCTGAATTTTTTGCAAATGCCTTTATCGAAGTTTCCGGAAACTTTTGGTTTGGATGAGTCCAAATATTCAAAAGGCGATTTTCCATTTAAATTCAACACTTTGGAAAACCAACATTATGTCGGGCCTATGCCGAATATAGAATTTTATAGTCCAGACACTAAATCAGAAAAAGCTCGAAGTAAGCTTATTAAGTGGCATGAGGAACTAACCAAAACAAATTATGTTTTCGATTTTCAAAAAGAAATGCATACCTATTGCTCACAAGATGTAACAATTTTACGTTTATGTTGTGTACAGTTCCGTGATACTTTTTTAGCTGAAACAAACGTTGATCCATTTTGCTATTGCACCATCGCCGCCGCAGTGATGGCTGTTTATCGTTCAAAATACTTGAAAGAGAAAACAATTGGAATAGTGCCTAAAAATATGTATAGTGGTGTGAAAAAACCATACTCTAAAAGTTCCATTGAGTGGTTAGAATTTATAGCAGATCAAAAGAATTTGACTATTAGGCATGCATGTAACGGGAATGAAAAGGCAATCGCTGATGTGAATGGGAAAACGTACTATGTAGACGGGTTTTGCGAGGAAACTAATACGGTGTTTGAATTTTATGGTTGTGTATATCACGGTTGTCCTTTATGTTTTGACGGTAAGAATGATCACCCCTTTCATAGTCATCGTAAAATGGTTGACGTTTATGAGGAAACAGTTCAACGGGAACAGAGACTACGGGACTTAGGGTACGAAGTAAGGAGTATCTGGGAACATGACTACCGGAAACTTAAAGAAACACACGAAATGCAACAGTTTTTAGACACATATGATATTGTTACTAACTTGGAACCTCGTGATGCGTTTTTTGGGGGCAGGGTTAATGGGTTTAAGTTATTCCGGGACATTCAGGAAGGGGAAAAAATCAAATATGTTGACTACACTTCATTGTATCCTTTCGTCAACAAAAAAAAAAAATATCCGGTTTCACATCCAACAATTACCCGTGAAAACTTTGAGGAAATTTCAAATTATTTTGGTTTGATAAAGTGTAAAGTTTTGGCGCCAGCTAATTTATATCATCCGGTTCTTCCAGTACGTCTGAAAGGTAAATTGTTTTTCCCTCTATGTAAGCAGTGTGTCATGGATAACTCTTCAGAATGCCGGCATTCTGAAGAGGAAAGATCGTTTTTGGGCACATTTACCACTGTTGAGGTTGAAAAAGCGGTCGAAAAGGGGTACAGGATTTTAAAAATTTATGAAATTTGGAACTTCGAGGAAACGTCGAACGATTTATTTAGTGAATATGTGAATCATTTTCTTAGGATAAAACAGGAAAGTTCGGGTTTTCCAGAATGGGTTCGCACACCCGAGGACCAGGCAAAATACGTGAACGAGTACTATAAAAATGAAGGAATTGCTTTAAGAATAGATAGAATTAAGTACAATCCAGGGCTAAGGGCTATTGCAAAGTTATGCTTAAATAGTCTATGGGGGAAGTTTTGCCAGAGAGATGACTGGTTAAATACTGAATTTGTTAGTGATCCTCTTCATTTTTACAGACGCCTCAATGGTGCAGATGTAGAAATGCATGATTTATCTATTTTAAACAATGATTTAGTGGAAATAGTATTTAAACGTAAGCATGAGTATCAAGCAGAGAATAAATTAACTAATATATTCATAGGAATTTTTACCACAGCATGGGCTAGACTTGAACTTTACAATCTAATGGACCTGTTAGGAGAAAATGTGCTTTACGTAGACACGGATAGTTGTATTTATGTAACTAGAGAGGGTAGCCCTGAACCGGTCCTGGGGGATTACCTAGGGCAACTAACAGATGAAATTACGCCAAAACATGGGCCAGATAGTTATATTACAAGGTTTGCATGTGGAGGGGCTAAGAATTATTCATATGTTGTGAGTAATAATACAAAACATTGTAAAGTACGAGGGTTTACTTTAAATTTTAAGAATAGTCAAATTCTTAATTTTGATTCAATGAAAGACGTTATATGTAAATTTTTAAACACATCTGCAGATGACGTAGACAAGAAAAAAAAGGAAGCTAGCTTAGATATAATAAATGAATGTAAAATAACAAGAGAAAAACAGACCCGGCGACTTGCCAACAAGCGTGAGGTGAAATCTTATCAAGTTGTCTACGATAAACGTATAATCATTGGTAAAGGTGAAGACACTATCCCCTTTGGCTATTACTGGTCACCAGGTACAATTTCTCATACTGGACCTGCTCTTCCAACCATGCAATCTGTTCCCGACCATATTCTTTTTACTATGGTTCATCCTACAGCACCGAACACCGTGGAACATATGCAGGTTGATGGCACCGAAGATGATGTCGAGATGATGGATATTGAAATTTACAATGAGGACATTGCTGATGATGTTAATTTGATGGACACAGATAATGAAACAGACAATGACTATGAACAAGAAAATGAATCCGATCGTGATTTCATTAATGACTTTGAAATGTATAGCGATGAAAATGACGCTTCATTTTATAGACAGTCTTTGTTTTAATCATTCTTAAGATTTTAACGAGGAGGACTAATTTGTGAATGTTAAACCTGATACTATATTATAGTCAACCATATGTGAAATCTTCAACATGAAATATTTTAGCAATATTAACATCCTTGTAATTTTACAGTTTGATGTTATCATTGTAACATTAAAAGTTAATTATTAAAGAATCATGTATACTATGGTCCCCCGAAAAAACTCCAATCATTTGTTCACCAAAAAAATAATACAAACCTGTGATATTTAGCATCATGAAATTTGAGAGGTGCTGTTTTCTCTTAAATTTAGCAACCTTGTACTTTTTATGTGTTCGGACTTTGGTACAGGTATTTCGTTTAATATAAGCCTTGATTTGAACAGTCTAAAAGCATTACCACCTTAACATAGATACACCCACCTGATGTGCATGCGGCAAGACAAAAAAGAAAAAAAAACATGAAAATCAAATTTGTATGGATATGCCATACAAAAGAGTAAAATATGTAGTTGACAGGAACAAAAGTAACTCTGTTGTGTCTGTGATTGTGTATATACCTTTTTAGGTCAAAGCATACACTTTGCACTTTATGTTAATGTAAACAAATCAGTCACACACCTGTATATAGCTTCATATACAATTAACAGTTTTGTCATTTTAGACATTGCTTGGAATCAGTATGGACGTGCGATTTAAGACACCAGCTAACTTTTATATTTGTGGTAAAAGTCAATCGGGAAAATCTCACTTGGTCAGACAAATGCTTTACAATTGCAACGAGCTTTTTGATCCCGTACCGTCAAAAATACTTTATTGTTATGGTGAGCATCAGTCTGAATTTGACAGTATGGTTGAAACATTACCCAATATTAGTTTTATCGAAGGATTTCCTGACAATTTGTACGACATTCTTGAAGGTTACACAAACTCATTAGTTATAATTGATGATCTCATGTCCGAGTGTTCCAAGGATCTGCGTATGACCGATTTGTTTACACGAGGTTCCCATCATCGAGGAATATCCGTTATGTATTTGACCCAGAATTTATTCCCACCTGGTAAACAGTCAAGAACTATAAGCTTAAACTCGCATTACATGATTGTGTTTAAAAACCCGAGAGATTCGCTAGGTATTGCAACTTTGGCACGTCAAATGTACCCACACAATACAAATTTCCTTTTAAAGTCTTTTCAAGATGCCACAGCAAAACCATACGGTTACCTGCTATTAGATCTACATCAACTTACTCCAGACAATATGCGATTGAGAACAAACATTTTACCTGGCGGGAAGCAAATTGTTTATGTTAAACGTAGCACTTAAACAACGGTTTCAGCTCAAGACATCTTATTTGCAACATGTCAAAGCATATGAAGGACAATCTTCCTTATCTACAAGTTCTGGCTAAATGCAAACCGAAACTACGTAAATTACTTATTGAACATGGGCCAGTGTCTCTGGTTACTTCCATTTGCGAGTGTGCCCTGAATCTACTAAAAGGTGTTATTCCACTCACACCTCGTCAGAAACGTCGCTTAGCACGGTATAAGACACATCTCCGTGGACTTGCAAATAAAAAAGTATCACGAAAGAAAAAGAAACAGTTTCTTAATCAGAAAGGTGGTAATCTCCTAACTGCTTTGTTACCACCTGTTTTAACTGTCCTAGGAAGTTTACTAACAAAATGAAGCGAATGATTTTGGTACCAGAAGACGCTTATGCCAGATTTGAGCAAAAGCAAAAGCTTGAGACTTCACCGATCATAAAAAGCATGATAAATGCGGACACAGACATGACAAATATTCTCCAACGCACGGGTGTTGATGATACAGAAAAGCAAAAAATGTACTATGCCAACCTGGAAAGATACCTTAATCTCAGGCAGCAAAAGGACAGCGAAACACCAACTATTCGGATAGCGCCTAATGCTGAAAATGAAGAAGAACCCACCCACCCAAAAAATGAACAATTATCTGACGAAGTCATTGTTAAACATATACCTAAAACAATGCAGTCCAGGGCGACAGCTATCTTAAACCGTTTGAAAGAAAGACCGGACATTATCACATGGGACAAAACTGGAGAAGTGAAGCTCGAGGGTGAAAACATTCCACAATCAAACATCTCGGACTTGATCTCAGATGCTCTGAGGGCGAGGAAAAATTTCAATCCTACTGGTTCAAAGGAATTTTTTCGTGTTTTATCCAAGATAAATGTGCCTAAAGATTTGGTGAGGAATGAAGAACGATGGAAAGAGTCCCGAATGGACCGCAGTTTTTCTGAAGAAGGGAGTCCCTTAGACAGTCCAGGGGCTTCGACCTCGTCGTTGTATTTTCAAAAGCTTCTAAAAAGACGTGATGAAAAAACAAGCAAGCCAAAACAAACTCAGGAACGTTGGCTTAAATATTAATCTTGTAATTGTTTACTTAATAAATTGTTTTTAAAATACGTTCTTAGTGTTGTGTTATACAAGGGGTTAGGGCAAATGAAAACACACACACACACACACACACACTTCATTTTAACTACAATGTTTATTGAACCATCTTTTTACTAAACTGCATAAGATTAACATTAGGATGATTTGCACTAACTCTAAAGTGAGTCTTAACAAAATGAGACACTTTCGCGTCATTTAACATAGTATTGTCATCAAACAACTGTACGATTTTGTTCATGCTATAACCACGTGCTCTATGGCTTAGGTAGAATATACAGTAATCACCGCATACGTCGGACCAAATACTTTGCAATTTACGTTTGTTATATTTCCATTTATCAGTGTGTTTTTCCAAATAGTTTCTAAACACCAATGGTGCATCAGTCCCGTAGCTGTCAAAATATTCCCCCAGAATCTTGTTGTGGTCCCCCCGAGCATCACTTGGACCGATCCAAATTGAAATCCAGTGAGTTCCAGGCTTGCTACTCGGATCTGTGTTCGCGACAAATCCGCAAGGATACTTGTCGATCGTTTGAGGTAGTTTATCACAGGGAAATACACCACAAAACGTTTTTTTCGTTATAGGATCTTCTTCTAGTGCATGAGTGATTTGTGCAGTATTCATCTAACCAGCGTAATCGTAGATGACGTTTCTTTCAGAATCAATATGAATAGTGTTTTCGAATTCACCGTAGCACACGAGACTCACAGCTACTGCAGGTGCAGTAGAGAACTTGATGTCGACTGCAAGATTTCCGCGTTGGACCACGTTAAAATGGGCGGAGGACCCGCACATGTCAGGACTGAGGTCAGCACTATAGAGGTTAAACCCATTAACAAATTCATCACGTGAAATATCGTTACCGACATCATAAAACATCTTTCCAGTACCCGAGAACAAGGTAAGGAAGGCTTCGATGTATCTGCGGGTTGCTGCAGTATAGGAGAGTTGTAAGGGTTTGAAGGGTACTTCTTCTCCGTTGACGCTGATTGCTAAGAAGGATGTTGTAAAATTCTGAAAGTTGAAGGGATTCTTCTTGTAGGCACCGTTGAATGCTGCGCTATCGACCATTCCAAAGATAATCGTTTTCGGCACAAGTCCGTTGTTGAGATTATCTTTTCTCAATGATGGATTTCCAGCAGGAATGATGAAAGATTTGCACTCCACACGTCTCACAGGATAAATGGCAGGTCCTTTCTTCAACGCCAGCTCGTGGGCTATGGATATGCTTGGATTGACTTTCACTTTACGTATCTTGAGATAAACCTCCGTCAATTTCACCCTATAATCGGCGTCCGCCTCTGAGGCCATCAAACAAAACTCGTCCACGTTTCGATTCATAAGTATCTTGAGATCCACATAGCTCAAAAGAAGCCGTTCGCTCATAAACACATCGCAAAATATAGGTCCAGCCATTTCGATGATACCGCTTCCTTTGCTAAACTCGTACCTTTTCTTGAGGCCAAGGTTGACATCAGCATGGTCTCCAGCGAGTGTTGGATCAGAGGTATCCATTTTAGTGCTCGTGTCTTTGTAGAACATTGCGGCCGTCAATTGAGACCGTTTTGCGGCTGGACCATAGTTGAGGAGCGTTTCCAAATAGGCACGATATGCATAGGTCCCCGTGGCCTGGGTGACCTGTTTCCCCTTCAAAAACACATCCACTTGTTTGAATAAGCTATGTAGGAAATTGTTGACGATGCCTACTTTTTCGCCCGGGTCAAGATCATCTCCGTTTGCCTTTGTTACTTTTGCTCGAACCACCAGGATGGTTTTTGCCAAATCTACATAGTCCTCCGTTCCCGGACAGAGGAACGTGATAGGTCCGCCATTTGAAACACTGGACACCGGCAAGTGGTCTACCCAATGTCCCTTTTCTAAACTCACTTGTGTTGGTGGTACAGAAAATAAATCAAGTTCACTCTTGGTGCACTCTTGTGATTTAGCATGTACAAAACTCATGTTTAACCAAATATGTCTGCAGGAGTTGTTTTCCGTTTCTTGGTCGGATTGCTTCTGGTAGTAGGCGTAGATGTCTTTCTCTTTTTAGCTCTCTTCTTTTCTGTGGTTTTTTTACGTCGTTTTCCACTTCCTGTTTGAGCATACGTTTGCAGTCGCTGCACAGCTTTCTGTTTCGTCGCATCAGCGGCTTCCCTGGTGCGTGCTTTTGCAGCCTCCTTGACATTTTTCCCAGCGAGAACATCTCCAATAAAGTTTGCACCACTGTTCAGAGCAATATTCCCAAGAGCTTTAGCCCCACTTTTTACCATAGGCATGACCGTTCTGGCAATGCTACGAAACAGACCACCCAGTCCATACCCCATTTGACCATGACCTAATTGCCATGGACTACCTCTGAACACAGTCATACCGTGACCTTGTTGATCAAGATAATAACGTACGTATGGATTATTCATCTTTATGAAAAATAACTGTGCTGTCTGAAATGTAGTGTTGTCACCACCTTTCCACGTTCAAATGGCACAGGATCGCCTGTGTCACTCCTTAAAAGAATTTCCACGTCCTCGAATAATTTTCTTTGGATAGGTACATACTGAATGTTTGTGAACGTTTTAGTAATGATGTCACCAAATGTTCCCTCGGCAGGAATGCTTTTGAGTAACTGAGCACTCGTATCTCCAACGATTTGGGGTTGCACAATGTCGCAGTACACGTAGATGGTTGATACGGTCGTTAAGTCTGCCACGTAAGGACTTTCTGTCGTTTTTTTTAATATAACGTCTTTTCCTCCAAAACCAAGTATGATCGATAACGGTTTTATTGCAGCAAACTGAAACCCGTTCTTTATTTGAACGGTCACTTTTCCTGTGAAAGCATTGTACGTCAACTTGATGTTATCGCTAACGTTTCTGGATAACGCTTTATTCGCAGCTTTGATAAGCTCCTGCATGGACTGGTAGTAACCGTAATCCATAATGGCTTGCTGAAACAAACCGGTTCGATCCCCATAAAAGAGGTGCGTATCCACACCTTTTTGTAATGTGTACCAGGTGTTTGGATAGGAAATGGAGTACAAACCAACTTCCCAGACCCCCTCCAAATCAATACTTTGCGGCAATTTCACGCGATAACTTGTCGTCTTATTATTGGGAAACTCATTCAAGGATGCATTACTAGGTAGCGTGAGATAAAAATGTGTTCCACTCATGACGACTATAACACAACAAATAAAACGAAAACAGCTCAAACGTTGTTTTTAGACTTTATTTATTTCTGATGCAGGCACCCATGAATTGAATTTGTCTGGGTAACCAGACCATTTTACAAGATATTGTACATTTTTCCCCTTTCCCCTCTTTTTAAGAATTTTCTCAACCTCATACATGTCATCATGTTTGATAACCTTTTGAAGCTCCTTGTCATAAAATGTTCCTTTAAGCTCTTCGCCGTCATAATCTTTGAGTTTATATACTGCTGGATTTCGAGGTACTTTTTTGCTTACAGTGAATATTTCTTTTGAAAAGTTTGGCAAATATCCTTTTTCAAACTTTCGTTTAATTTTACTTATTCTAACCTGATCGCCGATCTTGAACTTATATTTTACAGATTGTACATTATCTAAAACATTACGATATAAAGTACGAAACACCTCGTCTTCATTTTCCGAATTGACAAGGGCAGGTGGTCTTCCTATGCTGCGGTGTTCACTATGGTTATAAGAATACACCAAGTCAGGTAACATATCAAGGTATCTCATCGTTTTCTTTGCAGTAAAATAACGCCACATCTTTGTCTTAAACGTGCGAATTACTCTCTCGACAATGGAGGCCTTTGTTTCGTTAAACGTATTAAACAGTTGAATATCTTCATTTTTTAATAGTGTTTGAAATGATTTGTTAAAAAATTCGGTTCCTTGATCCGTCATAATCTTGTGCGGCTTTCTACCAGAAGATAAAATCACTTTGAATGCTTCAACTAAGGTAGGTCCAGTTTTTGACTTTATTGGAACTATCCATGCATACTTTGAGAATACATCTATACAGACAAGCAAGTATCGATAACCGTCATTATACTGTTCCAAAGACTGCATGTCTGCTAAATCCATTTGCCACTGTTCGTCTATACCTCCCACAATAACACGATTTCTTTTAAAGTTTCGACGAGCTGGTTTATGTAAAGTGTAGGTATCTTGACCCATTAACCAGTCTGAAATTTTTTTTCGACTTAGTTTAAACGTTCCCTCTTGTTTCACATCACGATATAAGTTCTCAACCCCTCCGAAACTCCCGGGACGCTTTGGATTATAATAAACACTCTCCAAATACTCATCAACTGTTGCTTGGGCCATGTCTTCTTTTTAAATGAAACAAAGGAATTGTGTACCAGTGTTATAAAAATTAGTTTTCTGTCTCGGTAGATTGATCATTCGGTTCAGTTACCACCGAAGTTGTATTTTCTGGTAGGTCTAACTGCTTGCCAACAGGGCCGTAGTTTTTAACTGTTTTACTGTTGTACCCCATTTGCAAGTGACCTTCCAAATTTAAATCGTTACGGCCAAAACTTACACCAAATTTAAACATTTTCTGTCTGTTATGATTTTTGTCTCTTTTGACTTTATCACTCTTACTATGACAAGTTCCCATGTTACCTCTTGCAAGCAGACAGAATAAAATGAAGAAAAACAACAAAACAGTACGTTTTAAAATCATTTATTTCTTTCGTAGATTACACTGTGTAGTTATATTTTAATTTACACACGCATAGAACATAGTCAATTAGATTGTTGATAAATGTTGTTCTCTCGAATTCAGAATACCTCTGAAACCAAGCGAAACATGTCATATCGAATAGTGCCTCGAAGTAATCTCTATGGATCTCTGACGGTTCAGGATACTTCAAAATCTTGCAAGCTTCAACGACACCTTTCCACATAACATCATGGTCTAGCAGATCAAGAGCTCGCTCAGCATAGTATATCCAGCGTTCCTCATCATCGAGGGCCTCAATGCGCTTTCGAAACCGTGTCCACGGTCTACCGTAATCCTCATCTTGTTTGGCCTGTGCAGCTTCTTCTTCCAATTGTTGAATCTTACGATAGACCATCTCCGTGAACACAAAATCTATCAGTTTCTCAACAGTCAAGGCATCAAAGTCAATTTCACACTCATACATTTGTTTAAACAGGTGTGCCATAATTCTCTTCACGTTCTTTAGACCAACTGTTCACAAACACACTTACTAAATAGACTAACGTGATCATGATGATCTCGTCTCTTTTAAGTCATGTAAACCAGAAAAACCAGTTTTTCAAATGTATGAATATGAACAAACATGTTTATTGATATACGTCATAAATAATACAAGAAAAGAATTTATTAAAGAAAAATTTAAATTACAAAAGCTTTAAAGTCTCCTGTTTAAGCACCCGTCTCTCATTTGTACAAAATAAAGTTCTCCAGTCATCACAGGTATACTTCAACAACTCTAACCCATTCACCGTCGGTTTGATATCACCCAAACTGTTCATAAATTTTTCCATAACACTTGCTTCAGATACCCTCGAACACGCAATGTCAAAGTACATTAACAACCTTTCCTCGTTCTCCATCATAAGACAAGGGTGTTGTCTCTGAGAAGGGTGATCAATGATACATCCATTGCAGTTTTCAACCACCAGAACTGAAATGGCACATGCTATTTCTTCTGCATAACACTTTAAAAGCTTTTCTTGTATGAGACTCTGCCGGTGACTAAGAAATCTCTCTTCATTACCGATATCAGTAGGTAAAGTAAGCTTCGACAGACTTTTACGCGCAGCCATTTTAAAACACAACTTGGCAGTTCAACAGTTAATGCAAGACTGATAAAGTTCATACCAATGTCGATTTCTAACAGTTTTAAAATTTACATAACATGTTTTACCAGTTTTCCAGATTTTTGATTGACAAGTATTCTGTGTAAGCTTGTTTGCGGTTTTCATGATGACTCTTGAATTGCTCGCCCGTTTCTTTAACCGTATACACGTATGACGGCGGCATGCTAAAATTTACCTTGCAAATTGGATCAAAAGGATCTTCATTTCTCTTCGTATCTCGCCATTCGAAGTAACCACACGACTCCTCTTTACCTTTCGAACAAACGTAGAACAACCGGCCATGATTGATTCCCTCTTTTTTAACTTTTCTCGTCGAGCATTGCTCACCATGATAACATAGGGGTCTGATCACGTCGCCCCATTGCCAAAATGAACATGGTTTTTCTTTATCTGAGCAAACGAAAAATGGACGACCAAAACTAGGTTTAGAAATGTCCTTCACGACTCGCATTTTAGCCAATTTCTTGTGATCGTGGCATCTTGGCTGTAACGAGTTCGAATTTCTCCACATTGTAATAGCATTTTCAAAATAACTGCAATCATTCTGGGGACAAAAGAAATTGCAGCTAGGCTTTTGCCCACAGTAGAAAAATAAACCATTTTCAGTTTTGGAAGAGGACGCCGGCTTTCCATGTAGACACTCCATAATTCTGATTATCTCGTTCGTCGACGGCCTCTTTTTTATAGTATTGCATTAAAAAGCAGTTAGACAAGTTTTTTTCTAGTTTTACACGTATTTCCGGTCAACATGCGCGCGCCACGGTATACACATCGTAGCCTGGTAACTAACTGACACGGGTAAGAGCTCCTGAAAAAATGCTGACGTAAGTGTTCTATACCTGCACCATACCTACTCTGGTGTATCTCAAGTCCGAATGTAATGTCTATGGTCGTGTCAGTGTTGATATTCCGTTTAAAATTACCAGAGATAAACACTCCAAGAACATAGTTACCAAACGGCAAAAAAGGACTATCTGGTTGTTTATAACAAACGCGTGATTATTAATGATTATAACACTATTCCTTACGGGTACTAATTTTGTACTAACTTGTAGGTTTAAGGAAGTAAAAAAAACAGCTTATCGATTTCGTTTGTATTCTTTTTTACCTTTGGTGGTTCTTAAAAGAACCGTTTTTTTTTATTTCTCGCCTTTTACTTTTGAAGCATGGACAGGTCGAAGTTCAGCACAGCTTCGGCGACGGCAGCCTCCGCTTCTTCTTTGTTTTGCCCTCCAGAGCTTGCTTGGTACAACCTTTCAAATTCCCAAACTTGCTTTGGATCCTTATTGAACATGAAGGCGTAGAACGCCTGTAACTTCTGTAGCTCAGCCTTTGCCTTTGCTCTATCCTTTTAGCTCTCTGAGCATCGCAATTTCGTCTGTTTTCCATGCTTGTGGGGAATACTCGTCTATTCCCGAGGCAAGCACTTATATAATGCTGTATTTGCATATACAGCAGGCAGTGCTAGCAGAAGATTCTTAAGTGGGGGTGGGCCAATATTTGTGTTTTGAATGAATGCGTTCCTGCCTTTTTCTACCCCAATAACTATACATACCCATGCAGTGTTCAACTAGGTTTATTAGCCGATACAAGCTGTAGTGAAATGGGTCAGTTTAATAGTAAAGGGCATAACCCCAAGATTAATAAAAATCATAACCGACAGAAAATGTTTCGATTTGGCATAAGTTTTTGTCGAAATGATCTTAATCTCTTGGGACATTTGCAGATAGGCTATCATAGCAAAACTGTTAAGAATTATAAACCTGTTGAAAACGAAATGAACGCTTTAATATCTGATGACAGTGAGCCAATTAGCACCTTGCAAAATGAGAGCGATAACATTGAGAACGTGGAGGAATAAAAACAGCAAAAACTAACCGATATTTTCATTTCGCACGTGGTTATGGATTGTTATCTATCTAGTGTTTTGTTATAATTTATTTATTTATTTATTTCTACGCGAGGTAGGAGATCTTTACAATGTTTTTCTACAGTCTCTATAGCTCATCGTTCTTCTTGCATCTTTTCTTGTCCTGTGTAGTCTTGTGTTATGTCTTGAGTATTGTTGATGACTCTTTTAGTGTCTCTGCAACTGCTTACTGTCGACTACTTGCTGGGTCCCCACTTTTATAGTCACGGATAGCTACGCTTGCTATACACGTGGACAGTTGAGTGGGCTGATTTTGACTAACCAATCAGCTTTCGACAGTCGTGTATTGTAGTCTTGATTCCAGCTCTCTACGCTTGTTTGTGTAGGGCGTTTTCACAACTCTCAAGTCAAACTTACACTCGCTATTTTTACTATTTATATTGCTTAAACTTAAATTCTACTTAATCATCTTTCAGGAAAAGTCGTAAACTTTACGCACATACATTTTACTTTACGAACTACGACCTTTTTAAACTAAATTTTACAAAATACCTTTTTGATGACGCAACATTTAAATTACCTGACCGCGTGAAATATTTTTATCAATGATTGACAGCAAAGCCTCAAGAATACACACGTGTAAGTACAAAGTTCATGCATTACTACTTTTCTTTTGAAATGCGACAAGATAATCCATAAATACTCAAATATTTAACAAACAACTTTGGTTGCTGAGGCAAAAGATAATTTTGGCGCCTTCGGGTATACATAACTTGACAGATGACTGACAACATATTTATTCATCTGCTCTATTCCCACATGCATTTATCTTTTCCTCGGAAACGTGTATCTTGTTTGCTTCACTTTGTCAACTTTTTTATCTATTTTTCCATCACTCTGTTTGTTTTTCATTTGTTTCCCTTCACAACCTAATTTGTGAATGTACTTTTGTGTGCGTAATGTTCATTCCTTTTGAATATTATTACAGTTTAATATTGTTCCGTAACAATCCTTCCCACCTGGATTAAGCTGTCCTCAGCTTCGAAATGGAAGTAGATAGATTATATAGAATATACAGAATTAAAGATAAAAGTTAAAGTTAAAGCTCGGCGTGGCTTATCACGGGCAAATTTCCAATTGCCTAATAACTGAGACCGTGCATATAGCGTGTTGACTAACTATTGACACTTAACACTTTCATACGAGATTATACAAGCAATTAATTATAAAATTACAGCATAATTTACATATGTCTATTTGCACCTCGGGTAATCTAGAATAGGTATATGATTTAATAAGCATAACAGAATACAGATAAAACAAGAACTATGTACAGGAAGGCAGTGGCATAAAACAGCTTGCCTTCTTAGACTGCCGTCGCCTGGGATAACTGGTCAGGGATGGATGGGCAGCGGGGTAACCCACAATCCACACATTCGTTATGTTCAGTTGTGTCAAGTGAAGAATGAGCTATTTCATCGTGGCTTGCGTTTGTAGTCATGTCTGGTTGTTGAAATTAAAACAGTTATGTTGGTGTGTTATGTATTGGTAGCCACAAAATAGTCCTAACAATAGCAAAGCACCCCAGAGCAAGGAGTCACTTAAACCACCTAGTACATCATGGAAAAATCCTCCCGCACCCCGAGAAACATGTTCAAAAGCTTTACCAGATGAGCCGATGATGTTCCCAGAAGCTTTTCCTAGGCTAGTAATAACCTTTTCATCTAAGTTTCCTAGTCCTGTTAAGCCGCCATGCAGCGCTGTTCCTACCGCTTTAATGTGACTGCCGCCTGAAGATATGCCTGACAACGTGCTGCCAATTATTTTCCCGATACCTTGCGCAACGCTGCTATCCTCATCGTTCTGGCGAATATTTTCTAATTCTTCTAGCGTTTCCTGTGATTGCGCGAGTATATCCAAAAGCGAGAACGTATCAAAAGGTTCAGAGACGAACTGTAACAGTTGCGAGTTAAAATTTCCCAGGCGCAAAATAGAATTAGAGAATGCCGGTAGAAAAATTGTTGAATAGTTAACGGCAGAAGCTGTCCCATTTTGATCAATTAACCACAATGTACCGATTTGATCTGCGATATAAATTGTTTGGGGAACACGGTGACATGAAATTACAGGGCTATGACTCTGTAGTCGCCTCTCAATAATTGATAAATATTTGATATGTTGTTCAGAAACAATATATACTGGGAAATTTGAATAACATCTATTATTATAAGTCCTATTCCAATCTATCACATAATTCGTGACATTAAAACACTGGCTTAATACATATGCATCGCCATGGGGTTGAACTACATGGCCAGGGGATTCTGTAAACCATTGTGAGCTAGTATGCGGAAAATTCTCTATAGCCCATCTATAAATACGCGAGAGTTTTTGACGTTCACGGCAAATGTTTTCCCATGCGTTAATCATATTTGTACGTTCATGTTCTATAAGAGCAGCAACATGTGTAACAAGTAAATCTGTGATAAGCATAAAATGCTGAAAACGATTGTTTTCGATTTCCAGTTTATTCTTCCGATCAAAAATAAACTGTGCTTGATTCAATGCACTGACATGCTTTTCGACATTAGCTAGGGTGCCGTTTAAGAGTGCCACATGAAGTAAAATATAACCAGTATCTAGAAACAACACAGCAGAATCATGTCGAGTGGATGTTATCGTGCCACTGATACTTAAGGACGGTACTAGGATAAAATTATCAAGTTGGTGTACTTTAAATTTACCTAACGAATGGTAAAGGCGGGAATCGTGCTTGATACGAGGCCAAACTATTTGTGAATGTCGCATTTTACGTGGACGGCAATGTAATGGAGCGTATCTACATTTTGTATGAGTCAAATGTTGTTGTAAATATCTGTTTTTGCCATTTAAACGGGCTGGGTAAGCGACCATTTTAAAATGAATATAGGTACGTGTTCGAGAATGCATCCATTTACAGCTATAACTATCGGGAGTATGCGTTTTCCATTCTGCGCTATTAAGCCTTCTAAGTTTACCAAAACGAGTAACATGCGTACGCATAGCTGAAGTACAATCGTGAACCGAGACCGATAGTGTATGTAAGGAACGGTGCTTGCTTTTGTGGCCAAAAAATGATTCATGACACGTCATTTCTAATTTTTCCGCTGTACAGTGATAAATTGTCAAATGAGAACTACGTGGAGATTATTGCAATACATCCGCAATAAAATATTGAACCTTCGAATTACTCAAGTGCATTTGATGTTGACACTGCGCATGATTAATAAATTTGTACAATGTTGCATGATAAACGCGCGAACAATCGTATAATGGGCCTAGAGTGATATTTGACGCAGCACTACACGAAAAACAAAAGATCATGAAAAGAAGTAATCCCACAAAACAATAAACATATGACGAAAATGAGCGTAGGGGACTAACACAAGACTTTGACCATGAAGGTTTTCCGCTCAGACCTGTACTTGGTTTTGAAAGTAAGAACTTTTGGGATGTAAATTGCATTGCATTAATAGGTGGCGAAAGTGTAGATTCAGGTGTTATACCATATCAGATTCCGGTACCCATGAATTTTGTTCGCTTGGATAACCTAACCATTTAACCAGGTACTCTTTCTGGCCTTTCCTCACGCGAGTCTTCAAAATTTTTTCGATTTTGTAAACTGAGCTATCATCAGAATCGTGTGAATGTGCTTCAGGTATGCATGTAGCTATTTCTGACTCATTCTGTTCATTTGGGGCGACTAAAGGTTCCACTTGGAAACTGTCTTCGGGAATTTCATCTTCATTAAGGCAGAAGTTATCCGTCGGTATAGTATTGGGCGGTTCAATTGGACGGTCATTTGTGTCGTAAAAAGGCTTCATACGATTGACATGCACTGGTGCGGCAACAAGGCGATTTGCAGAATTCCTAAGTTTAAAATTGACAGGTGATATCTTTTTGACAATGCGAAAAGGGCCGTGCCAATGATGTAATAGCTTCTTAGATAACCCTTTTTGTGTTTTCGGAGTGTAGACCCAAACGCGCTGTCCAATTTTATAGGGATTAGGTACAGCTTTTAAGTCATAGCGTTCTTTCATTCGTTCATATTGTGTGCGTTCCGTGTTTTGCTTTGCCAAACGTTGAGCTTCTTCAAGTTGTGCTACAATACGCTCTCGATGTTCGGAAATAGACGTTGAAAGGCGCTCAGTTTGCGGCGGCAACAAGTTCACATCTAAAGGCAGGCGAGGCTCTCGACCATAAAGGAGATAAAAAGGGGAATCTCCCGTCGTTGCTTGCGGCGAAGTACGGTAGGCAAATAGAATGGATGGCAAAAATTCGTCCCAATCTTTTTGATTAGCGGAAACGTACATTGATAACGATTGAGAAATGAAACTATTAAAGCGTTCAACGAGCCCATCAGTCATTGGATGATATGGACTGGTGTTCAATTTGTCAATAGCTAACAACTTACAAACCTCACGAACCAATTTAGACAGAAAATTTTTCCCGCGATCTGAAAGTAACGTTTTTGGGGAGCCATGACGGCAAAATATTTCATTCACAAGTAGCTTAGCTATGACAGTCGCCTGAATTGTTGAAACTGCAAAGGCCTCTGGCCAACGTGTCAAATAATCCGAGAAAACAACAACATAACGACTGCCGGAATATGATTCAGGAAATGGTCCTAAGCAATCAACTGCTACGCGGTCAAATGCTCCGTCAACTGGGATAGGTAATAATGGTGCGGGTTTGCGATTTCGTGGTGTTTTACGCATTTGGCAATCAACGCAAGATCTCACCCAATGCTGAATATCTTTAAACATGCCAAACCAAAAATGTGTTCGAATTTTGTGATACGTTTTTTCTAACCCTAAATGGCCACCTAAGGGATTATCATGAAATGATTTCAAAACTTCATAGCGTAAGGAAGTTGGTACGGTTAACTGAGTCTTAGCTTCCGTGCGATTTCTACCTGTAGGTGTCCACACATGTTGTTATAACCCATAATCATCTAGAAAAAAATTATCACGCTGTTGTATAATAGTGCGTGAGATTTTGTCGTCTTCCGGTAACGTTTTTCTTTTCTAGATATGTTATTAAAGGCGCTAATGTAGGATCTTTTTGCTGCATCTCATGAACACGATCAACATCGGCCGCTATGCCTATAGGTTTTGAGGCAGCCAGGGTGTTAACACTTGCATATACCCTGCGAGATAATCCATCTGCATTACTATTGGCAATTCCTGGTCTATGTTTAATTTCAAAATCAAACTGCTGAATGAGTAAAGACCAGCGAGCTAAACGACCCGTAATATCCTTAACACTCATTAACCATTTTAGTGCATTATGATCTGTATGTACAGTAAATTTATGACCATACAAGTAAGGTTGAAATTTTTTTATTCCCTCAATTACCGCTAAAGCTTCTTTTTCTGTCGCTGAGTATGAAAGTTCCGCTGAATTTAAACTACGCCCATAAGCAATAACAACTTCACGGTTATTTTGCACTTGACCTAAACACATACCCAATCCGTCAAGGCTAGCATCAACATATAGATCAAACGACTTTGTGAAATCTGGATAAGCTAACATAGGTGCAGATACTAATGTAGTTTTTAAGGTATCGAATGCAATTTGGCATTGGTCATTCCACTGAAATTTGACATTTTTATGCAGCAATTGTGTAAGAGGTTTCGCGATTTTGGCAAAATCCTTGATAAAACGTCGATAATAATTTGCTAAGCCTAAGAAACTTCGAACATCTTTAACTCTTTTTGGTATAGGAAAATCTTGAACGGCAGTTATCTTATCTGGATCAGGTTGAATACCATCCCGGGAAACAATATGACCTAAATAATGTACTTTGGGAAAAGCGAAATGACATTTACTAGCTTTTAATTTAATATTCGCTTCGCGCAACCGATTAAATATAAGACTGAGATGTGCAAGGTGTTCTTCAAACGAGTGCGAAAAGTCAATAATATCATCAATATAGATTAAGCATATTTGCCAATTTAAGCGGCGCAGTACATTTTCCATAAGCCGTTGAAATGTGGATGGCGCATTACATAAACCAAAAGGCAAAACTTTAAATTGATAAAGGCCGTCGTAAGTAGTAAAAGCTGTATACTCTTTTGATAATTCGTCCATTTCAATCTGCCAGTATCCCGAAAAAAGATCTAACGTTGTAAAATATCGGGTTTGTCCTAATAGGTCAAGTGACTCTTGAATGTGTGGTAAAGGGTACGAATCCTTTTTCGTAACAGCATTCAATTTCCTATAGTCTATACAAAAGCGTGTGGAACCATCTTTCTTTTTAACAAGCACAATTGGACTAGCCCACGGGCTAACCGAAGGTTCTATTATGTCGGTTTCAAGCATTGACTGGATATGTTGTGTTATCTGCTCACGTTGTGCCGGTGCAGTACGACAGGGTCGTTGTCGTATAGACGCAAACCCATCCGTAAAAATTTGATGTTTAACAGCAGATGTGCGGCCTAAGTCATGTGAACCTTGGGAAAATATATCAGCATTATTTATAAGAAAGTTGTTCAATTGTTCTGCCTGATCGTCTGTTAATTCAGACGAAATATCAAACTGTTCGGATGCTACTTGTTCATGGCTATGTGATGGAACTGAATCAGGCATGTTCGACTGTTCATCAACCTCTAAAGACATGATATTGATGACATCTGGTTGTTGGAAAAACACGCCTAACGTTGTATGCCTATAAATTTTTAGAGGTTTTGCTGTGGGATTTACAAGGCGAAAAGGAACTAAGCCTGAAGGCGAAACAGTAACGAGCGCAGCAGCGCCGCAAACATTAAAGCGACTTGCCAAGGTTGTGTTTGGCTCAATAAGGCCTATTGTCTCTGCTAAGCCATGTTGTTTGAAGGTTGCCGGAATAACACATTCAGAGTTCGCGGGGATCATGAAAGTGTCTGCCGCATGAACAGAAATACCTCTGGCTCTGATTTGCTGACATTCCGGTTCAGCGTTTGGAAAAGGTAATTCATCTCTTATAAGTTCGTCGCGTTGTTTGTCATGGGTAAATTCAGATTTATGACAAGACTGATTTGGCGCGTGATTGAAAAATATCAGATTATCGCGAGAAATTTTGAGATACCCAGCATTAAAATCAATAACGCAATCAAACTGTTCCAGAAAATCTTTTCCTAAGATAGCGGCGTAGTTTAGCTGAGGGACAACGGCAGTTTTTAACAGATAGCTAGTATGACCCAGCATGAATGAAAGATTAACTTCACCCAAAATATCTACGATTTCACCACTAGCGGTTTGTGCAGTGTCAAATGGACCCGACACGGTTCCTAAAGATGAACTGGAAATTTGCCTTACTTTATCCCAGAGATTTTGATTAATAACTGTTATTGCAGAGCCTGTATCAACTAAAATATCAATTTCTACACCCTGCACTTTTCGCGAAACAGTTACATAAAACGTTTTTCGAAGTTCGTTAAGAGCAACCGCGGTGTTACTTGAAGGTTCTGTAGCATCTACTACGTCAAAATTACAAGGGTTACAAGGATGTGTATGACTATTACGATTATTGTCTTCAATATGCTTTTGGTTAAAGGCTTGTAATGGGGATGGAGGCGGGGGACGTGGTGGTGGTAAGGCTGGGAAACGGTTCGGTTGATTGTTATATTGATTTGATCGATAATTATTTTGAAAATTTTGTCTTACATTTTGGAAATTTTGACGTGGTACATAATTAAAACTTTGGCTGCGAGGTGTAAACTTTTGACGATTCAAGTTTACAAAACAACGGCTGGCAACATGTCCGACTTGGTTACAGCGATTACAAATTGGACGCCCATCAGTAGATCGTCGATTTCGCATGGTGGGTAAATTCGAATCAAAAGATGATGCCCTATAAGATTGTGAAAGCCTACTCAGTTGATTTTGTAAGTTTAGGAACTCTTGTCTTGTAACATATGAAAAATCGGGCGGAAGTGATGTATTAGTTCGAAACTCGTGGGCTTGTATATTGTTATTGCCTTGTGTTGATGGTGGTAAATTTATATGCCCTTGCATTATAGCTGCAGGTAGTCGAGAGGCAGAGTCATTCGGGACAGGTAATTTAGGACGTGTCAAGGAGTTTTTTAGTCGTGCTGCGTCTACAGCTTCAGCGTATGAATTTGGTAATTTCAAAATTACATGCTCTTTTAGTTCCTGCCTGAAACCTTGAACGAAGCATTGCATAGTTTCCGCATCAGTTAATTGCAATGGCGAGGCCCTAGCATCTATATCATCGAGATACGTTTCTAGCAATTCAAAAGGACCCTGCGTCCTATTGTTGAGTTCCTGCCGCCGTAAAAATTGCTGAGGAGGAGAAGCAAAAGCTTCGCGCAAAGCTTCTTGTAGCTGATCTAAATTGGCACGCATTTCCTCATTTTGACGCTGGCAAAAGCGCAATGCATTGGCTCCAAGGAACATCATGAAACCTTGCAAAATCTGTTGAGGGGTCCACCCATTAAAAGCGGCATAACGATTAAAAAGTTGAAGCCACTCATCAAAATCCTCATTTGGGGAACCATGAAAAACGGGTGGTTGTAGGCCACTGGTTCTGGGGGGGGGGGGGCTGCTACTATTTGGTCATGTTGTTGTAATCGATCGGTCATTAAATTTAGTAATTCGAGAAGATCCGGAGGAAGGCCTTGGCTCCTTTGCTCCATTTCAAGTGCCCGGGAAAAGACTGGAAACTCCGTTTCTAAGTAAGACACTGGAGAAAAAGATGAATCAGAGTCCGAAAAATTTGATATTTCGTTTTGTTCCCCACTGGTGCCGTGACATGAACACCACTGCGCGGAATTAAAGCGGGGGCCTGAAATTTGAGAGCGCGTGCGCCTACAATCCCTTGCAAAATAAAACGTGTCATCCGGATTTTGTAAGGCTTATCCCCCTTTCCCCCATGCAATGTTGTGATTTGAAGTTGAAATTAAAAAGGAAGGCCTGAAACGGTGCTAGCAATCACTAAACAACATTGAGAAGGGTCCGGGAGCATGGAGTGTCTCGTTTATTTTGCATACGATTGTCTAAAATAGGGACGTTTGGAATGCACACTTAGCGCATCTTAATTGTGTAAGATGCAAATGTAAATTAAAAGTAATAAAACCAGTAAATTTTATTGAGAATCATTCCAAAATGTGAACACACATCGTTTGAAGAGTAATACCTAGCTATTTTATATTTATTTTGGTGAAAAGTTATAATATATGTGACAAAAGAAACGTCAATAAATATACGTGTATTAGTGAGAATATACTGTAGTTAATTATTGAAACAATGAAATTGACACAAGAGTTCATAATCTTGAAATATTCCACAACAACAATTATTGTCATATATAGCCGTAGCTACACATGTACACGCAGTAGAGCGGTGTGGTGAATTTCGTATACTAGTTTTTCTAAATTTGAACATCAAATGGAAATCGAAGACCAGATGCATGGCGCTGTTTTCAGTTCTTCTCGCAAATCCCGCAAGATGAACAAGTGGACATCCTGTCATACCCGCGTTGCTTTGCAGAGTTTATTCTTCACTGAATATTTGAATGTCTATACACACGCTTATCGTACATGCATGCGTTTTAGCGGGGAAACATTATACATGCAATTAGCATATTAATCAGTGTTCATAATGACCGGCAACGTAAACGGGTCACCATTTAAAACTCTCAAAATTACACATCTGAGTTCTCTTCTACAAGGTTTGTTGACTAATATACTTAAACATTGATAAGTTATTCAACAAATTCTGGAATTTTAAATGGTTTGAAGTTTGCATACGCTGAATAAGCGGCGGATCACCACTGTGATCCGAGGAAATATGAAATAATACATTATTATGTAATATATTTTTTTTGTTTGAACGGGTCACCATTGCACAATCGGCTCGTATTATGTTAGTTTCTAAAAAAATATGGAAGCGTCTACTTTACCATGGTATTACGGTACAAACCTCAGATCTTATGTATTTAATGTGCGGCCAATGTACTCTCTTCAGTTGTTTTGGCACTTGTATTAAACGGTGACCAGTTGTGGTGATGCGTTAATTTAATTAATTATTCAGAACTGTCTAACTGACACCACTGACACAGTGACAGAGATGGTACACACAGTGCATTGCATGTTCATGTTTCACAAATACTTATTAAGTATATAATTGTTAATTTAGTTGTTAATCGGCCTGTTTAGACCGCTTTGGTTTGTTCGTCAAATACGCGCAGTCATATGAGTATAGATGAATATAATTATTTTTTAAACAGTCCGTTTAACAGTCAGTTCATATTATATTGTACGTGTTTTATTGTCAACATATACATTGTCGATATAATTATATACAACGTGAAAGTGCTTGGCTGTTTGATAGTTCTAATGTCTTAAACGCTGTCCTTTCCTCTTAATGATTTCTTCCACGCGATTTGGCATTGAGGCAATTGCGTTATTTGCTACTTCTATGGGTAAAGATTGAATTGTAGAGATAACTCTATATTTAATTTCTTCGCGTGTTTCCTTCGTGGTTTACGATCGTATAGCTTGCTTACGCAATGCGTCTGAAACTAGTTTAATAGTCTCAATGGGGTTTAGGTCAGCACTTCTCGGAGGTATTTTTAGAAGCTCACAGTTTGCCCGATTCATTGCTGCTCAAGCCATTGCTGAATTCTGACTTGGATCTCCGTCTTGTAACCATAATCGCATTTGGCTTTTATCTGCAACGGCAAACATGCTTTCAAAGTTCTCGTCAATAAAATTGGCAAAGTAACGGCCATCTAACTTTCATAAGCTTTGCATATGGCTACGCCCTTGTCATAACTTAGAGCTACCATCAGCTTTACCACTCGACCACCACTCCCAGTTTTTTTGGACCCTTCGCGGTACATCCTGGTATTAGTCTTTCGCTTCTCTTGTTCCATACCCTGGCTTTGGGTGCAAAGGCTTGATCCAAGGGATTTCTCTTATACGCAAATCCCGTTCCGTCGAGGTAAAACACAATATCTTGAGTCCATACGTCGTGAGAATATTCTTTTTGCATTCTCCGTGTCCAAAATCTCCTCTTTTTCATGTCAGCCTTTGTTAACAGGCCTTTTTTCCGAGCTTGTAGATAGTAATAGCCCTCTTTATTTAGGAAACGTTCAATTGTAATCTTTGAAATGTGTTGATATACGCAAGTGGGGTCATTATCAGGCGCTCTGGATTAAACGCCTTCAGCGTCATAACTTCCTACACCTACGGTACTTGTGCAGATTTACTGTTGAAATACAATCCCTTGCAAAATAAAACGTGCCATCCGGATTTTGTAAGACTTATCCCGCTTTCCCCCATGCAATGTTGTGATTTGAAGTTGAAATTAAAAAGGAAGGCCTGAAACGGTGCTAGCAATCACTAAACAACATTGAGAAGGGTGCGGGAGCATGGAGTGTCTCGTTTACTTTGCATACGATTGTAGCTATAGATTCACTGTTTTCGGAGCTAGTTTCTGTTATACTCATTAAATCTAAATAACATACATGCACTTAATATTTAAACTACATTACAAAACTTTTAAAATCTAAAACATCCATAAGAGTCTTATCATTTGACTTACGAGAGTGTGAATCCCTCCGGCAGCAGTTCGTCTTCCGTCTCTAGTTTCTCGTATCCTGTAGGAATGCAGCGATATTTTGGAGGTCTGTATTTGTTGGGGTTTTTTGATTTGTTTTTTGAGAAATCAAGTTTCTCTGGCTCGTTCGTAGGTTCTGTTTGGGTGCCAACGTCTTTACTGTTTTGTTGAGCTTTTTTCGTAGGGACAAAATATTATAGGTAGATAGACTGTATAGGTTGGAAATGAGTCGTGGTTCATACCAGGTTATGTAAAAAGTTGACAACAAAGAAGAATGCCGTTCCTCCACCACTGTTATAATTTATTTATTTATTTCTACGCGAGGTAGGAGATCTTTACAATGTTTTTCTACAGTCTCTATAGCTCATCGTTCTTCTTGCGTCTTTTCTTGTCCTGTGTAGTCTTGTGTTCTGTCTTGAGTATTGTTGATGACTCTTTTAGTGTCTCTGCAACTGCTTACTGTCGACTACTTGCTAGGTCCCCACTTCTCTTTCCATCGGTCTTCATTTCGTACTATGTCTCGAGGCATATTAATTTTTTTAGTGCTGGAAAAAATTGCCTTGACCCGACACGATTAAAATTTTATCTCCCTCTGACAGCGTCGCTGATCAAATTTGAAATATTAGAGCGCGGGATGTCCACACCATCAAGCCTGACTCTACCCGTTTCATCCCAAGAAATAACATCGGGCCATGCTTTCAAGGCATACTGCATAACTCGGACCCGGACTCGTTAAAAAATTCGTTACAAAAAGAATTTGTAGTTGCAGGGAAATATTTTTTAAGAATTACTATGGTGTTACAAACACAGTTTTCCAGCCAATTTGCAACAAATTTGTAAAAATCTATAAGGCTTATATGTTCCTGATTGTTTTAGGCTCAACATTAAGCTTGGGTCTGACTTTCTAGCACGTAAATATAAAAGCCTTTCATACAAGATCTTCCATTAAAAATTAACAAAATGTTTATCAGGATAAACGAACGTGCCAGTGCAAAGAAAGTATTATTTACAGTATGTGAACTACGAAAAGTCAAGGTTAAGTTTCCTCTTCAGTTCCCTCTTGTGTGATTCTTTTAAAAAAGGTTTTAAATCAGTAGGAATTTGTACCAATCCGGCCACGAAAAATGCATTTTTAACTGCAAAGCAGTTTGGATTGATATGAAAATGTACGTTAGACAGCTCGCTCGAGATGACTTTTTCTCCGTTTTTCCAATATTCTCTCTTCGGGCAAAGCCAGCTCTTTATTATCTCGCTATTGGGTAATAACCGAACTGTGGGGGTCGTATTGTCTTTCTGATGCTTCAAATGTTGATAAATTTCCAAATTTGCGTGATACAATTTTTTTTTTCATCATTATTTAGATCTTCACGATAAAGAAGTATTGACATGACAGTATCTTTTTGCATCATGTTACCAGCGATCGGGGAGGTCTCCATTTTTTGCTTTTGTTCAAATCTGTTGAACACATCCTCGGGTACAAAAATCATTTTTTAACACTTTTCACTCTGTTAACAAGCTAGTTAACACAGTTAAAACAGGTGGTAAAGGCGCTGCTAACAGATTTCCCCCACCTTTCTGTTGAGTCAGCAAGCGTTGTTTCTTTACGCGTGAAATCTTTTTGTTTGCCAAGTCTCTTAAGGTGGTTCTTGTATCGTGACAAATGTTGTTTCTGCCTCTTCGTCAAGGGAACTGTCTCTTTTAAGACATTGCGACAGCATTCACAAATGCTCAATACAAGGTTGCTTGGCCCATGTTCTATAAGAACTTTTCGTACTTTAGGTTTACACTTTGCAAGCATTTGCAAGTAAGGCAAACTACCTCTCATCCTCTTTGACATCATGAGACAAATAAATTTCATTTCAAAACCCTCTATATTTTATGGCGAAAACAAGCATTGAAAAATAGGCATTATTTTGTCAAAAAAACTTTCTTCGTTCTTCAACTTAGCAAAATCAAAACCTCTCAAATGTTTAGCAACCAATTGTACAGCTAAACGTATCTCAGCTTCAGAAACTTTCGTTAAATAAACCAGTGTTAAATAAGCCATAGCACGACCAAAATTGACTTCGTCGATTTCGTAAAAAATAATCGAAAGATCAGGACAGCGTGAAACTATTGACTGATATATGTCTCCATGCATGTTTGTCAAGTAAATAGTTCACATGATGCGATAACGTTTGCATATCAATATCCACGTTGTTCTTTTTAAGCTCGTCCAAAATTATTTCCATTTTCCCCTCAAACACAGACCAAAACAAGAATGAATGCAAAAAGGTAAAACGTATTTATTTAAAGTATAGTAATTAATACAAAAATTAAACAGGCTAGTTAATATTCATGTCCTGAAAACTATGCACTAAATCGTCTAAGCAGTTCTTAAAATAGTTCTCTTTCTCTTTGGTTTTGTATTTCCACGGTTCGGGTACGAATGAGTATTGAACCCTCTTCTTCCTCCGGAGCCCATTCGAAATAACCGCACGAGTTTTTCTTTCCGTTTGGGCAGCTGAAAAACACACGACCCTTGTCGACGCCGTCTTTTTTTTACTTTGAGAACCGCACACAAAAACCCATGTCGACACATCGGACGCGTTAATGGCTGTACATCACCCCACTGCCAGAAGGTACTTGGACTGTTTCTTTCAGAACACACAACTCTCTTTCATCATGTCTTTAACGACTCGCATTTTCGCAAGTTTATTATGACCACCACATACCGGATGCGGTTGATTCGTGCATTTCCAGACAGCTATCGCTTTTTCCTACAAATACGCATCGTCTTCCGTGCAAAAAAGTTACATATTTGACTCTGACCGCAGAACCAAAATGAGCCTTTTTCAATCGTCGAGCAAGAAGCAGGTTTTCCGTGCAAAACACTTCATCGTACAGTATATTAATGTAACTAAATTTTTATAGATCATACACTCTTATATAGTTTTTAAACATTCACGTCACTTCCGATCACGTGTTCGTAAATGTCTAATTTAGTACCCTCTGCCTTCTTTCCAGTAGGAAAGATAGTTTAAAACAGAGTTGAATTCTGTATTATCCGTATCGAGATGAAGTTCCATTAAGGAATGCAGCAATGCAGAATCAGGATCGCGTAGATGATTATTTAAATAGTCGACAATACTGTTTTAGTTTTAAAATTCTTTATGCCCCCAAAAATAGATGCCATATCATCTGCTTGCTGTTCACTCTCTCCATTTCGCAAACTTTACCCACAGTCGCGATCAAGGAAGTTTGCACATGCTGGTTTTACAATCAAGGGACTGTATCTTTCGGTTTTTCGATCTTTTATTTCAATATAATGCGTAATTGCGTTAAAATAACAATCTTTGGCAGTCAAGCTTTCTTTCTATCTAAGTCTATACTTCACTCTCAATCACATTGTCAAAGGCAATCCCTCTTACTTCTAAATACATCTCTATTTATAACATCATGCCAACGCCTCTAAAGTTATAGCGTTGACAAGTGCATTACAAGTTTCTGATCTTGGCCGCCAAAGCGGCGCAAATGTTTCTTTAGCGCGTCCGTTGTTTGTAATCTTTCGGCACAACTTGTGCCCGCATACAACACCTACACCATACAAATATTTCACACTAAAGTTAACATAATTTCCGCGACACTCCATCGCTTCCAAACCGTACGTTGACCATTTTTTTTCAACGGTTAACATCAGGCAATCATGTCGACGCTGACTAGGATTGTCAGACTCATATCCACAACATTTTTCCTTACAAAGCTTTTCAATTTCGTCTGAAACAGCCCAAGCTATTATCGTTTCTAATAGTTTACAAAGTTTCTAATAGTCTGCAGAAGAAACTTCATCTGTAAACACTTTGTTGTTTCCATACGTGAATTCTTTGAAAAATTCATTTTTCCAGATGTTCTATACTTAAATTCAGTAAAAAACAGTTCGGGTAAAAAAAACTTCAATGCAATAAAAAATTAGCTCGATTTACGGATTTTTATAGTCGAGGTACGCGTGGGCGATGCCTACCGTATGACGCATTAGAATATGCCTTGAGGCATTTTGACAATGCCTAAGCATTAGCATACTGTATATCATTGCATGAATTGACCTTGCCATGCGTACGTACGCTTAAAACAATGTCTAAACAGCAGCATAGCGAACGTACAACGTTTAAACAATACCGCACGTTCGCTCGTACAATATCCGGCACCCTGCAAAACAATACCTAAACACATTTACAAGCCGATCGTACGCTCTAAAAATACCCAACCTTCACTCCTACGCGTAACGCTCTACTGATTACATGTATGGCAATATACTCTTGCTCTCCAAGCCGTACGGACACTAGCTACAATGGCACATTTCGTTAAGCAGATGTACTCTGATAACATTTTTAACCTCGAAGAACAGTTTACTCCAAAGGAACTGACTGCTGCGATAACTGTAGAACTGATCGCAAGAAAAATTGAAGAAATTGAACGAAAATACACAAACACTGGGGAATTATGTAGTTGGTGGAACTGTTGCGAAGAAGCAAAATCGATATCGGGAAAGAACATATCTGGATTCTAATTGTGGAAGCATTTAAAATCCTCAAGTACGAAGAACCACCAACAAAATGTCGGAACATTTTTGAACAAACTTTTAAACTATCATACTTAACTTTACATACTGTATCCACTAGAATCGAAAAAACTTTTACTTTTAAAAATCTCATAGATTATTTCATGTGTTTATATCAACTGAAATATAATCACTAGTTCGTAAAACTTAAAAGTTTAAATAAATATTTTTTTTAAATCTATACTGCATTTCTTCATTTATGCACGCTGTGCTTGAGATCACCGTAGGAACCAAATTTGTACTGTTCACGTCCTGATCATGCGCTATGAACCAAAACCAATGTGCATGTGCTGTTCACGTGCTATGACGTCAATTCTATGTGCCTGTGCTGTTCACGTGCTATGACGTTAGTTCTATGTGCATGTGCTGTTCACGTGCTGTTCATGCGCTATGACGTCATTGTCGGCATCCCTTTGAACGCTATATGGGGGGGGGGGCTAATCTACTGCGGCGATTCCACTGATCTTGGTACTGGTGAAGCTCATGTTCATGTTCCTTCTTATGGGCGTTTGTATCGGCATGCATTTACACAAGCTGACACAAATCCTAACCGATGCCTAAGACTGGTTTTAGTACTAACGATGACGTTTTTGTATTGTCTTGGGTAATGCTTTTCAAAAACCTATTCTGCCTAGACAGTTCGAGGGGTTGGCTCAGGAATCCAGCCGAATTAGAGTGAAGAAAATCCATGCCCGTGTGTTTGCTATCTCTCCTTGGGTACAAACAAAGACTCAAACATTGTCTCAAACTCAAACTGTTCCCAAAGTTTTTGTTCTACTGTGTCCGCAGATAAACAACGCATTCTCCCTGGGTATAATGTTTCACCTGTCCTATATGATTCTGGTGAAGACGAGTTAGGCGCTGGCAGGCTAGACATGATTTCTTGGAGACTATTTCGAGAATGTCAGACTATTAGATATGACCAAGACTTACAATTTAATTTTATGGAACCTAACGTTAACCTATTTAACTACCCAAATTTCCAATTAGCACGTCAGACAGATGAACTTAATTTTATTTGGGAAAACGACTCTTCTGACGATTGGTTCCACCCTGTTATGCCTTATTGGGCTACTTGTAATCCTGATATGCAAAGTCATATGTGTTATGATGAGGATGGTGATGCTATACGACACAGTGTTGGTGCTATTGAGCAGTTTGTTGCTGGTTTTAAAGACAATTTCTGGTCAGAGAATTTACCATGGGGTGGTAACCCCCTCTGAGCGACAAAGCTTGATTATAGTACACAAGGTGAAGGTAGTACACACTACCCTCGATTTGAAACAGTAGTAGAAGCTTTACCAAGTGTTCCAAATACCATTCAACCAATGAGCAGCCCGCCGCCCAACATAGACAACCTGACATAACAATCAATCGCGTTGGTTCCTACAGTCAGGTTGACCCTGGTGCACATGGTACTGCTTGGTCTAAACAATAGAGACCTTAAGATGTAGGACGGGAACACGAACGACGATGGCAAATGCAAACTGACTCAAATAAATTGTTGTACAATTTTTAAAGCATATCGTTTGTTATCGATTTTACAAAATAGCGTTTGAGATAATAAAATTGATGTTTTACTGTTAAGAAAAGTTCCAGTGTAGTTTTGCTCATACTCTAGCATTCTTGCGTTTTGGAATGCCGATGTTGTAGACACGGCTTAAAACTGCGTGCTCTAGCGTTGTAGCTTGAGCAAAGACTACATCTTTATCTCCCCTGGGACTTTCATTATTGATATCTTTGGTTGAATAATTTTAAGTTCATTGTATTGCTAGCTGTCGTCGTCGCGTTGCCGTCCTTGCATCTTAAGGTCCCTACTGTCAAGAAGACGACGACGGTGCTGGTATTGGAACCAAATGGTTTCCTGATAGACTGCCTATTGGTCATTATGGTGGAGTTCTTAATCAGTGTAAGAATCAGATGAATCTCCGACCCAAGTATACGACGCCGCCAGAGCTTATCTTGTTCCAAGCACCACCCCCTATCCCTGTAGCAGCTGCAGTTGTAACTTGGAGTTTCTTATACGAGTATAAGATTGTCGTCAAGTATAAAGAGAATGTTATAAGTTACTTCCCTTTAGATCTATCAGAAGTTATGTCTGGTTCTTGTAGAGATAATGCGGTTGGTATGCGTACCGGTCCTGGTCGAATGGATAATATTCGTGCCGATTAACAGACTACTCGTAGTTCCATGTGGACTAGGACCGGGCAGTGGCGTAATAGTAATTATACGTTCGTCCCTCGATTTGTTAAGTATCCTAAACGTTTACCAACACGATCATATGCAGGTAGTTTTTTGGCAGATCTTTCAGACGCCGACCGTCAGCAAGCTGCGTATGAGTTGTGCCCTAATCGCCCTAATCGCTATCTCGATTTAGCTGGAAGCATCAAGTATGATCATCACACCACCGACGTTCCTACTGCCATGTATACTGCTTTCCATTCTATCACGTTCCCGATGGAATATAAAGCCTTCGATGTGTTGATCTTTATGGTACAGTTTAGCGTAGTCGAGGAATTTTTGAACACTACTATCACCCGATTTCTTGAATGTAATGTGATAACCGCGCCGCCGAACGTTCGTTATTTTCCCACCAGTCGTTACGTGTTCAGCGTCACGAACTGCTATCTTATCGCTCATAATCTTTCTCTCGTCGTGCGCTTTCTTCCACCACCGCCGCAGTTCTGCTCCTCCGTGGACTTGTTCTAACTCACGAGGCTCACATTGGATATATTTCTCCATCGACTCTTTAATTCTGATCATCTCAGCGTTCCAGTGTAAACTTCGACTGGTATATCACACTGTCACGGAACCCCCTCCAGTTTGGTCTATTTGTCGCAGGCGCTTATTTGTGGCAGATGGTTCGTCAAGAGTGATTAAGTACCAACACAAAGTTTTCGACTCAACTTGTTACTTTTTTAAACCTATTTCTAGAACGTAAAAGCTGGTTTGCATTTCACAAATTTATTATCATGTACAAAACACCCGGTGATTTCGTTGTAAAAAATCTCAAAACACAACTTCGCATGTGTCGTACATTTCAAAACATTTGCTGTTCGGCGAAGCGCCACACCGATTTTTATTGATCTGCGCTTTAACTGCTGCGAGCCACTTTAAGCGTGTCGCCTAATAGATTAGTGATATTTGTATTCGGTAAGGTTTCTGCGTTATATTTTAGTTCACCACGATCATTCCAAGTTACAATTTTTGGATTATTTTGAATACGTCGTAAATGAGTTTAGCTTTTTGATGCGAAAGTCTTCGGTAATGTTACCCGTACTTTGTCTTTCCGATTTCAAAACATATTTATGTACACGATTTTATTATTTTTTTTAAGTTATCAATTTCATATTTTTCACCACATTTCATTTTAGGTAGTAACGTATTCCCAAAGTAACCTATTCCCACTGCCGGTGTCCACTATGTCTAGAATCTTCACTATCGCTTGGTATTTTGGGCTCTTGTGTGTACATACATGTAAAGCTGTGTGTATGCTTTAAACCTAACGACTGACTACCGTGAAACAAGTTTTGTAATATTACACGTGACTTAACAAATGAAATTACCCGTGACCAGGCGGTCTCGAGCAGTCTGACATTGAATTCCATAATGAGTTGACAACCAGATATGTTTAAAAAAAGCACATAGCTTCCAAATATTTTAAACTGTCACTTTTTCTTCGTAATATCATTTTTGGTAGCATATGCCCACACAATTAGAAAGTCTTCTTTAAGAAGCACAGTATGCATTAGTTTCATTTGTCGCTGGTGACTCGCAGGAAATATTTCAAGATTTTGCATATATTTTTTACAAGATATCAGTGCATCTTTATATTGTCGTAGTGTCCTTGAACTCTTTGTAGAAAGGTTATTTTAGACTTGCGCCAGAGAGTAATAATGTCGCATATAACGAACGTGTGTTCAACTAAGATTCTTATAGATATACGTAACAGGGCAATCACTTTTTATGTTTTTTGTGCATAAGAAAATTTCATGTTAACCCTTTGTTTGATCAAATGTCATTAAATGTGGTGTGTACGTTATCGTATGTTCTATCTGTTTCTAAATATGTGTTGCTGTATGTTGTATTGTGTGTTGAGCGTATGTTTAATCGGCGAGAAGGGCCGTAGCTAGGACGTTAATATTCTGCCCGACGAGTCTCTTTTCAAATCAATTCTTCGTGCGGAACATGAATAAATTCATATACTTCCCCCCCCCCCCCCCATTGACGTTCTAGCTGCGACCCTGTTGGCGAGTGTCTTGTACGATCATCTTTGTAATTTGTCTTTCCCGGACACGATTTTGTTTCCATTCCCTGACATTGTCACTGTACGAAAAATTCAGTTGGGTTGTGATTATCTGTTCCGAAACATGATTCAAACTGGAAATATCAAGTGCGAAACAAATGTATGTCAAGTATTGATTGTTGATGTGCAGAAAGAAACAATAGCACAATGAAGATAAACCATGGAGCGGAATACTGACTGTTAATGTAAAGCTAGAAACGAAGATTTTCACAGATGCTTAAAACAGGACATCTACTGTTACTATAATAGACTGACTTTTACTGTCAAGAAGAATGTCAGAGATAAATGAAAACTTTAAAGGTGTATTGAGCAAGTTGTTAAAAAAATTGTAAAATTTGTTGAATACATTGTAATTAAACCCTTAAGGCGTTTATTGTTTTTAATGTTTCTCGTTTTTTAATAGCCCGATCCCTCTTTACTCATAAGTATTGGTTCTTGGATAGACGAAATGAAATGACGAGAAAAAGATGTTTTTAATACAGCACATTAAAATTTATGCACAAAATATAAACGTAAAAGGTCATACAGTTTACTGTACAAGTGTACACTTTACTTTCTGGTGAATTTCTAAAGCTTATTTTCCACGACAAGAATTCGGAAACGTGGCTGATTAACATTGGTTGGCGAAACAATTCGCCGCGAACAAGTAGGAACCGTTCCTACATTTTTTTCTGTTCTCGCGAACAAATTCGCCATGTGGAAAACGGGCTTTACAGACTTAAATTAGTACAATAATATCAAATAGCATGGCGTTTCCCGGGAAATTTGTGGAAATTTAAGTGTTTCTGTCTTAAAACATTAATCCGTTCTACCGAACGGATTAATGTTTTATGTCATAAAACGTTTGCCTTCAACTACTTGAAAACTTTTGTGGCTGCCTGATTATACTGATCAGTATAGTGATACACTATGTTAATTTAGTAGTAGAAACGTAGACGCAGGTACGCATTGTGCGTATATATTTTTATATATGGGGGAAACAAACGCGGTTATTTTATATTTTTCTTTATATTTTTGTTTGTATATTTGTTTATCTTTAGTTCAGCGTTTATTTTATCTGGACCGGCTCCGTTTTATGCTTTTGAACCATTTAGCAAATTTAGAGTGTCATTTTCACTAATCGCGCTAAATGAAAAAGTATTACGAATAAAATTGTAAACATAGTCAGAACAAGGTTTTTGAGAACTTTACTTTTGTAAAGCTGAAATAGCGAATTTTATACTTTATAACTCGCGTTGTCTTTTTAACTCACTGAATCATAAAAGATGTCAACAAAGAAAAATTTAGGCTTCCTTCCCCGACGGTGGACGAAGGCATACGAACTTTAAACCGATCCGAACGTTGTATTCCAATAAAATTACTGGTTACAACGTTTGATAATTCCAATAGTTACTGGAATTGTTATTTCATGCATATAAAGTGAACCCTGACCCAAACCCCAACCCTGACCCTAACCCTAACAATCCCAATAATTTATTGGAGACAATAATTTTATTGGGATACAACGTTCGGATCGGGTGGAACATTAGTCATAAAATGCGTTTTCATTGCAAAGGGCAAAAACAATCATTTCTTATTTCCAGGTTTGTATACGACGTGTAATTACTGTTGGTTTGTGGTTTTATTCCCGTTGATTTCATAGATGTTGGCAAGAAAAACGTACCGCCGAGCTATGCACCGAGCAACGAAAGAACCAGGCTTTCAATGTTGCTACTTTAACTGCAGAAATCGTTCATAGACAAAAGAAAGCCGACGAACCCCATCTCACTTTTTTAATGCCCAAATGAAGTTAGATCATTGTATACCACTTGGTGAAATAAAATAAGAAAAGTTGATGGGAAGGTTTATTTATTGATTGGTGATTTATTCATTTTCATTCATTGTTATGTTCCATAGTTTTGTTAAAGTTATTATATATGAAAAACAAACAAACCATTTTCTCGGGTTGTTGACAACGCCAATTTTCCATGTTGGAAACACGATAACTTGGCTAATATTCAATATCTGAAGTTGAAACTTTCTGGTCATGTAGTAACGATCTTTCTCTAGGGGATGAACTAAAATGAACGAACTTTATTAGAATTTGGTAAAGGTATTGTAATTTTAAGTCAACAGTTTCAACATTCTAAAATAAAATCGTCGATTTTAGAGGCGCTATGCATTGCCATGAAATAGTTCAGTTTTAGTTCACACTCTGGACATTGTCTTATCTATTCAACAAAAAACTGCTCCAACTGAATTTTCTATCATTAATATTTTTTTCGAAATCATGCATAAAAAATTGCCAAAATTTAAGCAGAGAAGACACTCTGGTATCAATAGAATGAAAAACAACGTATTTTTTTCAATCAGGGAAGCTGCCACAGCAACATATCAAAAATATATAGTCTGATTGCATTGGAAACTAAAAAAAGATTACTGGTACTAAGACCCCCTTAATGAATTATTTGACAGAACATGAAAACATGAGAATTGAAGATTAAAATTAAAGATTAAAATTAAAATTAAAGACCTTTAGTCCAGAAGGCGGTACTTGATTTAAGACACCATTTTCGTTTTGCGGTATTCAACTCGTCTTCTTGTACAGTGAAGGCTATTGTATTGTTCCATATTGAAGCATCATGCGCAAGAAAAGTAAATAGAATTACATAATTTTATAATAATAGCAGCTAACAGCACTCTACTTCACTTCCTTGAGATTCACGCATGCATTCATATATTTCTACAAATTTATAATTGCTAAAATATTTACTTCTTGTTCATTTTAATCCTTATTTCCGTCTTTGTTACACCCATTACACATACATTTCTTACATTAACCACGACCAACCTTTTCTCATTCAACTAATAACATTCCCCGCATCCTGCATTTTTGAATCGCCTTACCAACATCTTCAATGCTCTGCGAAAACCATGGCTTCTGTAGTAGTAAACAACAGGATCGACCACGGAATTTACGACACACAATGGAGTTATAAATACATACGCACGATAAAAGAAAACTGGATTTCTTCTTACATCTGTCATAAAGGTTATAACTGTCAATGGAGACCAAAATGCTACAAAAGATCCAGCAATCATAAACAGCAAACGTAATCCTTTAAACTCATGAAATTTTGCTTGTACTTGCCCCGTGACCACGTTACTTTATTTGACTGGAATGATTGGCCCAAGTACGATGTGTTTGAGAAATTCATAATCGTATATACCCAGAAGGGTTTCACTGTCCAATACTTATTGATATGATATGATAGGATAGGATAGGATAGGATAGGATAGGATAGGATAGGATAGGATAGGATAGGATAGGATAGGATAGGATAGGATAGGATAGGATAGGATAGGATAGGATAGGATAGGATAGGATAGGATAGGATAGGATAGGATAGGATAGGATAGGATAGGATAGGATAGGATAGGATAGGATAGGATAGGATAGGATAG
The DNA here is from genome assembly GCA_963855995.1 of Muricea muricata. Taxonomy (NCBI): domain Eukaryota; kingdom Metazoa; phylum Cnidaria; class Anthozoa; order Malacalcyonacea; family Plexauridae; genus Muricea; species Muricea muricata. The sequence goes on along the minus strand of OY979716.1, from coordinate 96,901,830 downwards.
GATAGGATAGGATAGGATAGGATAGGATAGGATATATGATATGATATATGATACATGATACATGATACATGATACATGATACATGATACATGATACATGATACATGATACATGATACATGATACATGATACATGATACATGATACATGATACATGATACATGATACATGATACATGATACATGATACATGATACATGATACATGATACATGATACATGATACATGATACATGATACATGATACATGATACATGATACATGATACATGATACATGATACATGATACATGATACATGATACATGATACATGATACATGATACATGATACATGATACATGATACATGATACATGATACATGATACATGATACATGATACATGATACATGATACATGATACATGATACATGATACATGATACATGATACATGATACATGAAATATGATATATGATATATGATATATGATATATGATATAGGACACGACACGACACGACACGACACGATACGACACGACACGATACGATACGATACGATACGATATGATATGATATGACATATGATATGACATATGATATGACATATGATATGACATATGACATGACATATGATGTGATGAATTATATATTTACCTGCCAGCTACAACAGCTTGGTAAAAGTAAATTAATCCAGATTTTTATACTGTAGCTTCTCGATACAGCAAAAAATAAGGCAATTACATATAATATTGCCCTCCAAAAAATAATCGATTTTGCATCAAGTGCCATTTACTGCAAAAATGACATATCTAGAAATTTAAAAAGCCGCGAAACTTTACCAGATGTATCATAGAAAACGGTTGCTTTTATGTTATTGTTATAAATAAAAGCCTTTTAAAATTTTGAGGCTTTTAGACTTGAGTTTTTTGTAACTTACCGTAATTCGAAATACGAACGCCTAGTTGTCGTTGTTTTAGATGCCTGTTATAACGACAACTTAGATCAAAAATGAAGGAAACTGGTTTTCTAGCTGTAAAACTACATGTATATACGTAATTTTTTGGGTCAATTTTTTGTACAAATATTACTTTATAAACAGGTCGTCAATTTCTCGTCTTCACTGCAAATCTTGACAATCTATAATATGGAAATATTTTCCAGATGATGCATGCTTTGCGGAATCAGGGAAATTTTCAAAAATTTTCAACAATACGGAAATACAAAATTATTGTAAAAATAAAGCCCATTTTATTTTCGGTAACGGTCCATATAATTTTGAATACTGTTTTCTAATTCACTGCTATATGCACACTTTTTAAATGAGATGAAGGAATGTGAATTATGATAAACTAATTTCGCGATAATTTTTAGAATTTAGTCATTCGTGATTATTTTTGCTGTTAATTCTAAAATTTTGAATGTGGAGCTGTAGGCCATTTTTATAGTGTCAGTTGTTATTTTTTCACAACTTTTGTATCTATTTTGGGACTCCATACTATAACTAACATTTATAACCGTCATATTGATGTTCCTGTAAATTACTTACAACTAAAAACGTCCTTATAATATACTCACAAATAAAACTCTTAATTCGTTTTAATAACCCTTTAACCCGTCCGCATATATATGTATATGAGATATATGAGGGCTTGTCGGGAAATTAGTTAGTCACAAAGATAGCATCGGAGAGTACCAGAGCGAGGTTTTCGAGAACTCCGGCAGATGATCCAAAGAAGACGCAAAAACCATGAGACTTGCAGTTTAACGGTCGCTAAGATATAAACCTAATGTAGACGTTACTTCACTGCTCGACTGCTCGATTAAGGTTGGATATGTTTAAAAAATTCATATTCGTTTGGAAATAAGTCGTGCTTTTCAGTGATTGATACTTCTTCTCGTACAAAATCAAACTCTTTTTTAACCTAGCTTTCTTTATATTTTCCTTGCTAAAAAATGTAGCATTCAGCACAAAATAACTGATGCAATAATATTGGCTTCCATGTAAAATAATCAATTTTGTATCCGAATGTCAGGTGTGCCATAGAATGCGGTATAGCTTTCATGTCATCGCAACAACACTTTAGTGCCAGATCCACAAAGACTCATAAACATGAATTCAACACTTTAGTATCAAATTACATTACGTTTATTTCGAGATATAATCACAATAACAATGTTTTTTTGTTCTCTTGGTTGCCGTGCTTCACATAAGTTCTGTAATGTGGACGCCACAGTACTTTAAGATTTCACTTTTTAACGTTAAAAAACACAGCTATGCATGTGATGTTACTTACAATTATGATCTTAAGCCAATATATATAAATTAGTTTCGGTTTACGAAATACAAAAGAGTGTTCAATGGCTCAAATGCATATATAAGTAGAGCAAAAAACATTATCTCAAAATCCCAAAATAGCTCAAAACACACACGTTCGTTTAGCATTTGCACATTATGGCGATTGAAAATGTACAGAACATTTATCTGAGACTTCAACCAAAATTCGCATTGATTTGCTGCTTTTGCAAAGAACTGCAAAATATATTGCTTATAGGCTTATTGAAAAGGTTTCTCTATTTTTGTTAAAGTGTAAATAAAAACAGAAAAATTCAATCAATTCTCCTTCGGCACATGAGAAAACTTTGGTTTCATCCAGAGCAAATAGCAATTCTGATTATTTCATTCTCCTGTCTTCATTGTTCTAATATGTTGTTCCTTGCAGATGATTAATATATGCAAAAGCACAAAAAGTTTTTCAGCATAATCATTTCTCATGAACTACCAGTTGGCTTGAAAGTACTCTTACCTTTAAAATTAAAGCTATTGACTTGAAATTTTATAGTGTTACAAAATATAGCCCATTGCTTATATTTATAAATATATTTTGAATCGGGGTTTTACCTTTTGTGATAAGTCATGTATAGAATTCAAATGTTAAATAATAATATTTCTCGATTCCATTGAGGAAGTCCACTTAAAATGACAGAAAACTCTTTCACAGCACTTGCGTTTCATATACTTGCAGACGTTAGATATTAGGAGGGGGAGAAAGTGCGGCCTGCCCTAGGGATAGCGGGTAAAACGGCGAAGCGCCTGCTGAATAGCGAGTGTATTTCTCATTTATGTTCGAAAAAAGGACTCATGGTGGGCGGAATCATTAGTTTTCCCTTTTTCATTTACCGTTTTTATCTTTCTGCAGTAAGATGTAGCAGCAAAGGCTAAATCGAAAAAATGCAGATTTTCTTAGCGATCACAACGATTTCAATCGTGTCGTCCATGTGGACGGCGAACCTCAATGTTTCTCTCCGCGAAGTGAAACAGAACTGGAAACAAAATGCAAAATTTAAATGAATTCTTATAAACCAGAAATATATCTAAAAATAAAGTAGGTAACCTTAAGTTTGAAACACGCACTCTGTTCTAATCGAGCAACATGTGTTTGCAGTAATTTTCCTGTGTGAATAAGTTATTTTTTCGCAGTTGCAAATGACGTCTAGTTAATTTTGCTACTAATCAGGCATGGTACTTTATAAATTTTTTTTGTAGTTTTTAACTCCGTTAATTCTCCAGATGCTCACGTTTGTTAGCCGATCATTAAGTGGCACAAAAGGTGCTAATTTCAATGCAAAATAACAAAAAATATCAGTTTTTGCCATCCAGCAACTGGATAAAAATAAGGTGAGAAAATAACGTTAATATATTAGACAGCTTCTTGAAACAAAATTATTAGTCGAAATAAATACCGCTTCAAACAATCCGCTCTGCTGAATGTTCAGGTGTTTGGCAAATGTAAAATACTACTTGAAATTGAACTGTTAAAACGTTCAATTCCACCTACAGGGAAAGTGGTTTGTAAGTATCAGGACGAAACTCTCCAGGAATCCGACAATTCCAAATACAGCGACAAGGCCAATGACCTTTACAGTTTTCTGCATCACTTAGATAGAAACTTAATGTTGACGTTACTTCATTTGACTCTACTGCTTCATTCAGGCTGGATATGTTTGAAAAATTCATATTCATTAGGTAATTCTTCGTGCTTTTCAGTAATTGATACTTCTTTTCGTACAATATCAAATAATATTCGAAACTGTAATGATAAGCATCTACTCTATCCAGCGACAAAAGCGCGGTAAAGCATGTGTAGAAGATTCTTTTCTAGCCTAGCTTTCCTTATATTTTCCTTGCCAAAAAATGTAGGATCAACACAAAATAATTGGTCCAATGAATATTGGCCTCCATAAAAAAATCAAATTTTTATCCCAATGTCAGGTGTGGCATAGAATGTGGTATAGCTTTCATGTCATCGCTACAATACTTTAAAATTTCACTTTTTAATGTTAAAAAACACAGCTATGCATGTGATGTTACTCACAATTATGATCTTAAGCCAATATATATAAATTAGTTTTGGTTTGCGAAATACAAAAGAGTGTTCAAAGGCTCAAGTGCATATATGGGAAGAGCAAAAAGCTTTATCGCACAAAATCCCATGATAACTCAAAACACACACATTCGTTTAGCGTTTGAACATTAAATCTATTAAAAAATACATAGAACATTTATTTGAGACTTCAAACAAGACTCCTATCAATTTGCTGTTTTCGCAAAGAACTTCAAAATGTTTTGCTTACAGGCTTATGAATAGGTTTCACTATTTTTATTAATTCAAAGTATAATGGAAACGGAAAAATTCAGTCAATTCTACCTCGGCATATGAATAAACTGTGGTTTCATCCAGAGCAAATAACACTATGCGATTATTTCATTCTCCTGTCTTCACTTGCTCTAATGCATTTTTCCTTGCAGATGATTAATATATGCAAAAGCACAAAAAAACTTATTCTGCATAATCATTTTTCATGAACTATTAGTTGGCTAAAAATTACGCTCAAGCCAGGTTCTCATATGTCGCCGACATCAGCGACGACTATTGTCTGTGACCACTCTTGAGTAAACTTCTTTGTGACTGCCTTAAATGACTCGCTCTCGTTACGATATCATATATATATATATATATATATATATATATATATATATATATATATATATATATATATATATATATATATATATATATATATATATATATATATATATATATATATATATATTTATATATATATATATTTATATATATATATTTATATATATATATTGTTTTGAATCTTCGCACTTTTTGTTACGGTATTGATCGATGTCTTCGTGAGTGTCTGATTGGCTGATGGTTTTTTGCTTGATGGTCATTGGTTGCCGTGGAATACGTCTTACTGTTGGTATTCCCAATCTGTGTTGGTAAGGTAATGGAAGGTTCGATAGGGGTTATGGAAGGTATGGAAGGTGATGAGATTAGCGATCGGCGTGAGCGTTTTAGTAGTAAGTAAATTAGAGGAATATCAATGTGACGGTTGAATGTTTGTTTGTCTAAACTGTGCCATGCTTCTTTAAATTCACGTGCATGTTTTGTGTTGGCTTGTCCTTGGCATTTTGTATGAGACAAATTAAACTTATGTCCGTTGTCGCCTGCGTGTTTAGCAGGAAGTGAGTTGTGGTCATGTCTATTAATTGCGTTTTAGTGTTCTGTTAGTCTTGTCTGTATCTTTTTTGATGTTTGGCCAATGTATCTTTCTGGACAATTAGCACAGTTAAACATATAGATGGCGTTGTGTTTGTTCGTTTTGAGTGTTTTGTCCTTGTGTTTGGTAAAATTAGACCCAAGTTTGTTGATTGGTTTATGCGCAACGTCAATGTTGATGCAACTAATCTTATGTTGTGTTGGACGATTGCTATTGTAATTTAATAGTTGATCTGTGTGAGTTTTCTTGCGATAGACTTGAGTGTTTAAGTTGCCGTCGTCAGTTTTTGTTAAAAGTACGTCTAAAAATGCGAGTTTGTTATCATGTTCTTCTTCCTTTGTAAATGACATGTTTTTTGTAGTGTTGTTGATAGTATGTAAAATGTTGTCAACTTTGTCTTTTTTAACAGTTGCGAGCACGTCATCTACATATCTGTCCCATATTTTAATGTCGTTGTTGTTAGTAACAGCCTTGCGTTCTAAATCTTGCATTACCGTCTCAGCAAGGAAACTGGAAAGTGGTGACCCCATAGGGGTGCCAGAGACTTGTCTGTAGTATTTGTTATCAAAGAAAGATTCAGTTGAAAGACAAAGGTCTAGCAAGTCAAAAATATCTTGGATTATACAGATAAAATTAAAACTCTTCTCAATGACACTAACACTTATCTTCCACTTGACTCTGACCCTAGCAAGACAACAGTAAACCGCATCAACAAAAAACTCAAAGGTCGATAAACCAACCTATGGTAAAATAAGATCAAACGAAGCAACCATCACCAAATTCTATGGGGTTCCAAATATTCATAAAGACAATAACCCTCTCCGACCAATTGTTTCTTTACCTGGTTCTCCTACCTACAACTTATCCAAATATCTCGCTGAGATCCTCAAACCACTAGTAAATACTTCACCCTACTCTGTTAAGGATGTTAAAGCCTTTCTGGAGAAGGTAGAAAACATCAATGTAGAACCTAATGAAATCATGGTTTCCTTCCACGTTGTTTCCCTATTTGCTTCTATTCCACTTGACACTGCTCGACAGCTAACCGAAGCACTCCTCACTAAGACTCTTCTTGGCAAAGCAGAACTAATCTTGACATCCAAGATATTCCTTGTTTGCTAGACCTATGTTTTTCAACTGAATTCTGCTTTGATAACAAATACTACAGACAAGTCTCTGGCACCCCTATGGGGTCACCACTTTCCAGTTTCCTTGCTGGGTAATGCAAGATTTAGAACGCAAGGCTGTTACTAACAACAACGACATTAAAATATGGGACAGATATGTAGATGACGTGCTCGCAACTGCTAAAAAAGACAAAGTTGACAACATTTTACATGCTATTAGAAATACATGCATGCAGCAACCCCTCGCCACTAACTAAGAGCATGCAATTATATTTTCGGAATTACATGAAGTACTTCTATAGGTTGTTGTCATAGCAACACGGCAATTGTTATTCTTTCTGTATATTTTTTCAAAATGACAAAATATCAGTTTTTAATTCTTGTTTTATTGACAATTTTTTTAAATGGCACAACATTTGTCATCAGTATGGATGTTATCACGCCTAATGTAAGCTTAAATTTGGTATAAAATACGACCTATTAATTACATTAGTAATAAGAAGACAGTCTTGCATTTACAAAACATAAACTTACTCTGGAATTTAAACAGTGAATAGACTGGATGAGTACGGCTACGCCGGTCTTTATAAAGCATTAAAACACAAGTATAAATACGCATTGTCAACAAACTTGCCTTGTGTTTTACGCCATAGTCAATTCTTGGCGCTCCTCTGTATTTTCCCCGAATTAATCTCTCTTCAAAAGTCTTGTGGCAGTCGTTTTCGTCTTATTTCTCGCCTTTTTGGATGCCTTAAGTGTTTGCTACTCCTGATAGTCCACCATATTCCTGAGATCAGAAATGACCACCCTTTGTTGGTTGTAAAAGTTGCCAAATCTTTCTGCAAAAATACGAAATATTGTAGTGCAATATAGTCCGCCATATTTTTGAGATCAGTGATGACCACCCACTCCCACTCACCGCCACCCATGAGCCGCGCGCCTGCGATATTTGATGAACTTCAGATTTCGCTATGCTTTCTTTTTCCCGGGTGTAAATAGCCGTGCGGAATTAGTACCCTCGCACGGCGCTTCGCGCCGTTGGCTCGGGGATCAACAACACTACAAAAAACATCACATTTACAAAGGAAGAAGAACATGATAACAAACTCGCATTTTTAGACGTACTTTTAACAAAAACTGACGACGGCGACTTAAACACTTAAGTCTATCGCAAGAAAACTCACACAGATCAACTATTAAATTACAATAGCAATCGTCCAACACAACATAAGATTAGTTTCATCAAGGCACTATTCAACAGAATCGATACACATTGCAACACTGACCAATCCAAACAAGAAGAACGCAAGTATCTGTACTCTACTTTCTACAAAAATGACTACCCTACACATTTCATCAACAAGGTACTATCACGTAAAAAACAAACTAACATAAACCAACCTATGAAAACAAAGATAAGAATTAATCCACCATACTTACACACAGCGTCGGAAATGGCGTCCAGACTACTTCGACCATTCAACATTGACGTTGCGCATAAACCAATCAACAAACTTAGATCTAATTTTACCAAACACAAGAACAAAACGCACACAACGAACAAACACAACGCCATCTATATGTTTAACTGTGCTAATTGTCCAGAAAGATACATTGGCCAAACATCAAAAAAGATACAGAAAAGACTAACAGAACACAAAAACGCAATTAATAAACATGACCACAACTCACTTCCTGCTAAACACGCAGACGACAACGGACATAAGTTTAATTGGTTTCATACAAAATGTCTAGAACAAGCCAACACAAAACATGCACGTGAATTTAAAGAAGCATGGCACAGTTTAGACAAACAAACATTCAACCGTCACATTGATATTGCTCTAATTTACTTACAACTAAAACGCTCACGCAGATCGCTAATCTCATCACCTTTCATAACCCCTATCGAACCTTCCACTACCTTACCAACACAGATTGGGAATAGCAACAGTAAGACGCATTCCATGGCAACCAATGACCATCAAGTAAAAAACCATTAGCCAATCAGACGCTCACGAAGACATCGGTCAACACAGTAACAAAAAGCGCGAAGATTCAAAACAATATCCATCTTTCTGATGAAGACTCGAAGAGCCGAGTCGAAAGCTCAAAACAATAGAATTTTAATCCAGAGAGCATGATAAATTTGTATGTTTGAACAAATTACAATTTTAATAAAATGCGTAGATTACAATTTTTCAAATCTATCATATATATATATATATATATATATATATATATATATATATATATATATATATATATATATATATATATATACATATATATATATATATATATATATATATATATATATATATATATATATATATATATATATATTTATCACATACTTGTGCCTTTATCCGGGCGATAACACGGTGACATAAAAACGATATGTCCCGTGATATCGTTTTTTGTCCCGCGATATCGTTTTTTGTCCCGCTCAAAACAAAGATGGCGTCCGACTGAAGGATCGATAGAGAGATAAGAATAAAAATATTAAATAATACAAGGAAAATAACACAAAGAAATTTGCAGCTATTAAAAGATAAGTTATTTTTGGTTTGTTTTTGTAATTTCTACCTGTTTAGCGTATTTTAAACAATCATTTTGAATTCATTTTGAAATGAACTCGAAGTGTAAATAATTTGAAAATATAATCTAGTTTTTGCTCTAGATGAAGGCACAAGTATGTGATAAATAGGTTATCATAATCGAGACTCGGTAATATCAGTTTTATCGCTCTCGTTACGATATCATATATATATATATATATATATATATATATATATATATATATATATATATATATATATATATATATATATATATATATATATATATATATATATATATATATATATATATATATATAATGCCCCTTCACTTCGGTGTTGTTGAGCACTCTTGTAGAGCGAAGTAGGTGTCTATAGCTATAATGCAAAGCCCACTTCCCTTGAGGTCGTTTGAGCACTCTGGCCCTATGACGCTCTACGCATGCCCGCATGTGTTGGTTGTGTTGCCTTGTACCGCGTGCGTTTGGCGAGAGCAAGTTCACGTGTATAAGGCCCCGATTACATGGAGGGTTTCCAGCCCGGGCTGAGTTTCAGCTCGGTTAACCGGGCTGAACTTGCCTTGCGATTACATGGAAATTTTTAGCCCGGGTTGAATTATGGCGCGAAATTATAAATGGCTCGAATTTGAAAGAAAGAAAATGGCGAACAACAAAGAGGCTTATAAGATGACAGCTTTCGTTTTTTTGCAGTTTGGGCTACTTCTTTCATTTATTTTACAACTTCATAGTATTATGGTAACTTACAAATTGCTAGAGATGAGAAGAAGTATGCTTTTAAGTGCTTATTTCTCTGCGCGAAGGAGCAATTTGCGTAGAAAAAGGAGGCATCTTCGAGCTCGTCTGCTTAACCGAAAAAAAAGATCAATTTGTGTGGTAAATGGGAGAACCGAGCAATGGTGGAAAAACTTAATAGGAGCCGATGTACCAGATAGTTGCTGGAAGAAAAATCTTGGAATGTCCAAAGAGAGCTTTTATCAACTGGCTGATGAGTTGCGACCATTCATAGCACCAAAACCAGGTTCACCAAATTATCGTTACCTGACCACGGAAAAGAAAATAGCGTTGACACTCTATTATCTGAAAGATACAGGTTCACTATGGATGACTGCAAACACTTTTGGGGTTCATCAGTGCACTGTGTCCAAGACCATTGTCGAAGTTTGCGCAGCTATTAACATTCACTTGGGGCCAATGTATCTTCACTTACCAAATGATGTCGACGAAATGAGACGGAAGGTTTCTGAGTTTGAACTAAAGTTCGGAATGACGCAGGCTTTTGGGTGTATTGATGGAACCCATGTACCTCTCAAACGGCCTCAAAACAATTCTCAAGACTACTTTAACTATAAGCAATTCTTTTCCCTTAATGTCCAGGCTGTCTGTGATAGCAAAGGATACTTTATGGATGTGGAGTGTAAATGGCCTGGTTCGGTTCACGATGCTAACGTTTTTTCAAATTCTACACTGAACAGAAAACTGAAAGAAGGAAAATTACCATCAACCTACAATTTTGTGCTTCCAGGTTTCGAAGCTGTTCCAAATTACTTGATAGGTGACCCTGCTTACCCATTGACTCCATTTTGTATGAAAGAATTTCAGACTTGTTCAACAAATGGTCAAGTAATTTTCAACAACATGCTTCGCTCAGCTAAAAATCAAATTGAGTGTGCTTTTGGGCGTCTTAAAGCTCGCTGGCAGTTTCTGTCTCGAAATGTTGACATTAAACTACAGCATGTGCCTACGGTTGTCTACAGTTGCTTTGTTCTCCATAATTATTGCGAGTATAAACAACATGGTCTGGGGGAAGAGGAAATACAGGCACAGATTATGAGACACAGAAATGAAGAAGAAAACACACCAAACGTTCCTGATCCAGTATACTCACCAAATACTGATGAGGGTGAATATGTCCGTTCAATTTTGACTGAATATATTCGACAAAACTTACCTGATAGTTACTGAACTTTAACATGTTTGGACATTGATCGTAAAAGAACTATTAATATAAGCACTGTTTTGCCTTTAGTGTTAAAATCTTGTTTGTTGTTTGTATAGTTCTTTTATTTAAGTGTAAAACAGAACAATATTACTTAAACTAATTACTAAATCTTAAACAAATAGTTACAATAATAATGAATAGCTATGCAAATCTTCAAGCAGTTCCATATATGCAAAAACTGTAAACCAATTCAAATAACTCCTGTACATGAGCTAAACATGTACTGTACATTCAGTGTAACAAAAATAAATATTAAGGTGAACTATGTCATTGTTTGGAAGTAACTGTGCTTAAATGGCTATGTTTTTGTATGCAAGCTTGTTTTGTATGCTTCAGTGCTGCAAAGTGTAACATCCTAACTGAATTGTTCCCACTGACTAACATTGATAGTTTCCAAACCTTCACTGTTCGAAGTTGAACCAACATTGTTGGTCTGTTGAGAGCTGTTAACAGCAGGAGCCATTTGTGAATATTGGTATGAAGATACACTCGGATAAGGCATTGCTGGCTGTTGGTAAGGTGACTGTACATTTTGGTTTACCATTGCTTGACTCATCAGCTCAACCGAGCGTGTCAGACCCTGGGCAACTTGTAGAATTGACATGCTCATTTGTTGCATGTATTGACCAAGTGTCTGATTTGATTGGCGAATGGCTTCTGCTATATCTCTTTTGAATTGTGCTTCTTCTCTTGATTCATTGATAAGAATCTGATCACGCTGTGATGCACTTAGTTGGCGTTCCAGGTGCTTTCGCTCATTGTCAATTAATTTTGGGATAGGATTTTCAGCCCTTTTTCGTTTAAGTGTTGGTGACATACCATCATTGCTATCTTCTCCACATGACACATCACCATTTATGATGTTACTTTCAGGTACTGCATCAATGCTTGTGGGGTTATTTTCTGTATTCATAATGTTAGTATTTTGGGCATCATCCTTGTCATTGACTTCATCTGTATTGGTGCCAAATGTCAACGGTTCAGTTGCTGGACTCCCGCCCCATATTTGAACTAACTGATCAAAATGTTCAAGCACAATCTTACCACTGCCACTGCGAGATCCTGTTGTTACAGCTTTTGAGAAGCTTTGTCGCATCTCCTTTAATTTCTCCTGCACTCGATTATAACCCTTTTTGATCATATCTTTGTCATCTTTCTGCTGCTTCAGAACCCTTGCTTTTTCTTCGAAGTCGTCTTCATTAACCACATCTACAGGTGTGATACGTACAGGACCAAAATACCATGGTTTGTCGATGTATATTTGAGCCATGGCTTGCCTGACAGCCTCGTATTGCTTTACTTTATCTGCCAAAAAATCACTGTTGTTGTACTCCATTGTACTCTTACTTTTTCAGTCCGATTACTCGTGTACCAAGTAATCGTGTTATACTACAATAGAGAAATAGAGGTTTGATCATAGCATTTTAGAAAAGAATACGTTCGTTTCGAGACAGGTAGAATTTTATAGATTTCAATATTCCAATACGTTTCGATAGTTTCATATAAATTGTATCAACATGAGTGTCAAAGTTTAAATCTTCATCAATATTAAAGCCCAGTAATTTCACAGTGTGCTCTTGTTCTAATAAATCACTGTTCAATTTAATATTGAGAGTTTGATTTTCAGGAGTAAGCTTAGCTTTAAGACGTTTACCAGAAATAAGAATGGTTTTGGTCTTATTAGTGGTATTGAGTAGCAGTTTATTGGTAGTGGCCCAGTTTTGAACGTTAGAGACTTCCAGAGATAATTTCTCATTAAGTTCATTAATATCGTTATAATCAGTGGCAGCGAGTAAGGTAGTGTCATCAGCGAATAAGTCTACTTGGGTGTTGATATGTAGAAGCAAATCGTTGATAAAAATGAGAAACAATAGAGGCTCAAGGATAGAACCCTGTGGTACTCCGTCTATGATAACTTTTGTTGTAGAAGACTGGCGTTTGAGGTTAACATATTGTTTACGGTCTGATAGATAGGATTTAAACCAATCAAGCGAGCTCTGATCAAGATGGTATGCACCAAGTTTATCAAGCAGGATACAGTGATCAACCGTATCAAAGGCTTTCTTATAGTCGACTAAGACCATGCCATTAATGAGATTTTTATCCAGGTTGAGTAAAAGAGAGTCAACAATAAATGCAACAGCAGCTTCTGTGCCAAATTCGCTTCGAAAACCGGATTGATTGGAGTATATCAGATTATTTATAGTGAGATAGTAAAACGGACAGTCGTGTACATGTCGTTCAATGATCTTTGAAAGCACAGGTAAAATAGAGATAGCTCGATAGTTGTTAACATCAGAAATATCGCCAGCCTTAAATAGCGCAGTGACCCTAGCTATTTTCCATCTTGAGGGAAATTGATTACTGGTCAAAGACATATTGATCAACTTAGATACTGATGGTGCCAACTCCTTGATGCCTGCTTGAGGCAGGTTCACACTGATGCCATCAGCTCCAGTTGCTTTACTAGATGGTATCTTCAACACGTAGTTTTCAACAAACTCACATGTGATGGGTGGTAAACTGAACGCAGACTTGTTAGGTGATAACTTCGATTTTACGAACTGATTCAACTTACTTAGATCAAAGTTATTGATAGGAGAGAGCGAGGATTTGATTTTACTGGCCAATGATGTAAAGTGAATATTGAAAGCTTCGGCTATTTCACAACTATTCCTTAACACTTTATTGCATTCACCAATGAGGAATTCTGGCAGGTGCGATGGCTTATTATTACCACCAAGAGATTTAATCAATTTCCAAATGCAGTTTACGTTGCCTTTGTTATTTTGAAGGGAAGATTTGAAATAATTTCTTTTAGCTTTTTCGATCATGTTTGAAGCTAAATTTCTTGCGATGCGGTATTGTTTCCATGCATTGGTTGAATTAGTTTCGGATTTTCTAGCTTTTGAAAGCAGGTTATCTCTAATCTTTAACTGATTAATGATGTCACCATTAATCCACTGAGGCTGCTTAGGCATGCAGCTGTAGCTCAATTTAAGGGTATTCCTGTTGAGTATTTTGTGTAGGGGGTGACTTAGTGGGAAGCACTCATCGATTGCCTTCAGGAACTTGTGGCCGATATTGGTGGCTACATTTGCGCTATATGGGGGATTAAACCATATTACTTTTCTGGAGCGGGCACGTTTTTGCTTTGGTGTTTCTGGGTCGTAATGAAGCTTAAATTCGTATCCTCTCTTTGACAAGGCATCTTGGCATGGTGGACATGCTGCTTCAAAGGACTGCTTATCCGAAGATATATGTGACAATCTGCGATTTATTGCTTCGGGAATTCTACGTTATACGGATGGTGGATGGTTGCTTTGGCGATTCACGTACTGTGGGGTATTTCCGGGTTTCATGTAGGGTTTGTAGGATGTGGAACGTAGGTCTAAGGTAACATCCAGCGGGAAGTTGACGCATTTCTTATTCGCTTCGATGGTAAGCTTGAGGTTATATGGTCGCCAAATACTTTACAAATGTGCTTCTTGATTGCTTCGATTTCTCTTGGCGGTTTATTGAATGCTGCTAAGCCGTCATCTCTGTAGAGGCCGATGTCATTGCCACACCCAGGTGTTATTTTGGAAAGTAGGAAAGAACCTACTAGTTTGCATGTCTCGGCGCCGTCAAAGCTATACTTATGGTCACGTCGAAGAGCGAGCTGGATTGCCTCTTAGATCATGCAGAATTTCTGTTGAAAAGTAGGGACTGTTTTGCTTGCACAATGATGGATTTCTCTGCTTCTGTTATCGCGTCGTACTAGGAGGCGAACTTTAGGGCTTCTTTAAGTAAGTCTTCCGAAATTGATGGGTAAAAGTCCACTACATCGAAACTGATGAAAGAGCGAGCAGGTTTATCTGACAGGTTATTAAACCACTCAAGGACAGAATTTGTGTTTTTCCATTGGTTTAGTTTTGTAGATATCACGAATTCGGAATTGATCCTTTGAAGGATTTGTCTGCTGATGCCGATTTTGATTTCGATGGGTTTATCAGCCTACAGGTAGATTGTTGTCAAAGTTCGGTTTGTGGTCGTTTAACGTTACAAACGAGTCCTTATTTGCCAGTGAACCAGTACGGTTGTCTAGGCCGAACTGCTGTGCTATTTTTTTCTCTTCGGAAATTATTTTGCGTGCGGTATTCGGAGGGGCTTTCTTATAAACTTTTGTGATGGCATTATCGAGCAACTTGTTGTAGGCAGGGGTATCCAATCGATAAAAATTTGTCGTCTTGTCGGCGGCTATGAGAAGCTTGTCATCGTTCTTGATCTTGGTCAAGTCCTGTGCTAAGTCTTTCTGAAATGCGTTATCGACTTTTTTGAATTCAATGTTCTGAATAATTGTGAGCATTTTATTTTCAAATTGGTCTAGTTCTTTGATTGGTGGCGGGGATGTCGTTGTATGGAATCCAAATGTGTCTCTGTTGGCAGGGTGATTTTTAGTGGCAGGTTTTAGGAAATGATACGCTTTCCATATGACGCGTCGCAGGAAGGATTCGGTTTTTTCGAGCAAACGTTTCGAGTATTCTCTAGGTTGTGCGGTGGGTATATTTTTCGTAGAGTATCCAAGATTGACGGGTTCCATATTAATTCGTAGAGTGCTCAACAATAAAGGAGCGAAATATATATATATATATATATATATATATATATATATATATATATATATATATATATATATATATATATATATATATATATATATATATATATATATATATATATATATATATATTTATCACATACTTGTGCCTTTATCCGGGCGATAACACGGTGACATAAAAACGATATGTC
The DNA here is from genome assembly GCA_963855995.1 of Muricea muricata. Lineage (NCBI taxonomy): Eukaryota > Metazoa > Cnidaria > Anthozoa > Malacalcyonacea > Plexauridae > Muricea > Muricea muricata. Next base: position 96,885,783 of record OY979716.1, on the reverse strand, counting down.
CCGTGATATCGTTTTTTGTCCCGCTCAAAACAAAGATGGCGTCCGACTGAAGGATCGATGAGAGATAAGAATAAAAATATTAAATAATACAAGGAAAATAACACAAAGAAATTTGCAGCTATTAAAAGATAAGTTATTTTTGGTTTGTTTTTGTAATTTCTACCTGTTTAGCGTATTTTAAACAATCATTTTGAATTCATTTGGAAATGTACTCGAAGTGTAAATAATTTGAAAATATAATCTGGTTTTTGCCCTAGATAAAGGCACAAGTATGTGATAAATAGGTTATCATATTCGAGACTCGGTAATATCAGTTTTATCGCTCTCGTTACGATAAAACTGATATCACCTCGCCTCTCATATGATAACCTATATATATATATATATATATATATATATATATATATATATATATATATATATATATATATATATATATATATATATATATATATATATATATATATATATATATATATATATATATATATATATATATATATATATTTATATATATATATATATATATATATATATATATATATATATATATCCCAGGATATGGATGCAGACAAATTATTGGAGATTTTAAACGGCTTGAATGATGCTATAAAATTTACTATAGAAAAGCCAAATTCAGATAATCAGCTACCATTCCTGGACACATTAGTTTCGTTTGATGAGCGTACAAACAAATTCAGTACTGAACTTTACATCAAACCGTTTCATATTCAAGCTATAATGCCTTGGGATAGTCACGGTCCAAATTCTTCCAAGCGGGCCATATTAGTTTGAGAAATTAGAAGAGCGGTTGCATGTTCGACGGATGCACAATCGAGAACGCGGTCATTACGTAAAATCACGACAATGTTCAAACAGAATGGTCATCCCAAAAGATTTATTCAAGCGGTTACCAGACGGACGTTAAGTACAATCCCAAACAATGATGAGCAGGAAAACATCTACCTAAAGATACCTTATGTGAGTGAACAATTAAAACGACGAGCATTGTCTGTTATACGCAGTTCGGGAATATCGAACATTAAAACCCATTTCATGAATGGTCGGCCGTCATCGAAGGTATTTGCGCCCTCAAGAGAAAAACTTAATTGCCCAGATGATTGTGAAACGTGTAAGCTGACGTTGAAAACAAATTGCTGCTTTACAAAACATGTAGTTTATCAAATAGTGTGTTCAAACTGTAATATAACGTATATAGGGGAAACTGGACGAACTGTAGGATCAAGGATAAAAGAACACCTTAGAATGAAAAAACAGACAGTCTTTGTGCACTTAAAGAGTCACTCCGACAATCCTTTTGAAGAATGTCCCATTAGTTGGAAAATACTGCATAGTAACATCAAATCCCACAGCGAACGCAAGATCATTGAAGCCTTGGAAATACAGAAACATTCAGACAATATTATGAACGGTTGTATTGGCAGAAATATCTGCATATAGTTATCTATTTTAATTAGATATGGTATGTACACATAAATAGAGGACAGTTTTTATGTATATTAGACTTTTCCACTGAAGAAGCCGTTACTGGCGAAACGTTTGAATTTTAATAAAATTTCATCCTTTTTTATGCCTGTTGAAATCATAGCAGCACACTATTTTTGACGTTGCACGAAGTTCTTGCTTTTTCGTATCCAGTTCCCCGGCCGAGTTATATTTAGTCGAAATCTCGATTTTTGCGGTGGAGATGTCAGCAATTCCGGGGGAAAATTAAGTATTCAGGTTGGTTTTTAAAATGAGGGGGTTGGCCCGGAAAATTAAGTATTTTCTTAATATGCCTGGTGTATGTCGGAAATCAAATATCGATTCAAATTGTAAGCTCAAGAAATATTACAAACCTGCCCTTATGAAAAAAACACATGGAAATCACATGTGGTTCACATGTGTTTCTCATGTGGTCACATGTGATCCACCTGTGACCACACGTAAGTCACATGTAATACACATGTAGATTTATTTTTTTTATTTTAAACCACATCTGTTTCACATGTGGTTCACATGTAACCACATGTAATTAACATGTGGTCACATGTGATTCACATGTAGATTTCTGATGTTTATTTTAAACCACATGTGTTTCGCATGTAGATTTATGTTGTTTATTCAAAGCCACATGTATTTCTCATGTGGTTGACATGTCCCCAGATGTTACTCATATTTGACCACATGTGATTAACATGTGGTCAAATATAAACACGTAAGGATATAATTATATCCATAGTTATACAAGTCATATGATGCACATACATAAACGTATATTGAATGATTGGATCTGTAGTCAGCGGGCCATAATATTCATTTGTCTTTTATGATGTCTACTATTTGCTTTTTAGTAGAATCATACTAGCATACTAATGCAAATGTTGTAATGTAATTGGCTACTCTACTTGCTATCTATTGCTCGATAGATAGCGAGTAGCAAAACAATAATTTTTCTGGTTTATTTTTTCCATTTAAAGAAAACTTATAATTGTTTTTTTAGAAAAATGTTTAAAAATTAATTATTTATTCTACTAAAACAATTAGAATACTCTCTCTTAATTTTTATGCGTTGGCAGTTGATCCAGGCTTCGCCCTCATCAACTATCACTGCATAAAAAATCTTGAGCTCTTATTCTAATTGTTAAATAATAATATTGTTTGGATAAGAATTTATATTAATTCTTAAAATAAGTACGTATAAATTACTGATTTATACAAGATGTAATTTTATTTATTCTACTGTAGAGTTTTTACACTATTTTTCAACATTTAAACAGTCACTTATAAAGATCAGTGGCAGTACTTCGCGCGCAAGGCTTACCGGGAAGCGTCATCGCATGTGGAAGCCATATTTGATATTTTCTCATTCTTTCAAACATGATGTCTAGTTATAATTTAAACCATGTGATTTCAACGAAGAAGACAAATGGAATGACTCCTTTTACACCAGGAAAGACAGCGTAATACTCAGGTGAGCATGTTGTTATACTTTTTACTTGGATAAAGCTATTTTGAAGGGGTGATATATTGTGCTCTGTGTTTCATCCTCATTCCTTACAAATAAATAATAGCAGTCGGCACGTCGCTGCACGTGTAACGTGTTTCACTTTATAACAAATAAAACGTTGATATTCATACATTTTCTTCATACAAATGCTTATTTTGAATTATTGCGGACGGAATTAAAAAAACTGTATTCCCTGGATAGCCAAATCAGGCAAATGAAATTTGAATTTCGCGCTACGATACTGCAATTAAAACGTTAATATTCACACATTACCCTCCCACAAAGGCTTACTTTGAAACATTCGGTAGATAGTCAGATGTGACAAATTATATGTAGTAAGATGCTGAATGACAATCAGACATTCTGTATCAGTTCTATTTTAAAATCAAGCTTGCTTCTTGACTTACTTAAGTTACTAATATTTATTTAGATATATGAATGGTAGTCTTTATTGTAACATGAGTAACACTGTGCATTGATGAAACATTTTGTTAGCTATTGGACTGTAGGAACTAGTTGAGTGCCAGTAAACTTTGCCAGACGGCCTTAGCATTTAATATCCTACACAAGTTCCTCCTGTGGATCAGCTTTTAAATAACCCTTCAGAAGAAAAGACCACAGTGCCGAAACAAAATACCACAGAGGTTTATTCATCTTACCTCTCAGACATGATCAAATGAAACTGACAATCATAACCCCCTAGAAAATGCTTCTGAGCAACTACTCAGAATATTTTCACTTTATTATACCTTGATTATATCATGTGTTAGCAGATTATTCATAGTTAAGTCATTTAGACACTAGGCTTTCCTTGTGATGAGTACAATTGCCAGGGATAATTAACACACATTAAAGTCTTCTGAAACCAGAGTAAAGAAAATCACTGTTTACCAGATAAGATTCAAATTTACACACTGTTAGTATAGTTTAATTAATCAATTACTGTCTTAATGACCACCGACCACATTTTGTACCAGTGACCAGCCTACTTAAATTTGGGTCACATGTCCAGCAAAGGTATGAAGGAGTCTATGAAGCAGCTTGCTTAAAAATAAATTGTCAAAGCTCTGTTGCACTTTTGGTGCAAATTATTACTATTCTTCCCATGAATCGTGGAATGACCCATAGCCAAGAGCTGTTTTGAGTTTCGATTCAGATAAAAATATTTCAGATTGATGTCTGAGACACAACTAAAAGCAATATGGAGTTAAAGAATTAGGATTTAAGTTTAACAGCAGCCTTATTGCTTTATATTCTGAAAATTTTATGCAAATCAAAGTGATGCCAGATTAAATATTATGCAAAAACCCATTATTCTAGACATGCTTACAAAAGTATTCAATTTTTGTTTTGCCTAAAATATAAGTAAATTTATTGAAATAAAGGTATATAAGTAAAATATCTAGCATTGAAAATTAAATTAATAAAATGTACTCTATACTCTTGAGATATTTTGTTTCTGACAATAGACACTTCCCGAATTTGCTTGAGTGCACACGAAACAATAGCTTGAAATCGAGGCGGGTATGAAGCCTATTGAAAAGAAGTGCTTTTTATGCCCACAGAATAAATTCGGGAAGTGTCTATTGTGAATTTATTATATATAACTTTGGATATGGCATAAATTAACAATGATGTCTCGTCATTCTAGATTTTGTTACTGAAAGACTTGCAGATATTGATAGAAGATAGCTGAAAGAGTCATGCCAAGAGGGAATTGAGAACAGTAGCTCCTGTTTAATGCATCCGAACAGTGTATAATATAGGACAGTAAATGTTTTTTGCGTGCTTGCAAGGTGAACATCAGTATCAGTTTAGTTTTCTCCAGTTGCAAACACTGCATTAATTTATGATTGCAAAGCCTTCAGTCTGTCCCTTTTATAAATAAGTTACACCTCCCTTGTACAGATTATCATACTTTATGAGTATAAGGGATGTGTGAATTCAAATAAGTCAACTTATTAGCACTGATGGAGATTTAACTTTGTGCACTGAATGCTTTGCAACAATGAAAAAATGTTGTTTCCACAATAGTAAACTCATAGTTTATTTTAAATTTTATGTCAGAATTGTTTTATAGTAGTTATTATAACAGGCCTACTGTATTACAATTGATTCTATGATGATGAATTTGAATATATTTGAGAATATTATTGTACTGGTATGTGTTTTAGATTTGTTTAGCATTGAACTCACAATTGCAGGTAGTTGCTTCAACCAAATGCACATGTATTAGTCACATCTGGTTCGCATGTCAACCACATGTGGTTCACATGTTAACCACATGTGGGTAACAGTTACATGTGATTCACATGTTAACCACATGTGGTTAATTCACATGTTAACCACATGTGGTTGTTAAAAATCACCCATTGTGAAGTCACATGTGTTCCACATGTAGATCACATGTGAATCACATGTGTTTTTACCACATGTAAATCACATGTGAAATGTTGTTCCAATTTCACACGTGATTCCCATGTGGGTTTTTTCATGTGATTTTTTCGTAAGGGTGTCAGCTATAGCCTCAACAAGAAACATTACAAACGCCTCAGCTATAGACACAAAGTCCAACTTCAAATGGCAACGAGTGTTTGTGCGTCCGACTTCAAATTGATTAAATGTCGATTAAAACTGAAAGCTCAAGAAATATTACAAACGCCTAAGCTATAGACTCCAAGGTCCGACTTCAAGTGACAACGAGTGTGAGTGTGTATATTCATATACTCATGTTGTTCTGCTCAATTAATTCTGTTATAAAATGTTAGCTATAGACCCCAAAGTAAGCAATACCAATATTACTAACGTGTCACCTATAGACCCAACGAGTATTTGTGTGTATACTGATATGCTCATGTTACTCTGCCCAATTAATTCTTTTGTAAAATGTTAACTATCCAGACTGCAAAGTAAGCAATATTACAAACGTGTCAACTTTAAACCCTAAAGTCTGACTTCAAATGGCGACAAATGTGTATGATTTTGGTGTAAAACTGTGCACCAAATTTCATTTTGGTAAGGTCATTTTTGATAGTTAACACACTTATCACTGAATTTCAATCTCCAAAGTCTGATTTCAAATGTGGTTAACTTTGATTAAAATTTCAGTCTACAATTACAAAAAAATGTGTCCACATGCACATTTTCCTAGGGCTAGAATGTATTGACTCAATTGAAAATTTTCAGTCCATGATTACAGAAAAATATGTCCACTGTCCACATGCACATTTTACTAGGGTTAGGATGTATTGGCAATGTCAATTGAAAATTACTGAATAAAAATGACACAATCAAGATGAGAAATTTTTGCAGAATAAACCCAAATTGGCCGCCGGCTATGTAAGTCTATTTTTTAAAAGACATCTATTTGGTTTCTTAAATTAAAGATTTTGCACTGCAATGCATTATTCGGAAACTTTACAGCTGCCATTTTAATTGTGGATTAACTATTAAAGCACCATCTGGAGGACTCAGAGTTGTTAGGGTAGGGATTAAATATTCAAGTTCTGTGCAATTAATTTCTTTTAGAAAGTGTCAGCTGTAGACCCCAAAGTAAAAATATTACAAAAACATCAGCTATAGAACCGTCCATATATTCATGTTCTGCCCAATTAATTTTTTTCTAAAATGTCAGCTGTAGACCCCAAAGTAAAAAATATTACAAACAGATCAGCTATAGAACCATTCATATATTCATGTTCTGCCCAATTAATTTCTTTTAAAAAATCAACCTGATGTCAGCAGAGCCCCTCAGCATACATGTAAACTGGAAATGCCTTACATAAAAATATAAAATGATTCCACTCTTGAAATACTTTATAATGACTTTTTATTTATGAAATATAAACATTTTCCCCATGACAGTTGCCCAAAATCACACTTGTTGCAACAAGTACATAATTTACTCAACTTTGCAAACATTTAATGAATAAAAGTATTGACTAATTTCACTCTTCAAATACTTTTTAAAGTAACGTTAACTTTCTATTTACAAAAAATAAACTATTTTCCATGTTGAGAAAAAATTATCGTGACAACATGAGTGGAAATTGGAAAAATGAGTTCTTCCAAATTCTACTAGTAATGGTACAACTGTATATCAACATAGAAAAAAATATCTTATAGTTTTTACAATATAGCACAAAGCTACATCATTAAAATAAAACTTAGAAAAGAGCGGCAATAGGTTCCTATGTTGACATTTGAGCTATTTGAACATGGTTCTAAGTCAAAATTGAAGAGTGAAATTTTGCTGTATTATAAAAAATATCAACTATACTATGTATATCAACCATGCAAGAATAACAATTTTCATAAACCCTAGGATAACTTTGTAATAAAGTTAATTAGTATTCCAGATAGGACTATAAGTCTAGAACAAAATTTCAACAACTTAACAGAACATTAACTTGAACTAAAAGCAACTTTAAATTTATGACTTCATACTAAAGTTCATATAGTAGAACGGGAGAATATTTACATGTGCACCTGAACAAGTTTGTTGTCAGTGGTGCTATAAGTGGTCGTAAAATTGTCAACCTTGAGAAGGATGTCTCAAATAGTAGAACTGTGAATATTCAGTGGCAGATCCAGCATAGGTCAAAATAAATTATAGCAGCCCAATTTTAAATTCAAAATAACTGGTTATGAATTTCCAAAGAATAAAATCTTACCAATGAAATTGCTTTAAGGTGTTTTAAAATGTAAATATATCCAAGAATGAGCTGTAGTAATTTATTTTGACCTACGCTAGATCCGCCACTGTGAATTTTTACATGTGCACCTGAACAAGTTTGTTGTCAGTTATGTTATATGTGGTCGTGAAATTGTCAACTTCGAGAAGGGTGTCAGTGATTTCATCTTCTGTGAGATCACTCAACTTTTTTCCATTTGTATCAAGTATCTTTAAGGGTATCCTTGGTAGATACAACTTCCACAAATAGCTTTACATACCATTGCTTGCTTTCTGGTGTGACTTTTTGTTTCATTTTACACCCCGATGCCTCACACTTTAACAACTTCCCGGTAGCTTGAGCTCTTTTGCCACATGCAGTACATGCATAGTAATTAGCGACATTTTTTATTCCAATAATGGAAATTACTGCCTCTTTTGTGGTCATCTCCAGCACAGTTGGCTCTACTTTGGCTAATTCTTCCTCAAAAGCTGCAGATTCTTCAATTTCAAATCCATCTTTTGCAGTATTTACATAGAGTTCCTTTGTATAGTTGTCTATTTTAACTCTAAGATTTTTAAACACATATATTTTGTTCAATTCAAGCTTGTCAGCCCACTCTTCCCAAAAAAATTCCATTTATAGATCCAGTAGGATCAACCAAAATGGCAGACGACTTCGTCAATGTTTTGTCTTCAAGCTTAATAGCCTGTCTTCCGGAAATATGGGTTACAGTAGCTTTTATTGTAACCAGTCGCTGTGCTGCTGTGGTCTGCAATGAATCGATGGTGAGAACCTGGATTCCTAATGCTTCCTTCATTTTGAATGGTAGTGCATGTGAATGGACAGTTACCGAGCTGTTATTCTTAATGACAACATTATTAAATTTCTTGTTGTATTCAAACTTGCCAATTTTGATAGGGCTCTTGTTCAGCATTGCGAATTTTAATGGTGTATTTTTGTTTGGGGAAAAGCAGATCGCTTTAACCAATGCACTTTCTGATGTCTGCAATTGACATGTTGTATACTTCACTTTTCCTGAATTGTGAACAGGTGTGACATTGTGAACATAACACAAAATCTCATCACCTACAATAAAACAAGGTCCAAAATTAAAAATGTATAAAGTACAATATGTAATTTGTTGAACTACTTGTAACTGCAACTATGTCCTGCCTTGTACCCAGGAGCTCAGACCCTTTTGCACTTTCCTTCCTACTGCTATAGTTTGATAGTTCACATAATGTGTAACTATATTTATTACTTATCGATAATAATTCGAAAGTTTTGATTTTGTGCCTGACACAAAACTGCAAAGATGTTATATATTTATTGAATGTTATGAAATTTTTAAGCAGGGATTGCATATGCCAAGCCAGTATTTTTATAATCATATCATATAATTTTAATACGCCAATTGCCAAATAGTCACGTTCATATGCTGCTGGACAAACTGTGCGAGAAAAAAACTATTGTGTTAGACAGTTGCCATTTTGAACCGGACAGTGTTTGTGTCCAGCCACTTATTTTCAGGCTTGTATATTATTATTATTCTTACATATATCATGGTTTGTATACTTACTTTGCAGAACATCTCTTACTTCAGCATCTACAAAAAATAAAAAGACCAATTTTGTACATGAAATGATCAATAAGCATGTTGGTTTCTCTACTACTACTATGATTTTCCCACAGATTTTTGCTTTTCAATACAGTTTTCCAAAAATTACTGATATTGAGTTTTTCATGTACACTAAACTTGCTCAATGCCTTTAGTGACTAATACTCCATTGCTATGACAAAAGTTACATATGAAATGCCAAAAAAAATGACATATTATTTTGCATAGCATGATCACTATCATACATTTTTTTTGAATTACATTAACATACACTGCAAGTGTGCAAAATTTAAAAGCATTCTGTATCACCAATATTCAATAAACCACAAAAATGCTATACGAAGGAGATATGGATCATTTCTGAAACAACCATTGATATTGATTATGCTTTTGGTTGAAAAATGTTTTGAAACATGTTATATTCAAGTACACTGCATATTATATCTGCCCTGTTTTATAATATAATACCTTTATTCATATTTTCTTCAATTATAAACAATGCGATTTGAATAAAAGATCTATAAAAAAGATTTGTAAAATCACCATTACACATACTATAACAAAAAACAACTTATCAAGATTTAGATTCCATGTTACAGTAATAAAAATTTCCCATATGTATCGTTGTAATTCATAGCAAGAAGTTTCTGCGTAGCAAAGTAGCAAACTTTGCATCAATCAGTTGACTCTATACCCTCTCCCGAACTGAAACATAAGACAATATTGCCTGCGTCATATCTTCAGTTCACAACATAGATTGAGCGTTCATTATCTGGTTATTAGAGTAAGCACTGTAAAAGCACATTAAATGTGTTTTTTGATTGGCTAGTGTAACACCAAAATTGATTCGGTATGAGCCGAAAGAAATCTGTCCCAGGACAGTAAATGTTTGTGCCAGCCTTTGTTGTTAAATAAAGTTAAGCCCATACTGAGACTATTTCCGTTCTTTCTTTCCTATTGTAATTTAGAATTGCATTTACTTGCATTTAATTGATATTGTGATGATTGCGATATTTTCGTTATATGCACAGAGAGCAAAAAAGAAAAAAAACTAGATATTACATGACAACAATCATGTAAAAAGAATTCTCAATATTTTTGACGTATTCGCCTTTTTGATGTTTCATAAAGCGACAGGCGCAAGTATAATTCAAGCATGCATAGGGGCGACAGCCGACAGGTAAATTGATCCTGAAGGATGTCAACCTCGTGTCGGCTGGAGGTTCAATTTTTTAATGATTTTTGCCGGCTATACGTCTCTAGATAGCTATTTTGAGTAACTTCACAATACAAGTGTTCACTTTAATAAAATAGTCAAACTTTCAGAATGAATATCTTAGTGTATTGACGTTTTCTAGATGAATGAATGAACCCTTTATAAATAGAATCATAATACGCAAATTATGTCGTAGTCTCCAGGGTGTCGTAGTCTTGAGGCCGCAATATTGCGAAGCTATTTGCATGATAACACACGGTTTAACTGTAATACAAAAGGGATAATTTTCCCTAAATGTAATAATGTAAATGAAAAAATCGCAAGACTTACCAGCTCTGTCAACCACCACGAGAAGCAAAAAAAGGATGTTTTATAGCACGTTCCACTCTTATATGACATTTAGCATGTGACTGCACACGTGACACGTTCTCATAACGAGGCGGGCCTGGATTCGAGGATTCCGACCCGAAACCTCGAGCACGAAGATTGTGCATAACAAGCCCAACGAAAATTGAACGTTAATTTTAAAGTGCTACATAATAATGTAAAATTATACATTTACTAACTGTCATTCTGAAGCCAGCGAAATAAGCATTATTAATTTTGTATGCATGTACGCATAAATAATTAAGGCCCTGTCACACGGTGCAATTTTTTTTGCAACTTGCAATGCAATTCTACTCTTAAGAGATGTTAATTTGTGACAAATGTTTGGTATGTTAAATATATAAGCAAACTGTGATGGAAACTTATATTTGCCAATTTTAAATCTCCCAAGGGTAGAATTGCCTTGCAAGTCGCAAGAAAAACTGCATCGATCGTGTGACAGGGCCTCAAGTAGGCCCAGTAGGCCTTAAGCCTCCTTACTTGAATTTTCCCATGACGCGCAATAATACTGTCACGAAATAATTTATTGGTCGTTTTTGTAAGAAGAACGAATTTGATTGGTCGTTCTTACCGCAACAGGCTTCTATACTCGTACAATCTTACTTCTAAGGATTTTTCCTTAGAAATAGAATTTTTCCTGTTTTAATAAGACCTTATGTGGTACTCTTAAGGAATTTAGAGAAACTCTGAGGAATTGTGAAGCCGTACTAAGGAATATCAAAATTTGGTTGTGAGAACTGGTGGCAGTAAATTCTGCTACAAATTTTCTTTCCACGAGGCAAGGCAGAAAATTTTAAGTAAGTATGGCTTTATTTTGTTCGGCAAGTATACATCAAGGTGATGAAATATTTAGTGTTGAATCTCGAGGGAAGCAATGTGCTTTCATGAGTTTATCAGCAATTTTAACCGCCCAAAATAGCTCATTGGTAGATTGGTCTGAATCTACATTAAGTAATGTCTTATTACAAGGGGACAAAATGTACTTAAATGCTCTGAATAATGGCTTATTGGTTTTATACCCAGGTGTCGAGTTTTTATCTATAGATAACTTACCAACAGTTGTCAATGTTGCCAGTTGTGAAAATGGGCTTACTTTTGAGATTTGTCAGTCTGCCAATTTGAAAACCCATGAACAAACACCATTACCTGTGATGGCAACCCTGGAGGCCGTGGAGGCACAAACTATTATTGATCCGCCCATTGTGGTAGAGCCCGTTGAGGCACAAACTATTATTGATCCACCCAACTTGAACTTTTCAAAAAATAGTAGTGCTATTTTAATATTAGAAGGTTATATGGTGGCACTAATTAAATACATAGATGCTTTCTTTTTAATTGACTCACATGCCAGAAACTTTAATGGCATGCCTGACAGTAGGTATGGTGCAGGTATAGAACACTTACGTCAGCATTTTTTGAGGAGCTCTTACCCGTGTCAGTTAGTTACCAGGCTATGATGTGTATACCGTGGCGCGCGCATGTTGACCGGAAATACCTGCGCTATGCGGACGTCATACTGTTTGATATTATCTTATTACAATGACGCGACATGAGTGTGAAATAAAACTACTGTTTATGCAAATGTTGTATAATATTCAGTTATTGCTATGAACACTTTAATCTATCTGGTGAGTGTGCTTGTGAAGAACTGGCGTAAAAAACGTCTAAAAGTAAAACATGGCACATCTGTTTAAGCAAATGTATGTGGATGAAGTTGACTTTGACTCCCTAACCATTGAGAAACTCGTAGAACTTGTGTTTACGGAGATGGTTTTCCGTAAGATTGAACAATTGGAACAGGAGAAAATTGTAAAACATGACCAAATTGACGGGAATCCGTGGAATGGCTTTAGAAAATGTTTTGAGATTCTTGATGATGAGGAACGATGGATGACTTATGCTGAAAAGGCTTTATCAATGTTGGATCATGATGTTATGTGGCAAGGAATTGTAGAAGCGTGCAAGATTTTAAAGTACCCTGGACCTTCTACGGTGCATAGAGAATACTTTGAAAGACTTTTTGATTTGTCATGTTTTGTCTGGTATCAGTTGTATAGTGAACTTGAAAGAACTGCATCTATTAACAATCTTATTGACTATGTTCTCTGTGTGTGCAAGTTAAGATATAACTCAATTGTGTAATTTTACTGAACAAATAAATCATTTTTAAAATGTACTGCATTGTTGTCCTTTCTTCATTTCGTATGTTGTTGGCTTGTGTTGTGTTACTATCTCTGTAGCTAACATGGGTACTTGTAGCAGCAAGAGTGATAAAATTAAAAGAGATAAAAACCACAACAGACAAAAAATGTTCAGGTTAGGCGTTAGTTTTGGTCGTAATGATTTGAATTTGGAAGGTCACATACAGATGGGTTACAACAGTAAGACTATCAAAAATTATGGTCCCTCTGAGAAACAAATAGTATTACAAGAAAACATAACAACGACAGTAACCGATCCAGAGGACAGGGAGACAGAGAGAGCCGAAAATTAAATTTTATTATATTGTCAATGCAACTCCCGTTTGTTTCATTGCTAAAAAATCATGAGTCAAGCAACAGTTGAGAGCGTTGATGAGTATTTATCAAATGTTTATTACAATCCAAAACGACCAGGAAGTTTTGGGGGAGCAGAAAGTTTATATCGTGATGTAAAAGATGAGGGAAGATTCAAACTGTCAAGAGAACAAATTTCAAACTGGTTAATGAAACAAGACACATATACTTTACATGCTCCAGCTCGCCGTCATTTTAAAAGAAAGCGTGTCATTGTTGGTGGTATTGATGAAGAATGGCAACTCGATTTGGCAGACGTGCAGTCGTTAATGCAGTATAACGACGGTTATCGCTACTTGCTGGTCTGTATAGATGTATTCTCAAAGTATGCGTGGATAGTTCCTGTCAAGTCAAAAACAGGAACTGCTTTAGTCGAAGCCTTTAAAGTGATTTTAACATCGGGTAGAAAACCTGAAAAAATCATGACGGATCAAGGAACAGAGTTTTTTAACAGACATTTTCAAAATCTGTTAAAAAGTGAAAACATTCAACTTTTTAACACGTTCAACGAAACAAAGGCTTCTGTTGTCGAGAGAGTAATTCGTACCTTCAAGTCAAAGATGTGGCGATATTTTACAGCAAGGAAAACACTGAAATATGTCGATATGCTGCCTGACTTAGTTTATTCCTATAATTTCAGTTTACATCGTAGTATCAAAATGAAACCTGCTCTAGTTAACAAAGAAAATGAAGATAAAGTATGGCATACGTTATATGACAATACCAATGGTATTATGGAACCAATTAAATATAAGTTTAAGGTCGGTGACCAAGTTAGAATAAGCAAAATTAAACGAAAATTTGAGAAGGGATATTTACCAAACTTTTCAAAAGAAATATTTACTGTAAGCAAAACCGTACCTCGAAATCCAGCAGTATATAAACTCAAAGATTATGACGGCGAAGAGCTTAAAGGAACATTTTATGACAAGGAGATTCAAAAGGTTATCAAACATGATGACATGTATGAGGTTGAGAAAATTCTTAAAAAGCGGGGAAAGGGGAAAAATGTACAATATCTTGTAAAGTGGTCTGGTTACCCAGACAAATTCAATTCATGGGTGTCTGCATCCGAAATAAATAAAGTCTAAAAACAACGTTTGAGCTGTTTTCTTTTTATTTGTTGCGGTATAGTCGTCATGAGTGGAACACATTTTTATCTCACGCTGCCTAGTTATGCATCCTTGAATGAGTTTCCCAATAATAAGACGACAAGTTATCGCGTGAAATTGCCGCAAAGTATTGATTTGGAAGGGGTCTGGGAAGTTGGTTTGTACTCCATTTCCTATCCAAACACCTGGTACACATTACAAAAAGGTGTGGATACGCACCTCTTTTATTGGGATCGAACCGGTTTGTTTCAGCAAGCCATTATGGATTATGGTTACTACCAGTCCATGCCGGAGCTTATCAAAGCTGCGAATAAAGCGTTATCCAGAAACGTTAGCGATAACATCAAGTTGACGTACAATGCTTTAACAGGGAAAGTGACCGTTCAAATAAAGAACGGGTTTCAGTTTGCTGTAATGAAACCGTTATCGATCATACTTGGTTTTGGAGGAAAAGACGTTATGTTAAAAAAAACGACAGAAAGTCCTTACGTGGCAGACTTAACGGCCGTATCAACCATTTACGTGTACTGCGACATTGTGCAACCCCAAATCGTTGGAGATACGAGTGCTCAGTTGCTCAAAAGCATTCCTGCCGAGGGAACATTTGGTGACATCATTACTAAAACGTTCACAAACATTCAGTATGTACCTATCCAAAGAAAATTATTCGAGGACGTGGAAATTCTTTTAAGGAGTGACACAGGCGATCCTGTGCCATTTGAGCGTGGGAAGGTGGTGACAACACTACATTTCAGACAGCACAGCTATTTTTCATAAAGATGAATAATCCATACGTACGTTATTATCTTGATCAACAAGGTCACGGTATGACTGTGTTCAGAGGTAGTCCATGGCAATTAGGTCATGGTCAAATGGGGTATGGACTGGGTGGTCTGTTTCGTAGCGTTGCCAGAACGGTCATGCCCATGGTAAAAAGTGGAGCTAAAGCTCTTGGGAATATTGCTCTGAACAGTGGTGCAAACTTTATTGGAGATGTTCTCGCTGGGAAAAATGTCAAGGAGGCTGCAAAAGCACGCACCAGGGAAGCCGCTGATGCGACGAAACAGAAAGCTGTGCAGCGACTGCGAGCGTACGCTCAAACAGGAAGTGGAAAACGACGTAAAAAAACCACAGAAAAGAAGAGAGCTAAAAAGAGAAAGACATCTACGCCTACTACCAGAAGTAATCCGACCAAGAAGCGGAGAACAACTCCTGCAGACATATTTGGTTAAACATGAGTTTTGTACATGCTAAATCACAAGAGTGTACCAAGAGTGAACTTGATTTATTTTCTGTACCACCAACACAAGTGAGTTTAGAAAAGGGACATTGGGTAGACCACTTGCCGGTGTCCAGTGTTTCAGATGGCGGACCTATCATTTTCCTCTGTCCGGGAACGGAGGACTATGTAGATTTGGCAAAAACCATCCTGGTGGTTCGAGCAAAAGTAACAAAGGCAAACGGAGATGATCTTGACCAGGACGAAAAAGTAGGTATCGTCAACAATTTTCTACATAGCTTATTCAAACAAGTGGATGTGTTTTTGAAAGGGAAACAGGTCACCCAGGCAACGGGGACCTATGCATATCGTGCCTATTTGGAGACGCTCCTCAACTATGGTCCAGCCGCAAAACGGTCTCAATTGACGGCCGCAATGTTCTACAAAGACACGAGCACTAAAATGGATACCGCTGACCCAACACTCGCTGGAGACCATGCTAATGTCAACCTTGGCCTCAAGAAAAGGTACGAGTTTAGCAAAGGAAGCGGCATCATCGAAATGGCGGGACCTATATTCTGCGACGTGTTTATGAGCGAACGGCTTCTTTTGAGCTATGTGGATCTCAAGATACTTATGAATCGAAACGTGGACGAGTTTTGTTTGATGGCCTCAGAGGCGGACGCCGATTATAGGGTGAAATTGACGGAGGTTTATCTCAAGATACGTAAAGTGAAAGTCAATCCAAGCATATCCATAGCCCACGAACTGGCATTGAAGAAAGGACCTGCCATTTATCCTGTGAGACGTGTGGAGTGCAAATCTTTCATCATCCCAGCTGGAAATCCATCATTGAGAAAAGATAATCTCTACAACGGACTTGTGCTGAAAACGATTATCTTTGGAATGGTCGATAGCGCAGCATTCAACGGTGCCTACAAGAAGAATCCCTTCAACTTTCAGAATTTTACAACATCTTTCTTAGCAATCAGCGTCAACGGAGAAGAAGTACCCTTCAAACCCTTACAGCTCTCCTATACTGCAGCAACCCGCAGATACATCGAAGCCTTCCTTACCTTGTTCTCGGGTACTGGAAAGATGTTTTATGATGTTGGTAACGATATTTCACGTGATGAGTTTGTTAATGGGTTTAACCTCTATAGTGCTGACCTCAGTCCTGACATGTGTGGGTCCTCCGACCATTTTAACGTGGTCCAACGCGGAAATCTTGCAGTCGACATCAAGTTCTCTACTGCACCTACAGTAGCTGTGAGTCTCGTGTGCTACGGTGAATTCGAAAACACTATTCATATTGATTCTGAAAGAAACGTCATCTACGATTACGCTGGTTAGATGAACACTGCACAAATCACTCATGCACTAGAAGAAGATCCTATAACGAAAAAAACGTTTTGTGGTGTATTTCCCTGTGATAAACTACCTCAAACGATCGACAAGTATCCTTGTGGATTTGTCGCGAACACAGATCCGAGTAGCAAGTCTGGAACTCACTGGATTTCAATTTGGATCGGTCCAAGTGATGCTCGGGGGGACCACAACAAGATTCTGGGGGAATATTTTGACAGCTACGGGACTGATGTACCATTGGTGTTTAGAAACTATTTGGAAAAACACACTGATAAATGGAAATATAACAAGCGTAAATTGCAAAGTATTTGGTCCGACGTATGTGGTGATTACTGTATATTCTACCTAAGCCATAGAGCACGTGGTTATAGCATGAACAAAATCGTACAGTTGTTTGATGACAATACTATGTTAAATGACGCGAAAGTGTCTCATTTTGTTAAGACTCACTTTAGAGTTAGTGCAAATCATCTTAATGTTAATCTTATTCAGTTTAGTAAAAAGTTGGTTCAATAAACATTGTAGTTAAAATGAAGTGTGTGTGTGAGTGTGCGTTTTCATTTGCCCTAACCCCATGTATAACACAACGCTAAGAACGTATTTTAAAAACAATTTATTAAGTAAACAATTACAAGATTAATATTTAAGCCAACGTTCCTGAGTTTGTTTTGGCTTGCTTGGTTTTTCGTCACGTCTTTTTAGAAGCTTTTGAAAATACATCGACGAGGTCGAAGCCCCTGGACTGTCTAAGAGACTGCCTTCTTCAGAAAAACTGCGGTCCATTCGGGACTCTTTCCATCGTTCTTCATTCCTCACCAAATCTTTAGGCACATTTATCTTGGATAAAACACGAAAAAATTCCTTTGAACCAGTAGGATTGAAATTTTTTCTCGCCCTCAGAGCATCTGAGATCAAGTCCGAGATGTTTGATTGTGGAATGTTTTCACCCTCGAGCTTCACCTCTCCAGTTTTGTCCCATGTGATAATGTCCGGTCTTTCTTTCAATCGGTTTAAGATAGCTGTCGCCCTGGACTGCATTGTCTTAGGTATATGTTTAACAATGACTTCGTCAGATAATTGTGCATTTTTTGGGTGGGTAGGTTCTTGTGCATTTTTTGGGTGGGTAGGTTCTTCTTCATTTTCAGCATTAGGCGCTATCCGAATAGTTGGTGTTTCGCTGTCCTTTTGCTGTCTGAGATTAAGGTATCTTTCCAGGTTGGCATAGTACATTTTTTGCTTTTCTGTATCATCAACATCCGTGCGTTGGAGAATATTTGTCATGTCTGTGTCCGCATTTATCATGTTTTTTATGATCGGTGAAGTCTCAAGCTTTTGCTTTTGCTCAAATCTGGCATAAGCGTCTTCTGGTACCAAAATCATTCGCTTCATTTTGTTAGTAAACTTCCTAGGACAGTTAAAACAGGTGGTAACAAAGCAGTTAGGAGATTACCACCTTTCTGATTAAGAAACTGTTTCTTTTTCTTTCGCGATACTTTTTTATTTGCAAGTCCACGGAGATGTGTCTTATACCGTGCTAAGCGACGTTTCTGACGAGGTGTGAGTGGAATAACACCTTGTAGTACATTCAGGGCACACTCGCAAATGGAAGTAACCAGGGACACTGGCCCATGTTCAATAAGTAATTTACGTAGTTTCGGTTTGCATTTAGCCAGAACTTGTAGATAAGGAAGATTGTCCTTCATGTGCTTTGACATGTTGCGAATAAGATGTCTTGAGCTGAAACCGTTGTTTAAGTGCTACGTTTAACATAAACAATTTGCTTCCCGCCAGGTAAAATGTTTGTTCTCAATCGCATATTGTCTGGAGTAAGTTGATGTAGATCTAATAGCAGGTAACCATATGGTTTTGCTGTGGCATCTTGAAAAGACTTTAAAAGGAAATTTGTATTGTGTGGGTACATTTGACGTGCCAAAGTTGCAATACCTAGTGAATCTCTCGGGTTTTTAAACACAATCATGTAATGTGAGTTTAAGCTTATAGTTCTTGACTGTTTACCAGGTGGGAATAAATTCTGGGTCAAATACATAATGGATATTCCTCGATGATGGGAACCTCGTGTAAACAAATCGGTCATACGCAGATCCTTGGAACACTCGGACATGAGATCATCAATTATAATTAATGAGTTTGTGTAACCTTCAAGAATGTCGTACAAATTGTCAGGAAATCCTTCGATAAAACTAATATTGGGTAATGTTTTAACCATACTGCCAAATTCTGACTGATGCTCACCATAACAATAAAGTATTTTTGACGGTACGGGATCAAAAAGCTCGTTGCAATTGTAAAGCATTTGTCTGACCAAGTGAGATTTTCCCGATTGACTTTTACCACAAATATAAAAGTTAGCTGGTGTCTTAAATCGCACGTCCATACTGATTTCAAGCAATGTCTAAAATGACAAAACTGTTAATTGTATATGAAGCTATATACAGGTGTGTGACTGATTTGTTTACATTAACATAAAGTGCAAAGTGTATGCTTTGACCGAAAAAGGTATGTACACAATCACAGACACAACAGAGTTACTTTATTTCCTGTCAACTACATATTTTACTCTTTTGTATGGCATATCCATACAAATTTGATTTTCATGTTTTTTTTTTGTCTGACCGCATACACATCAGGTGGGTGTATCTATGTTAAGGTGATAATGCTTCTAGACTGTTCAAATCAAGGCTTATATTAAACGAAATACCTGTACCAAAGTCCGAACACATAAAAAGTACAAGGTTGCTAAATTTAAGAGAAAACAACACCTCTCAAATTTCATGATGCTAAATATTACAGGTTTGTATTATTTTTTTGGTGAACAAATGATTGGAGTTTTTTCGGGGGACCATAGTATACATGATTCTTTAATAATTAACTTTTAATGTTACAATGATAACATCAAACTGTAAAATTACAAGGATGTTAATATTGCTAAAATATTTCATGTTGAAGATTTCACATATGGTTGACTATAATATAGTATCAGGTTTAACATTCACAAATTAGTCCTCCTCGTTAAAATCTTAAGAATGATTAAAACAAAGACTGTCTATAAAATGAAGCGTCATTTTCATCGCTATACATTTCAAAGTCATTAATGAAATCACGATCGGATTCATTTTCTTCTTCATAGTCATTGTCTGTTTCATTATCTGTGTCCATCAAATTAACATCATCAGCAATGTCCTCATTGTAAATTTCAATATCCATCATCTCGACATCATCTTCGGTGCCATCAACCTGCATATGTTCCACGGTGGTCGGTGCTGTAGGATGAACCATAGTAAAAAGAATATGGTCGGGAACAGATTGCATGGTTGGAAGAGCAGGTTGGTGACCAGTAATAGCCAAAGGGGATAGTGTCTTCACCTTTACCAATGATTATACGTTTATCGTAGACAACTTGATAAGATTTCACCTCACGCTTGTTGGCAAGTCGCCGGGTCTGTTTTTCTCTTGTTATTTTACATTCATTTATTATATCTAAGCTAGCTTCCTTTTTTTTCTTGTCTACGTCGTCTGCAGATGTGTTTAAAAATTTACATATAACGTCTTTCACTGAATCAAAATTAAGAATTTGACTATTCTTAAAATTTAAAGTAAACCCTCGTACTTTACAATGTTTTGTATTATTACTCACAACATATGAATAATTCTTAGCCCCTCCACATGCAAACTTTGTAATATAACTATCTGGCCCATGTTTTGGCGTAATTTCATCTGTTAGTTGCCCTAGGTAATCCCCCAGGACCGGTTCAGGGCTACCCTCTCTAGTTACATAAATACAACTATCCGTGTCTACGTAAAGCACATTTTCTCCTAACAGGTCCATTAGGTTGTAAAGTTCAAGTCTAGCCCATGCTGTGGTAAAAATTCCTATGAATATATTAGTTAATTTATTCTCTGCTTGATACTCATGCTTACGTTTAAATACTATTTCCACTAAATCATTGTTTAAAATAGATAAATCATGCATTTCTACATCGGCACCATTGAGGCGTCTGTAAAAATGAAGAGGATCACTAACAAATTCAGTATTTAACCAGTCATCTCTCTGGCAAAACTTCCCCCATAGACTATTTAAGCATAACTTTGCAATAGCCCTTAGCCCTGGATTGTACTTAATTCTATCTATTCTTAAAGCAATTCCTTCATTTTTATAGTGTTCGCTCATGTATTTCGTCTGGTCCTCGGGTGTGCGAACCCATTCTGGAAAACCCGAACTTTCCTGTTTTATCCTAAGAAAATGATTCACATATTCACTAAATAAATCGTTCGACGTTTCCTCGAAGTTCCAAATTTCATAAATTTTTAAAATCCTGTACCCCTTTTCGATCGCTTTTTCAACCTCAACAGTGGTAAATGTGCCCAAAAACGATCTTTCCTCTTCAGAATGCCGGCATTCTGAAGAGTTATCCATGACACACTGCTTACATAGAGGGAAAAACAATTTACCTTTCAGACGTACTGGAAGAACCGGATGATATAAATTAGCTGGCGCCAAAACTTTACACTTTATCAAACCAAAATAATTTGAAATTTCCTCAAAGTTTTCACGGATAATTGTTGGATGTGAAACCGGATATTTTTTTTTTGTTGACGAAAGGATACAATGAAGTGTAGTCAACATATTTCATTTTTTCCCCTTCCTGAATGTCCCGGAATAACTTAAACCCATTAACCCTGCCCCCAAAAAACGCATCACGAGGTTCCAAGTTAGTAACAATATCATATGTGTCTAAAAACTGTTGCATTTCGTGTGTTTCTTTAAGTTTCCGGTAGTCATGTTCCCAGATACTCCTTACTTCGTACCCTAAGTCCCGTAGTCTCTGTTCCCGTTGAACTGTATCCTCATAAACGTCAACCATTTTACGATGACTATGAAAGGGGTGATCATTCTTACCGTCAAAACATAAAGGACAACCGTGATATACACAACCATAAAATTCAAACACCGTATTAGTTTCCTCGCAAAACCCGTCTACATAGTACGTTTTCCCATTCACATCAGCGATTGCCTTTTCATTCCCGTTACATGCATGCCTAATAGTCAAATTCTTTTGATCTGCTATAAATTCTAACCACTCAATGGAACTTTTAGAGTATGGTTTTTTCACACCACTATACATATTTTTAGGCACTATTCCAATTGTTTTCTCTTTCAAGTATTTTGAACGATAAACAGCCATCACTGCGGCGGCGATGGTGCAATAGCAAAATGGATCAACGTTTGTTTCAGCTAAAAAAGTATCACGGAACTGTACACAACATAAACGTAAAATTGTTACATCTTGTGAGCAATAGGTATGCATTTCTTTTTGAAAATCGAAAACATGATTTGTTTTGGTTAGTTCCTCATGCCACTTAATAAGCTTACTTCGAGCTTTTTCTGATTTAGTGTCTGGACTATAAAATTCTATATCCGGCATAGGCCCGACATAATGTTGGTTTTCCAAAGTGTTAAATTTAAATGGAAAATCGCCTTTTGAATGTTTGGACTCATCCAAACCAAAAGTTTCCGGAAACTTCGATAAAGGCATTTGTAAAAAATTCAGCGAGTCAATCAGACGGATTTTATAATCTTTAACTGTAAGTTGCATTATTTTCTGCCCCGAGTGTATAACATGCATTTCAGCAGTAGGTCTGTTTTCAATTAGCCACCTTTCTATAAACACTCCATCGAACGCTTTAGCATTGTGAGCTATCGCTGTGTACCCTTCATGTTTCCTATCAAACAAAAACATGCAAAACTCGCTCAAAGAATCATACCCTTTGAAAATATATTCAGCTCCACAAGCATACTGAGCGACAACATAATTAACAACATGTTCCCCGCTTGAAAAATCTGTTTCAAAATCATAAAAGATTAGTTTATTGTTGAGTGTTTTAGGTTCTTCAGTCTGCATATAGCACAAATGGCCAGACAAGACATGTTCTTTACACACATGGCACACATATTCACCGCAACGATGTACATTTTGTCTCTCTCTGTCAACAATTACCAGGCATGTTTGACACCGAAACGACTTGTCACATTTGGAGGGCAGGTCAACACCCTTAGACAGTCGACTCTTTTTATGATGATTGTAACAAGCAACCGAACGACAGACTTTGTAACAATCAGCGCATACTTGTTTTTCGCATGAAATCAAACTACAATCTTTACGTAAGCAAGTGTTACATGGATCGGAGCAAGGATGATTGAAATAATTCGAAACGTAAGACTTACATTTTTGACATAAAAACCGTTTTCCGTGGAAAGAAGGGAGTTTTTCAGGATTAATAACATTAAAATGATCTCCATGCTTGTACAAAATAATCTTCTTATTACCCCTGGGACCTTCATATATTACTGAATTCCGTGCATCGAAGTCTATAACTATGATCTGATAGCCCACCAGTACCCCTTGGAATTTGGAAATTTCCCGAAGACCACAAGGTCCAGACAATACGTTCGCTTTTTTGTATAACTTCAAAGCTGCCTGTTTCTGAATCATCCTTCCTAATTTAAACTGTTTTAATTTCGGATGATTATCTGCGAGGGCCTGACCTACGGCTATAGCCCGACCACAACACAACGCATCCTTATTCTTAATGGTAATGATAGATTTTTTAACTATACTATCTTTACTATAATCTAATACTTTAAGAGATGTAGAGTTTTTACCAGACCCTGTTGGCGACTTGATGGCTACCACATCAATGACAAACGACTGGTCAAGGGGAATATTCTCATTACTCTGTAAAACTTTTGTAATCTCGGACATTACTTTAGCAGCTGTCATTTGAAGGGACGGCAACAGCCTTGTACTGATAGGAGCTTTTAACACGTCCGATCTGATCATAACACGAAGCAGGTCTTCCGCAGGCGTTTTCAAGTCACATTGTTTTTTTACCTGCATATGAGAAAAAAGGACTTAATCGAGTAAATTGACATCTATAATTAGGCCTTAAGAACGAAAACATGACAATTGCTTAATAAAGGAATACATTTCACGTTATATACCTGGTCAATAGTTTCTGTAAAGACCCCATCCAATTCTTTCAGGATATCTTTAACTTTGACGGTACCCGTTTCTATTGGTTTTGCCATTGTTGCACGGTAGACACAAGAGGCAGCCCCAAATTTTCTAACAAATTTTTCTGAAACCTTCTCCAGGTTAAAATGGACTGTTTTCTTTTTATGGGAGCTACGCGACAATCTAATGTTTTCACGTTTCTCCATTAACCTTACTCCATGGTTAAGAAGTCTGGCAGATCTCTTTTGCCAATGTAGTACATGCTTTAAATCAGGTCGTGCCTTTGAAAGTTCCTTAGTCATTTTTTCCAAAAAACGTTTTGCTTTTTTATTTTTAACAATGGCTTGTTTTCTTAATCGTTCCATTTCTCTTTGAGATTCCATTTTTAAAAAGATAAAAACCGTAAAACAAGAACTTGACTGGTCTGTTCAATGAGAACACCTTTGCGCAATAATAAGGAACTAAGCTACTTCATTTCTATATGTACAGCACACTCACAGCGCACCATTGGTGGTAGTTTTAACAGTATTTAATTAATCAATCATGTTAACATACAATAATATATTACTTAATTGTTCATAACTGTTCGATTCAATGTTCATAATAGAAAACGGTATAAACTTACATATAGGCATAGTTCTAAAATAATGTTTGTAAAAAGTCTTAGTCCTCTTCGTCTGATGATTCCAGTATTTTGCACCTTTTTGAACCGTTTTCCTTTCGCCACTTTTTTCAAGTCATTCCTTTTTCTCTTCGTTTTCTTTACGGACTTTACATCAGCCCACTGAAAAAAGTCGCACTTCTCATTTGCATCCGTTTCTTGGCAGCGAAAGTACGGGCGGTCAGGATTAGACGACGAATGAGAGACCCATAAACTTGCCACATCCTCACAATTGCACATGGGGAACTTGTTGGGTTTGTACTGTTTCAGCACTTTCGTCTAGAACACGTCCATCAAATTAGTATACTGGTCTGCTGGAGTGAAAAAGGTGCAGGTTTCTTCTCTACATGTCAAAAAAGAGCGATCATCTTTGGACTTGAATCGTTTCACTCCAGCACCACAAAAGCAGGGATACTTCTCCACAGAAACCATATTTTTTTTAGTGGTGATCTATCGAACTAAATCTCAAGTCTGTGGACGCAATGAAACACCCCCTATTTTTATATGTACGGTTTTCGCGCCAAATTTTCAGGGTACACTAATAACCATAACGCAAACTAACCCGTATAAATTTAATTAGCATTAACACCTGGTCTACAATGAAAAACGGAACGACACCCAACCACGATCCACAGCGTGAAAGCAGAATGACTCCTGACTGATGTATCTTTGTAAATAACACAACCACAGCAAGAAGTAAAGAACAAAATAACCAAGGAATCTACCTATACTCTGTAGGAGTTGAAATAAACTCAGCAATCACAGCAAGAACAAAATAATGCATGACCTACAGAAAGAAAAGAATCTTCCTGACCTTGAAAATGAACGTATTTACTCTATAGGAGTCGAAATAAACTCAACAACCACAGCAAGAACTGAATAACGCATAACCTACGGGCTACGGCAAGAAAGGGACCTACCTATAACCTGAAATATAAACACAATAATCACAGCAAGCATAACCGTAGGACCTACTGAGCAACAATGAAGTTTACCTAGTCTAGAGATAACACGATTAATATATTCATGACCTCAGTACAAACACAATCAAATAACCTAAGGCTCTCAAAGACTATACAGTAATCAATAACGCACAATAATTAATATCAATTATTTTATTTTTTTGTACTTGTAGTCCTATAAGTCCACTTTCATTTTTTATCTTTTAGACACTTCCCAAATTTCCAGGCTACACTAATAATCATAACGCAAACTAACCCGTATAAATTTAATTAGCATTAACACCTGGTCTACAATGAAAAACGGAACGACACCCAACCACGATCCACAGCGTGAAAGCAGAATGACTCCTGACCTACAGCAAGAAAGGAATCTACCTATACTCTGTAGGAGTTGAAATAAACTCAGCAATCACAGCAAGAACAAAATAATGCATGACCTACAGAAAGAAAAGAATCTTCCTGACCTTGAAAATGGACCTATTTACTCTATAGGAGTCGAAATAAATTCAACAATCACAGCAAGAACTGAATAACGCATAACCTACGGGCTACGGCAAGAAAGGGACCGACCTATAACCAGAAATATAAACATAATAATCACAGCAAGCATAACAGTAGGACCTACTGAGCAACAATGAAGTTTACCTAGTCTAGAGATAACACGGTTAATATATTCATGACCTCAGTACAAACACAATCAAATAACCTAAGGCTCTGAAAGAGTACATAGTAATCAACAGCACACAATAATCAACATGGAAAGCCGAATTGGTAAGCATTTAATATCAATTATTTTATTTTTTTGTATTTGTAGTTCTATAAGTCCACTTTCATTTTTTATCTTTTAGACACTTCATGCAAATGCAATCATTTGTAATAAACTGTGTATACAACTAACTACATACGTGAACAAATTATTAACATAAATATGGAAAAACGGAAAATATTTATCAACCATAAAGTAAAATCTCATTGTTTTTCCTCATATTTTAGATACATGTTCCCTGTGTAATGGGTTTATAATAAAACCGGCATGCGGACATGTGCTGCATGCTACCGAAATGGAGCAATTCCTGCTAAATTTTAATGAAGCATTTTCCTGCCCCACATGCAGGCAAGTCTTAGCATATACCTATATTGTTTTATGCATAAGAATAATTAATTTCGCAGCATTATTTTGTAACGTGAAGTCTGACAGTTCATTGTTTTCGTTTTAGAGCTCCTGATCCGGAAACGGATGATTTATTTAAAAACCCCACTTTTTGGTTAAATTTAATGGCGTATGTATTTCCTTATAATAAACTATATCATCTCTTACAAGCTTGAAATATTAACATTATTTACTTGTCTTTTACAGAGTAATTGGTGAAGTCTTATTCAACTAGTTTACCGTAAAATGTCCTTAATTCTTATATTTATATATATATATATATATAAATATATATATATATATATATATATATATATATATATATATATATATATATATATATATATATATATATATATATATATATATATATATATATATATATATATATATATATATATATATATATATATATATATACATAATCATTTTGTAAAAGTATAGCTGTATAAAATAAAACTGATAACTACAATAGTTCCCGAGTTTTAGTTTTAAGTTTTTTTCGTTCTCTTGAACAAAGTTCTTTCCTCCAGTCTTGACATGTGTACTTCAAAAGTTCAAGTCCATTTACTGTTGGTTTCATATCTTGTAAACTATTCATAAAATTTTGAACAGTTGTCGCTTCAGACACAGAATTCACTGCTCCATCAAAATATAAACTCATCCGTTCATCCACTTCCATCATCAAACAATCATGCTGACGTTGCGAAGGATGATCAATAAGACAACCATTGCAGTATTCCGTTACTAAGACCATGACACGGGATGCAGTTTCCTCTGCGTAACACTTCAACAATTTTTCTTCAATTATTATTTGACGATTACTTAAAAAATTTTCTAAGTGACTTATGTCCATTGGTGCTATCTTCTTAAGGTTATCACTTTGAAAAGCCATTTTGCAAGCAAAAAACACGTCTACACGGTAGCAATTGCTAAATTAGACTAAAGAGTAAACGAATAACAGATCACCTTGAAAAGCCATTTTGCAAGCAAAAACATTAAAACCTGACACAAAGCGCAGGTATTTCCGGTCAACATGCGCGCGCCACGGTATACACATCATAGCCTGGTAACTAACTGACACGGGTAAGAGCTCCTCAAAAAATGCTGACGTAAGTGTTCTATACCTGCACCATACCTACTCCTGACTCTAATGGCATTGCTGTTGTCATGAAGTTTAATGATATTTTATATTTAGAACAACATTTGTATTTTCTTTCAATGGAGCTACATACTAATTTATTTGAAATTGTGCCTGTGCAATTAGTAGCCTGTGGAACTGATAATACTGTGCACTGTAGAAAACAGAAGAATAGTGAATATCAAAAAAGAAAGCGGTGTATAAAAACAGAAAAGTTTCAGAGGAAACTGATCATGAGAGAAAAAAAAGACTTGAGAAAAAAAGGGAGTCCAAAAAAAGAAAGCAATTAAATGAAACTGACAGTGAAAGACAACTAAGACTTCAAAAGCAAAAACGTACAGGTACAAGAAAAGTAGCACAGCTTCAATCTAAAATAAGCCAACAGGATTATTTAAATGCATTTGACAGTACTCAAAATGGTAGTATTGAAGAACAATTTTGGGCTAAAACTAACATTGACAAATTTCACAAGGCTATCCAATATGTTGTTAGTCAATGTACAGTATGTTGGGAAGCATGGCCTCTTAAATCTAAACCAAGGTCAGTTTATGTCTGTTCAAGATGTTCAAGAGATAAAAAATCTCCCAAAAAATTTTCTTGTGAAAATTCCATGATACCTTCATGTGTTCCAAATGAATTGAAAAGTTTAACTCAGGTTGAGGAAATGTTAATTGCTTGGCTTTACCTATCATGCGAGTTTACATTAAACCTGGTGGTCAACGTGGTTATTCAGGGCATTGTATTAACTTGCCACAAAATGTAAATGAACTTGCAACATCTTTGCCAAGATATCCCAAAGATTTAGCAGTTATTATTGTCAAAGTGAAAGGAAGAGACAATACATTCAGAGATGTTACTGTGCGAAGACTAAAAGTACACAATGCTTTAATTTGGCTTATAAACAATAATCCATATTATGCTGGGTTAACAATTAATGACAATGCTCTAAATTCATTACCTGAGAATGGTGTTCCACCAGATCTTATGACTGTTGAGACTGATGAAGACACAGTCTCAGATAATGATTGTTCTCCTGATTTGGGTCCCCTTACCGACAATCCCTCAGATGATATTGTTTATAATGATTCTACTGAAATGAGTAGTTTTTTACCAGTTGGTGAAAAGCAACAACTGGTAATCCTAGCTGTCAGAAATCAGCTGTCCAAAAATGAACCGATGCAATGGCCGTCTGTCGAAAATGAACCATTAAATGAGTATCAGATTTCCCACCTGGCCACTATGGCTTTTCCAACTTTATTTCCCGATGGGAAAGGTGATCCCACTAACCAAGGACTTCTAAGAGACGTTCCTCTTCAGGAACGAATAAAGCATCTTTTAAAATTTGCTGAAATTATTGATGTTAAGTGGGTGTATCGTTTTGCAAACCACCCCAAATTTTCATATTGGGCATTTAATATGATTCAAAGAAAGCGAATCTTACAGCAAAGTGGAATATTCCTTCAACAGAATCCAGGTGAAGCACATCTCACCATTGATGAACTGCGTGAGATTGCCAACAGTGGTAATGCTAATGTATTTATGTCAAAACTGTCAAGATATGTTGGCAATATTGCTGGCACCAATGCTTACCTGGAATAGAGTAAGAGAGGAACTCAAGGCAATCATAACAAAAGTTGGACCACCAACCTTTTTTTTTTCACTTTTTCCTCTGCAGACATGCATTGGCCTGAGCTACATGCTTTATTCAAAGCTGATGCTGATAATGACATTAGTAATTCTACCACCGAAGTAAGACGACAAAATGTTATCAATAATCCTCATGTTGTAGATTGGTTTTTCACACAAAGATTAGAGAGCTTTGTAAAACACTGGCTTTATGATACTCTTGGCGCAAAATGGCACTGGTTTAGATATGAATACCAAGGGAGAGGTAGTATCCATTGTCATGGTCCTGCAAAACTAAATAATGACCCAGGTTTGTGTCAACTTACACAGACTGCTTTGAAAGGTTACTTAGCTCAAGAATTCAAAGATGAAAATTATTGTTCTGACACGACTGAACTAGACCAGGATATTGAATCTGGTCAGAAGGCTGCTGATACAGTATGTCAGTATGTTGATTGGTTGTTATCAACTTTTAATCCAAATCCACCAGATGAAGATATGTGGATAAGACCAGAAGTCCATCCTTGTCAAAGAAACCATAATGACATTCCTGAACATGAAAAACAATCAGATTATGTAGATCTGTTAAACATGGTACAACGACACACTCGTTGTAGTACAAGCTATTGCCTTAGAAAAAAGTCAAATGAAACTGAGTTAAAATGTAGATTTCATTTCCCTTTTGATCATTGTTTTCAGACAAAATTAGAGTTTGAAAAAATTCATACTTCTGGTGATAATGAGCATTATAGAGCCAAAATTGTGACTAAACGAAATGACTCTCGATTAAATAACCATCAACGACTTCAAATCCAAGGATGGAGAGCTAACTGTGATGTTCAAGTTGTCATTGATCATTATGCTTGTGTCGAATATCTTACAAAATATGCAACTAAAGGTGAACCAAGGACACCTCTTTTGAAACAAGCATTCAATTCTATTGTGAAAAATGTTGGCAGTAATACTGAGCCACGTAAAGCTATTAAAAAGTTAATTATGAAATCTCTTGGTGAAAGAGATTATGCAGCTCAGGAGACAATGCATCATTTATTGTCTTTGAAGCTACATAGTTCATCCTTTAAAGTGATGCCAGTGAGTCTAAATGGTTCACGTCGAGTACGTGATGCAGGGAGTATTGAAGAGGGTGAATCATGTACTGACTATTCAGTTCTTGATGTGCATGCTAATCGTGAACAATATGAGAGCTCACAAGATTTAATAAACATGAACTTTGTTCAGTTTGCTACAGCATACAAAGTTATTAACAATGAGCTGACAAAATTACCAGAAAATATTATACCACGAATATTTCCAACATATTGTCCTAATCCAAAAGGTCCAAATTTTGGGCTTTATTGTAAATATCAACTCCTGAGGTATAAACCCTGGAAAACAACCCAAAATAATGCATGGGGTGACCAGGAACCAACTGATGAGGTTCTGATCAATTCTTGGCATGAATTCCTGCAGACACCTTATGGACAGTCTAATGTCCCAGACTGGTTTGATAGAGGAATACACTGTTGATGAGCAATATGATGTTGTTGACACTAACAGTTTTAGTGAAATGCAAAAACTTGCTTATGACATTGTTAAGAGTCATTTTGAAGATACATCATCTGAGAAAGAACCACTACGTCTCATTATAAATGGTGTTGCGGGAACTGGTAAAAGTTACCTTATTAATGCTTATAACATTAGAAGTGTAACTGTGCATTCTCCATTAAAGTTACCAATAGGATCAAGAGGTAATAAAGATCTAACAGGACAAAGCTTGTGCAGGTTACAAGAGAGTCTTAACAACAGTGGATGTATCATAATTGATGAATACTCCATGCTTGGGCAAGTTTCTTTTGGCTGGATAGACAAACGTTGCAAACAAGCAACTGGTTATAATGACAAAGTGTTTAGAGGGAAATCTTTGATTTTAACTGGTGATCCAGGTCAATTACCACCAGTAGCAGATAAGCCACTTTACCATGGTAAACCATCGAACGCTGTTGGTGAACAAGGTTATCAAGCATATCATATGTTTGACAAAGTTATTAAACTCACTGTGAATCAACGTGTGCAAGGTATGACACCTGAACAAGTTCAGTTCAGAGATTTGTTATTACGACTTCGTAAAGGTGAGTCAACAGTTGATGACTGGAACTTACTTCTGACACGTCAGCCATCAAATATCACTAATTTATGTGACTTTGAAGATGCTACTAGACTCTTTCATAGTAATAAACAAGTAGCTAACTACAACCATGAGCAGCTAGCAAAGCTTGAGGATCCAATTGCTTGTATCAATGCTCACCATTCATCAGCATTGGCTAAAAAAATATCCTCAGATGATATGTCCGGGTTAGAACCTGTCGTGTTTCGGGCAAAAGGTGCTAGGGTCATGTTAACCATGAATTTGTGGTCAAGTGTTGGCCTTTGCAATGGGGCTACCGGAACAGTTGTTGATATTGTCTATCAAACCAACCATCAACCACCAGAACTACCTATTGCAGTTGTAGTTAAATTTGAAAACTATAGAGGAACTGTTCCTAATGAAAATCAGCCATCGTGTATCCCAGTACATCCAATCACTGTCTCATCACAGGCAGAAGTTGGTCTCCATGATAGGCAACAGTTACCACTTAGACTTGCTTGGGCTTTAACAATACACAAGAGCCAAGGACTAACACTTTCAAAAGCATGGATTGATATTGGAAAAACTGAAAAAACAGCTGGAGTTTCTTATGTTGCTATTAGCCGAGTAAAGTCACTTGCATCGTGTGTCATTGAACCAATGACATATGAACGATTGACAAGCTTGAAGTCATCAGCTAACTTACAATATAGGCTTGAAGAAGAAAACAGGCTGGGTCAGTTGGCACAGGTTACTAGCTGTAAATTTAGACCACAAAACTATTGAGTTTCAACAGTAGAGGGATTTGATATATAGTCCCTGTTATAATATTTTATGTAATCTGCTATATACCTTTTAAACAGCAATTTAATATGTAAAATAATAACCAATTTATTCATTGTCACTCTGTATGGATGAAAATGATGATTTGCAAGACAAGACAATGGTAAGTTGTTTTTTTTTGTGGAACCCCTCCCCCTGCACTTTCATTTGTTTATGTTTCTAAGTAAATATCAATAATTTCTTTCTATAGTTCAGATGGATTTGAAAGATGCCATATTTGAAAAGATGCCAAACTGATGGATAAAAACGAAATGGTTGTTACGGTTAGATCCTAATCAAGATATATTACACCATATGTAAAAATAGGATGGGACATTAACAGAAATGTATTCCTCTTGAAAGAAAAATGCTGATTTTCAAGATTGTGTGCATAAATACATCGTATGCAATGTATGGGATCTGAAATTCAAGTATTATGAAATTCCTGTACCAGACACTACATGTTTTAAATCTACCAAATGGATGGAATTCAGTTTATCATAATTTATGCGATGGGTTGGAATCTTCAAAGCACAGTATGGTTAAATCACCATACTTCTTTTCAACCTTCATCGTGGATGCCAGGAGCATTGTATCCCAAGCTTACCCTAACAAGTTACCCTCACAAGATATTAGACAATAATGATGGCCATCAATGAAGACAACATGTTAAATAAATTTGGAACATCTACGTGTTGCACAAAACATCAGACAATGGACTATCATAAACTACCTAGAACTAATATTGCAAGAAAGAACCTATCTAACACTTTGAAGGACATATTTCCTTCATGACGTTTTGAAGACTGAAATAATAGTGTGACTTCTATTCATGTTTAATGGCAGTTTAGAATTATTATCGGCACCAAGAATCACATGACATTACACAAAGTAATGTAATTCACAGTGCACTATGTAGCACGTTGTAATTTCAACTATTTTAAACAAATTAAATTCATTCATACAGTGTGTGACTGTGTGTAAAATTATGTTAAAAGATTAGTATAATCAAGGCGCAGATCGTACGGCAGCACTTTCCTTGCGATAGTAACTTCTAGTTATATAAATATACTAAACCAGGCATGGCATCTAAAAACATTTACTCATATATATATATATATATATATATATATATATATATATATATATATATATATATATATATATATATATATATATATATATATATATATATATATATATATATATATATATATATATATATATATATATATATATATATATATATATTTATCACATTCTTGTGCCTTTATCCGGGCGATAACACGGTGACATAAAAACGATATGTCCCGTGATATCGTTTTTTGTCCCGCGATATCGTTTTGTCCCGCGTTATGTTACTAACTTTCTTTTTCTTATTCAATCGTAATCAATATATTTAGTTTATAATACCTGGCGACGATATATTTTTTTTATACCCCGTTTGTAAGTCTTGAAAGAAATTCCTTCTATCAACAGTCGTCTTGTCGTCTCATATTATATATTAATATGACGACGTCACGAAACTTATGACGTCATGTCATTCGGGAAAATTCAGCCCAACCACCACAAAAAAAGTGCCCGAACGCTTATGAGTATCATAGAAATAATAGATATAGAATACGTCTTTGGTAACCTAGCCGGTACTTAAATTAAAAAAAAGTGCCCTTATAAATCCGCCATATTAGATTTTTCCCAGGAGTGGTTTGTGCGAAATGCATTGGAGTGAGTTTAATTTTGCCCTAATAGATCGTCAATTTTTAATTTTAATATGGCGTCACTTGTTTACCTGAAAATAGATAGGAGCACGCATTCTATATCTATTAATTCTATGGTTACTATGCAATGAAACGTCTGGCGACAAAAGTACGTGTAGATCGATTATATCTGAATGGCTTTAAAAAATTTTTATACCTTTTCTAATTGTTTTCAACTCTTAAAAACGATGAAAAGCGGGAGCTTTCGTTAATTTTTCTTGTTGTTGCTAGGCAACTGCAGGACAGGTCAGTTGTTTCATGTCAGTATGTCGTATTATTGTTAAGATATATGCATGTCTGCATCATGCAGCTGGGCAGCTGTGTACTACATGGTTAAACCGTTGGTCATGCAAATGTCCCGTAGTTTTACTTTACTAACAATAAGACAAAACGTGGTTGTATTGTTAAAAGACAATTTACAATGCTGGGCAACCAGCAGATAGCAGCTGGGTATATTGTTATTGCTATACGCTCATTATTGCTGCTGGTAAGGTCCGAGCTTATTCGGGTCGAAAGTTTTGTAATGGCCAGACAGTTTGAAACTATTGCTCAAGATTCCTGTCGTATGTCAAGATGCAGAGTTTTTGGTATCTCTCCCTGGTTTCTAAACAAAATCCAAACCTTCACCCAAACTCAGACCGTTTCTAACCTTTATATTTATTGTATTGCTGACAAAGATTACATGCTTCCTGGTTATAATGTTTCCCCTGTTCTACATGATTCTGGTAGTGATGAATTTGGACATGGAACTGACTCTCTTGTTAAATGGAGACTTTACTCTGAACACCAGTGTTCCTGCTACGATAAAGATTCCCATTTAGCTTCATGCAGGCTAATGTTAACCTCTTCAATCACTCCAATTTTCAGCTTTTCACTCAAGCAGATGAACTTAATTTTTCTTAGCATAATAGTTCTGATGAAGATTGGTTTCACCCTGCTATGCCTTATTGCCCCAACGCTGAATCCTCCAAGATGTCCAAGATCTACAATACCGGCAACAAATTAAGTCATTCCATTGGTGCGTTGGAGATTCTCCTTATGAATTTTAAAAGCAATTGGCAATCCGTCAACAACACATGGGATCGTAAACCCTTGTGGCAAGCTTAATTAGAGTATGGTGATGAAGAAATTGGTGAGGAAAATTTCTCCCGTTTTGGCACTATCGCAGACGCCTTCCCTAATGTTAGTAAAATTTCATTCTACTAATAAACAGCCTAGTGAATCAGGAGACAGTTATTTTAAGGTTAAGATCAATCGTGGTCGTTACAGTCAAGTACAACCCGATGTTCATGGTTCAGCCTAGAGTCGTCAGAATCAGAACGCTATTCCTGGTTTTACTTTCGTTTCTTGGCTTGGTGCAAGTGATTTACCTGTCGGTCATTATTGTGGTGTTCTTTCTCAAGGCAAAGACCAAATGAAATTTCTTCCTAAATGGACCAACCCACCCGAGCAGGTATTTTTCCAGGCCCCTCCTATTACTGAAGCCAACGCCGTTGTTACCTGGCTATTCCAAGCTGAATATGAGGTTACTATTGAATACAAAGAGAATACCGTGGGATAATTTCCTCTTGATTTATCTGAAGTACTTTCTGTTGGTGTATTGACAACGCTTTTGGCATGCATACTGGCCCTGGCAGAATGGATTAGATATCCGCCACTCAAGAAGTTGGTCTTGGTTCTATGTAGTCCTGAAACCAATGGCGTAATAAGTCGCTTGCTCATAATTCTCAATATGATAACTATCTAAAACGCCTCCTTACCCGCTCTTATTACAGTTCTGCTTTTCACGACGTCGACGCCACCGAACGTCAACAAAGAGCTTATC
The DNA here is from genome assembly GCA_963855995.1 of Muricea muricata. Taxonomy (NCBI): domain Eukaryota; kingdom Metazoa; phylum Cnidaria; class Anthozoa; order Malacalcyonacea; family Plexauridae; genus Muricea; species Muricea muricata. Next base: position 96,849,519 of record OY979716.1, on the reverse strand, counting down.
AAATGGACCCTATAACCCGTACGTAGAGCAAGCCGGCTGCGTCGAATGTGATTATCACTATTGTGGACCTGAGACGGCTGCGTATGTCCACAACGGTCAGTTTGGCGATCAATCTGATGTTGCTCATGATATTGGAACTTATAGAGATCATATATTAAATCGCTACCAAGGAGACAATAATGAGTTTTAAAAATGACTATAGTTCAAAGTGTAGCTAATTAACTATATACAAATTCAATAACGTATATATTTTTCTCTTCTACGTTGTAAATAGTTTTTCTTGTCCTAACTTATTCTTAAAATATTCCCATACTAGAGGTGTAATGTCTAGTCTCTTATATCTTTGAAAGCTTCCTTCTTTGAGAACTTGTAATGGAAGCCAGTGGCGGATCCAAGGTAAGTCAAAATAAATTATAGCAGCCAATTTTAAATTCAAAATAACTTTATAACAATGTCATAGGTTATGAATTTCAAAGAATAAAATCTAACCAATGAAGTTGCTTTGAAGGTATTTTAAAATGTAGATATATCTTAGAATGAGCTGTGGTAATTTATTTTGACTTACGCTAGATCCGCCACTAATGGAAGCATCGATTCAATAGCGTCGACTTCTCGTCCGGTACATATTTCATTGGCTCTTAATTGCTGCATGCGATGATGAGATCGCCCATCTCGCGTCGTCTAGAGGTATGAAACTCAACTGTAAGAAATGCAAGGAAATGGTTATATCCTTCCAACAGTACCGTCTTCCACAGGAAAACCCAATATATATCGACGGTGTCCTGGTGCAGACTGTCGTCATTTAAACTCCTTGGGGTGATGCTGAGAAGTGATCTTTTGTGGAGCGATCAGGTTGATTACGTCGTCAAAAAAACTAATTCTAGATTTTACGCTTTGCATCAGCTAAAAAAGGCTGGATTGAATGTTGGGGACCTTGTTGTCATATATTGCAACCTTTATCAGGTCTCGTATTCAATATGCTTTTCCTACATGGTCAGCGTTAACGAAGAGTCAGTCAGATGCGATTGAATTAATCCAAAAGAGAACGTTACGTATTATTATTCCTGGCCATGGCATACTCTGATGCACTGAAGGCTACTGGGCTAGAAACTCTATGTACCCGTAGACAAAATTCTTATAAATCCTTCGTGAACAAACTTGACTCTGATAGTCCCTGAGTTAATCCACTTAGCGGTGTTATAGCAAGGCAACCAGATGTAAATACTCATGATTACGACCTACGACATGATTCTAACACGTTGCAGAAAACTAATACAGAACGATTTCAAAATTTTATGACTGTTAAATATAGCTATTCGCGTAAATTTTTAAAATAATTTTTTATAATTATTAGTAGTTGTTGATAATAGTTAAAAACAATTATTAGTCTTAGTAAATGTTTTGTAAATTACCTACTATGTATTACCCTTAATTCAGTGTATATACTGCAAAATGGTCTATTAAACTGATTACTATTATTATTATCAACTTCAAAATGGAAACTCTCTGATTGAGTGTGAGTTGGAAAGCGAATTAGTAAAGCTTCTGGAGAAAATACACCAACTTCTCCTTCACCCCAAAAACAAGATTATTATCGTAATGCGATATGTTTACAGTAAGTTAAGATGGAGACTATCAATATATGATCTTTCACAAACCTGGGTTGTTCGAAACTTGGAGGACAAAGTAATACGATATGCTAAGGATTAGTTACACTTCCATCAAGGAGAAAACCTAGGACACATCAAATTATCGATAAGCAAGTTTGGCTTCGGCTTTCAACTGCCATCGGATGTCTTCAAATTCTGTATACTGAGTACGAGGGTAATTTTAAAAAGTCAAAGAACAAAGAAATTAGAGCCGTATTTAAAACCACTAGCACTTCAAATATAGTGACTGATTTTGTAATTGTAAACAATAAAGATAATCCTAATCTTGCTCTGAAACATCAGATTGAAAATAATGTGCTTGAACATCTGGCAGGGTTAACAGAACAGAACGTATTATGCAACATATGAAGATGGAAGCTACTTCCAAACAAATTTCAACATGGAAACAAGTTTGTGATCGCTTACCTACTAATATCTTTGTCTTTATTAGGCGAGCACTTATATTCAGCCTACCTAATAACTCAAATTTACATCGATGAGGCAAAATAGATTCCGCTGCATCTGATTTGTGCTCCTTGCGGCAAACACAATGTCACATGTTAGCAAGTTGCCCAGTGGCAGCTGAAGAAGGGCGATATACAAGGAGACATGCTTTGGTACTAAATACCATATTAATGTACTTGAGTCAGTTAACATCCTACGGGTATACGCTTTATGGGGATTTACCAGATTATTTTCATCCTAACGCACTTTTTCGATCCATGCGCCCAGATATTGTACTCACAAAGAGCGATGATATCTATATAATTGAACTGACTTGCTGTTCTGAAACCAACACGAAGAAAAGTAGAAGATATAAGATGGAAAAATATAAAGATATTGAGAACGACTGTAACCGCCAGTTCAAAAATTTTCAAAAGATATTCATTGAAATAACAACTCTTGGATTAATAATGCATAACATCAAGGAGATATACCGACTTTTCCAAGGAACTAACATAAATGTTTCAAGAATGATAAACAAATGTATGGAAGTGGCAGCAGGTGCATCCTTCTACATTTATTTCCGTCGAAACAAAGCGTGGACACATCCAAAAACATTAAAGGGAAATGGCAACAAAAATTTTTATCGTCTCATTTGAAGGAGACTCTAAAAATAATATACAGAAGTCTTTTACAAATCTTTTACATCTGTTTCACTTTGGAAGATATTGTCACCTGAATAATCTAACTGTCCACCATCTTGGATTAATTTTTAACCTCATTAACAATGTTTTGGTGACGTCACAACAGGGATAAGCCATTCAAAGCTCCTCCTAAATACTTACCACCAATAAAATATTTGTGAAACTTTTTTAGTCCGTGCTTAAATCCGAAACACTTACCATGTCTGTGGTTAATGGAGAAGATTAATCATTGTGTCGTAAGCACAAAAATTGCGTGACCCCAGTTGTGACGTATCATGCATATCTACAAATATCCAAGATGGCAGACAACTAAAGATTTCAAGTCAAAATATCTCACCAAATAAGGCAGATACAAAAATTTTTATATAGACTTCCATATATTATTTTGAAGTCTCTTTCAAATAAGATGATAAAAATTTTTGCTGCCATTTCCCTTTAACATTTTATTACATAGTGTGCCTGATAGACTCTGTGGACTGCCAGGCGTTTCGTCTGAGATAAACACAGTGTTTATCATAGTCTAATGATTTAATTTTTCTGTGATAAAATTTTCATTATTATTATTATTACTACCAAAAAACATTTTCAACTTCTCCATTCGTGACATAAACAATTCCCTGCCGACCCGTAAAAACCTGCACAAGTGGGGAATCTCTCTGTCTCCTGAATGTTCGTTTTGCCTTCATCCTGAAACTTTAATACCTGTCATCGCTGGCTGCAATTCCTATTTGGATCAGTTTAACTGGAGACACGACTATATTCTTAATTTTATTGCCTACAACCTCCAATCAGATCATATTCAAAAAATATTTGCTGATTTGCCCTCATTCTCTAATCCATCGATAATAACTGGTGATACTTATCGTCCTGATCTACTAATTCTGACGAAGGACAATACTTTGTATGCTGTAGAATTTACCGTTAGATACGAAATTAATGTCAGAAATAATATAAACCGTAAACACTCCAAATATAAGGACTTAATCCAGGAACAAAAGAAAAAATTTCCATCATCAATCTTTCAATCAGCGCACTTGGTGTTTTCAAGGAATCTGCAAACTTTTTAAATATGTTAGAGCGTATGGGTTTGGAAGACAGCCATGTTAAATTTGCTGTCAAAAAAATTATTGGTATTGCTATTAGTTCTACATACAACATTTTCTGCAGTAGAACCAAAGAATGGACACATACAGAATTGATGAAACTCTAAGGCATATTTTTACGCTATATAGTGTAATATATAACTATATATAATTGCATGTATTTTCTGATAATCTATACTTTCTCTATCATATCATATATAAAGTAACCAATTGTAAATTACCTTTTAAAAGTGAGATTTGCAGCTGTAAGAATATAACATTAAATAAAGTTTTCATTATTATTATTATTATTATTATTATTATTATTATTATTATTATTATTATTATTATTATTATTATTATTATTATTATTATTATTATTATTATTATTATTATTATTATTATTATTATTATTATTATTATTATTATTATTATTATTATTATTATTATTATTATTATTATTATTATTATTATTATTATTATTATTATTATTATTATTATTATTATTATTATTATTATTATTATTATTATTATTATTATTATTATTATTATTATTATTATTATTATTATTATTATTATTATTATTATTATTATTATTATTAGTATTATTAAATATATCGTTCATACTTGTATCGCGAACACGTAGCCATACACTAGAGAACTGTCGTAGTCTGCTTCGCCCCGCTTTCGGCACCATTGATAGTCATAGCCGCCTTCTTTCAATGGCTCCGGATCTTCGTGCATCTTGCCAGTCATCATCAGACGTTGGTGCATTAGCTTCTTCAACATCTTCTTCTGAAGAACAAGCGCCGCCGTCGTCGTTACAGTCGACGGCTTGTTCTTCGCTGCGAGCTATAACTTCGATAATTTTATCTATACTTCCATAGTAGGTGAACCCCAAACGTCGTTTTCAATCTTGAGCTCTGAACTGCAGGCAGGCGAATATTAGAATGACTTTTAAAATTTCGCGCGCGCTTTTTTAGTCAAGGAGCTGACACGTGTAAAAACCGGTTTGTTTCAACTTACCTGACAGAAAAGGTGTGAAACTGGTTTCCTACAGAACAATAAGTGCTCTTTAACACTAGCTAGATGCTATGTAGTCGCGAATTGTGGTACCTATAACGATATATCTGGGGTTCTTTACCTGCCATCATACTCAATATTAAAATGGAGTTACAATGCTATTTGACGTGTAAAATTAAATTCTGTGATTTAAATGTCCTAAAGACTATCAGACGATCAAGGGTTGATACGTGCCTAACATTTGTGGGACTATATAGCGATAAATCATGTCACATGATTCGTCACGTGACTGCTTTTCATCAAAAATCCGCTTTTCTCTCAATTGCTGTAAGTTTAAATACCAGTTTAGACATGACTAAAGGTTTGATTCACATTATAAAAAATTACAGCAACGAGTTTGGTAGTATTCTGTTCCATTTTACTAAAAAACATTCTTTCCATTGAAAAACGTTCAAGAAATAGCTGAAATAAGCGCTTTTCCGTAAACTTGTATCCAGGTTCTTTGCTCGTATTTTTTTCTCGTATTTTTTTGCTCTTCGTTTCCAGTAACATTGTTTTGCATACAATTTATCTCAAGCTTTAAAAGATTACAGTAATTTAACATGGTTGAGTAATGTATTTTTGCTGGTGAGAAACTCCACGAGAAGGTAAAATGTAAGTTTGAAAAATATGACATATACTAGAAATACGTGCATGCAGCAACCCCTCGCCATTAACTAAGAGCATGCAACTATATTTTCGGAATTACATGAAGTACTTGTATAGGTTGTTGTCATAGCAACACGGCAATTGTCATTCTTTCTGTATATTTTTTCAAAATGACAAAATATTGGGTTTTTAATCCTTGTTTCATTGACAATTTTTTAAAATGGCACAACATTTCTCATCGGTATGTTATTACGCCTAATGTAAGCTTAAATTTGGTATGAAATACGACCTATTAATTACATACATTTATAGACGTTTTGAAATATTTCTGAAACTAAATCTTTATCTACATAAACTTTGAGTTTGAAATAAAACCGTTTCAAGCCAATTTTGTATCTTCGCTCATATTCTTTTACATGTAAAGTCCGTTAATATTTTGAAATACAGTAATAAGAAGACAGTCTTGCATTTACAAAACATAAACTTACTCTGGAATTTAAACAGTGAATAGACTGGAGGAGTACGGCTACGCCGGCCTATATAAAGCATTAAAGCACAAGTATAAATACGCATTATCAACAAACTTGCCTTGTGTTTCAAGCCGTAGTCAATTCTTGGCGCTTCTCTGTATTTTCCCAGAATTAATCTCTCTTCAAGAGTCTTGTCGTAGTCGTTTTCGTCTCAGTTCTCGCCTTTTTGGATGCCTTAAGTGTTTGCTACTCCTGATATTCCGCCATATTCTTGAGATCATAAATGACCACCCTTCGTTGGTTGTGAAAGTTGCCAAATCTTTTTGCAAAAATACAAAATATTGTAGAGCAAAAAGCTGTCAGTTGCTGTCAGTTGAATTCGTGATTAATCAATCAACAATAGATTTTAAATCTGGCCAATTAGTGTTAGCCATTCATGATAGTCCGCCATATTGTTGAGATCAGTGAGGACATACCACTTTTACTACCTATCACGAGCAACGACTTTCAACTCCGCTAATACGAAATTAGTAACCCTCGCCCCGGGCTTACGCCCGGAACGGCGCTTCTCGCCGTTGGGTCAGGGATTAGTATATATTTGTACACAAAAATTTGAAAAGCTAAGGTACAGGAGTTTTTTTACTGCTACTAGGATACAATAAATTAACAGAAAACTATATGGTTTCGTGAGTTGTTTTCCTCATTGTTTTCAAAACAATATTTAGCCCAGTGTCATATTGGGTTGTTGCGAAATCGTGTTTTAAAAAATGCTACAAACGTACAATGCTTAGTACAGTTTCTCGTTTGGACTTGCCATCCAATTTTTGCTAAAAAATCATTTGTATAGGATACAAATTTTGTGGATAAAAGTATTTGTCCTATTTCTTAGATAAGACACGTAAACTAAACTCGCGAGTGTTGTTATTTTGGTCTTAACATCGCCGGGATATTTTCCTGCCAAAACTGGTATTATTGTCAACAAAATTTTTGATAAAAAAGATAGGTAATGTTGTTTCTGCAGGCATTCAAAAACAATGAAATAAGGTCAAAACGTTCATTTTAGCTAACATAATCTATGCACAGGTTACAATATGCGGACCAAATGCTTCCAAGAAAATGGATAATGACGATGGTTGGAAGCTCTTTCCAAAACCAGCTAAGAGACCAAGGAAGTTAACCTGTTTCAACAAGTGTATTTTTGCCTGAAGGATAATATTAATGTGTGTGTTGCAAAGCTCTCTTCACTGGAGAAAGTTATTTCTGTACTGAAGCAACGGCAAGACAAGGTACCGTATCATAGTATCTAGCGATGCCAGGGGGTGGACAAGGAGAGCATTTGCCCCCTTGAAAGCTTTTTCTGTCCCCAATTTTGACCCCAGCTCCCTATTTATTTTACTGCTTTATAACACTTCATGAAAAATAAAGTTTATAAACTTGTCATAAAACCCCTCAAAACTGTTGACAAGATTAAATTTAAACTAGTTGGATAAACATTTGCAGTTGTCCCAACGTCTCCCACCTGATGATCTTCGTCATGAAGAGGGAAAAGAAGTTTTATGGCACTCCTCTTGTTATGAAGTATACACAAGCAAGCAAAATCTACGATTTTCAGACTCCCAAATGTCAAATGATCCCGTTGAAGTGAAAGTTGGCAAACGAGGCAGCACATTATTTGATTGGTCGAAGTGTATTTTCTGCAGGAACGCAACACGTAAGAAGGACAGAAATCTTATAAATATTGTCACCTTTGAAGCATGTAACACCATAAAAGAGTCGGCTGAAGCACGAGAAGATCATCAAATGCTTGACGTCCTTCGATCAGTTAATTATGATCTTATCGCAGCAGAAGGGAAATATCACAAAGCATGCCATGCCTCCTACGTCAGCAAAGTAAATATAAAGCGGGTTCAGCGCGATACGTCCACGACTGTTGAAAATCCTTTTGATGAAGCCTTTAACCAGCTTGTGAAGACTATAACGCCTGAAATCAATAATGGCAAGGCCTACGACATGAATAATCTTTTAGCTATGTTTAAGAATGAGTTAGAAAAACTGTGCAATGCTGGAGAAAGCTACACGAAGCAGAAGCTTAAAGCGCGACTAGTGGCCCACTATAAGGAAGACCTTGTGTTCCACCGGCCACCTCAACAATCCAAACCGGAGATAGTTTATAGCAGTTCCATATCTTTAGTTGACGTCATAAATGCTGCAATCAACGGTCACCACCAGACACGGCAAGCTGTATGTCCGCGAAAAAAATGAACGCGTCCACTTCCGAATTCTTCAACATCTATGCTGTAGCAACTCAAGTGCGACAAGAAATAATGAAGCTTAAGGGCATCGACATCAATCCGCTTGATATCAGTGATTTAAACCTTGATACTGCGAAAGAGTTTCTTCCTCAAAATCTCTACTGGCTTTTAAGATGGATCATTACTGGGGAGCAGTATAGCAACCAGATTTCATCTTCAAGTGCGAGAGTTTCTGCACATGAGCGCAAGGTTATAATGGTCGCGCAAGATCTCGTTCACTGCGCATCACATGCAAGAGTAAAGCTTCCCAAGCACGTAACGCTTGGCATGTCAGTCAAACACTTGACAGGTTCAAAACAGTTGATAACTATTTTGAACAGAATGGGTCACTGTTCTTCTTACGAGGAAATTGAACAAGTGGAGACGAGTCTGGCCAATGAAAGTCTAACGAAATCAAACATCAGTGGCGTTATAATCCCAACTAATATATATCCCGGAGTGTTTATACAAATGGCGGCTGACAACAACGATATTAATGAAGAAACACTCGATGGCAAGAAAACAACACATGCAACAACAATGGCTATGTATCAGCTCAAGCAGCACGGACCCAAGCCATCACGCGTTGTACACGCCGATCATTCCAAAAAGAAGAGGTCACTGGATTCGATTCATAATCTGGTTGCCATAGAGGAAGTGAATGTATGCGGCAGGCGACCAACTCTTGACGACTATGTAGGTAAGGATGTTATTACTTACCTTCAATCTGACCGCCAGCTTGCGTCCTGCTGTAAGGCTGACCTCTGCTGGATGTTACTTCGTCTTTCTTATCCTTTTATGGCGTGCAAGCAACAAACGCCAGAAGAGCAAAGTATACCAGGATGGAGTGGATTCAACTCTATCGCCCACCCTAGCGTACCAGTGGAAACTGTCATCGGCTATCATCCAATGATCAATGCAGAATCAAGCAATTTCAGCACACTATACACTGTGATGAAGCTGGCACAAAAGATATGTAACACCTTAGGACAGTGCGACTCAGTTGTCACTTTCGATCTGGCACTTTATGCAAAAGCTAAGCAATTGCAAATGAAATACTCAGAGGAATTTCAGAGCACCGTCATCAGAATGGGTAGCTTCCACATTGCGCTAAACTACCTCTCCCTCCTGGGAAAGAAATATGCACAATCAGGCATAGAAGACATGCTGATTGAATCTGGAGTTTATGCAGCTGCCACCACTTCAGCAATTATGCTTGGCAAGTCTTACAATCGAGGGATTCGGGCACACAAGCTTACCATGGAAGCACTTTTCAGGCTTTTGTGGCAAGCCTTCTTGGAATGGCTGGAAAGGCAACAAATTGGACTGGAGAACGGGGCAAAGCAAGTTATTATCTGTAGAATTAAGCAACGCCAAAACACAATTAATCAAGAAGATGTCTTCGCGGATAATTGGTCGTCTTTACAAAGTTGTATCGAGCCTCTGATGCTGCTGCTCCTTGATTTCCAGTTAGAGAGCAGAACGGAGTCCAAGTTATTCAACTTTTGGGAAGATTACATCAATATGGTGCTGTTGCTCCTGCAGTTTGTTAAAGCTGAACGAACTGGGAACTGGAAGCTTCGTCTGTCAGCTGCTGCCGCGATGGTTCCCCATTTCTTTTCCATGGACAGAGTTTACTACGCTCGGTGGCTTCCCGTTTACCTTTCTGATATGAACATGTTAGAATCGAAACATCCTGAAGTTTATCGAGAGTTCATGGCAGGAAGTCATAGCGTGAGCCGTTCGAAGCAACCGTTTGCACAAGTTTGGCCCGACATGGCCCTGGAGCAATCAATAAATTTGGATTCAAAATCGAAAGGCAGCATAATAGGCATGAGTACCAAGGAAAATGCGGTAGAGAAATGGTTTTTAACCAGTCACGAGAGAGCGGCAATAACACAAGAACTCAAGAACATGTGTGGGATACAGAGCTGCAAGAGAATCGGAACGCACAAGGAAGCAAGAGCGACAAGAGTAATGAGAGATGAAAACGATGTGCAGAAGATACTCGATACATTCAACGGTAAACTCCTTAGTTACCTTTTTTACCTTCCTGACGACATTATCGACAACAAAGTACCATTACCCGTGAGTAATCTTGCCACAGGTGTTGTTCTACCAAATGCTGTGGCTAACAGACTTTTGAATGCAGCAGACTCAGGAAAACAAAGCATGGAAAGCTTTGTTTTATCCAGAGTTCAGAGTAAAGAAGTTAATTTATGGGATCCGATTCATAAGCTTAAAGTCAAATCTTTTAGTTCAGTGGCAAAGAGTGTAACAATAAAGAGCCAGAAAGAAATTAAAGATCGTATCGATCAATGCTGAACATAAGCTTCTTGGTCGACTTCTTGTAGCCGCGAAAAGCAGGGAGATCAATCTGAAAAAAATACTTTCTTATGAACTATGCAGTGTGCCGATTGCACATGCACACCCTGACGGAAGTATTCGGAAGACGACCAAAAGCACGCTAATGTCGTTCCTAGAAAAAGACGTCAATTCCTGTTCAAACCTTCCTGCTTCGCAGTATACTTCAGCCTGTCTAATTGATGCAATGGCTCTTATACAGATGGTCAAGTCTGCAGGGTGTGCAACGTATCTGAAGCTGTCTAAGAAGTACGAAGAGATTCTCTTGGTTGCATTAAGCAGACCCGGCTGCACAAGAGTAGACTTGATTTTCGACCAATATCCCTCTGTTTCAGTAAAGGCTGACGAGCGTAGAAAGAGAGGGAAATCATGCTCCCTGGAAGTAATCATCCACGGTGGATCAGCGCGAGTCCCGAAACAACGGGCGAAATACATTTCAAACCCGAAGAACAAAGAAAACCTGGCCGAGTTTCTTTGTGATGCTTTAAGTAAACAGCTGCCACAACATTTAAGCTCCTTGCAAAAGGTCGTCTTGGCTGGTGGATTTCGGGACGGATCAAAAACAATGTCTTTAACACAAAGCTCAGTGGCTGTTGAGCATAATTTACGCTCAGATCACGAAGAAGCGGACACCAGGCATCTGCTTCACGACAAACATGCTGCCAATACCCACCCAAGAATTGTGATACAATCACCAGACACCGATGTCGCTGTGCTTTCAGTAGCTTACTTTGAAGAATTGTCCTGCCAAGAGCTATGGTTTAAAACGGGTGTAAAGGACCGACAAAGATACATACCCATCCATGACATTCACCTTTCCTTTGGCCGACTTCTTTCAAAGTGTCTCCTATCGTTTCACGCACTAACAGAATGTGACTCCACCAGTGCCTTGTCTGGAATAGGAAAGAAGAAAGCCTGGAATGTGCTGCTAAAGAATGAACCAATACAGCAGGATTCAGCAAGTTTGGTGAAAATCCAATCCTTGTAGAGGTTGAACAGAAAGTCGCTGAATCCTTTATCTGCTCAATTTATACATCTACACAAAAATTTTTAAATGCTGATGATGCCCGATACTTTCTGTTTTGTCAAGGAAGTTTAAAGAGTGAAGAACTTCCCCACACATCAGATAGCCTTTCGCATCACCTCCAGAGAGCAAATTTTCAAGTATGTGTTTAAAATAGAGCTTAAGACCCATTTGAAAACATGCCCTCGCCAGTAGGAAACGGTTGGAAATTGGAGGATGGAAAGCTAACTCCTGTCTTGATGACACAAAATCCCGCCCCAGAAGGCATTATAGAGTTGACAACATGCCACTGCACAACATCCGAGTGCAAACGCAACTGTTTCTGTAAAAGGAATGAACTTGCATGTACTGAAGCTTGTCTTTGCATGGCCAATGAAGGATGCAGCAACCCTTTCAACGAAGAATCGTATGTCTATGGTGAATCCAGTGACTCGGAGAGTGAATGACAAAATGACACTGGACAATGTTGTGTGAAAAAGTAGATATGCTAAAATATATTAATTCAAATATGTTATTGATTAATGACATGTCAATATATCTAACATTATTATAAACTTTCCTTATTTTCGAAAATTTTGCATGTTATAAAACAAAGAGCCTGGGTATGAGTTTACGGAAAAGCGCTTATTTCAGCTACTTCTTGATCGTTTTTCAATGGAAGAATGTTTTTCAGTAAAATGAGACAGAATACGGCCAAACGCGTTGCTGTAATTTTTTATAATGTGAATCATACCTTTAGTCATGTCTAAACTGGTATTTGAACTTACAGCAATTGAGGGAAAAGCGGATTTTTGATGGACAGCAGTCACGTGACGAATCATGTGACATGATTTGTCGCTACATAGTCCAACAAATGTTAGGCACGTATCAACCCTTCATCGTCTGATAGTTTTCAGGGCGTTTAAATCACAGAATTTAATTTTACACGAGAAATAGTGTTATAACCTCGTTTTGATGTTGAGTATGATGGTAAGTAAAGAACCCTAGATATATCGTTATAGGTATCACAATTCGCGACTACATAGCATCTAGTTTTAAAGAGCACTTATTATTCCGTAGGAAACCACTGTCAGACCTTTTCTGTCGGGTAGGTTGAACCAACTCCTTAAATACGGCGTTTTTACAAAATAGCTCTATAGATGAGGCGTCTCTCGAACCTCTACGGCCATGTCCGCCGGATAACCTCTACGCCGAGGTCCGCCTAAATTAATTATCATAAATTAATATCTCCCCCAGACGTCTGCTTTCCCACGCCTCCTGATTGCCCTAAACCCCCCTGCCCCGTCCACTCACGTATAACCGGCAGAATAGCATTTCGGACAACTGCCTTAAATGACAAAGCTCGTCTAAACTAGTATCCGGCTAGTCGAATTTTGATCACACATCGTGCCCGGCTGTAATATATACCAGAAAGGATTTCTTAAAAGCAAAAAACCCGACAAGGTGGATGAAATGCTTTACGTATGCATGCTGGTTCACTAGAGTCGCCACCAAGGATGTAAAAGAACTAGACAAGACGCTGGAAAAGAACTAGACAAGATGCTAATAAATTCTTGCAACCTGACATCGAGTTTGCTGATGCCAACGTGACAAGCATCTACACCAAGTTTCAGCATCCACTGACAGAAGCTGGTGTCAACTATTCCGTAGTCGAATTAATCAACGAGTGGCATGATCTTATTGAATACGCCCTTGAGTATCTCTCTGCCCAGTCAACGCATTACCTGAAGACTTTTTCAACTCACCTTTAGCCGAAGAAAGGTTCAAAAGCATTCTTCTTATTTTAGAGCTTGCTTTTTGTATGCCAGTTTCTACAGCCAAGTTAGAAAGGTTTTTCTCGCGTTTTAAAGAGGGTCAAGGATACCACACGCACTTTGCTAAAACAGGAACGTTTAAAGAATCTGCTCCGAATAGGTGAAGAAGGACTACCTGTTAAAGAGTTTGATGCTTTGCCAGCTGTCAAGTCGTGGTCCGAGGATAAAGGGGGTTGGCCAAACCAAAAAGTATTGCACACGTACAAGCAACAGGTCAAAAGGAGAGATATACACGACGACGACAGTGATGTCGAGATGGCATAGATGAAACAATTGGAAGTACTCCACCGAAATGGACAATTAGTATATCATTTCACTATGTTTGTAATCTGCATGTTGTTGTTAACACTTTTTGTTATCAATTAATTATTAATATTAAAAAAAATCTTTTGACACGGTAAGTAATCAACCATTTTAAATCCTATAAATTAATAAATTAAAAAGGTTGCTTTTCATTAGGCTGTGATACTAAAAACCTCACTAAATATAAAATATTTACATTATCATATAAAAAATATCGAAAAATTATTTTATGCAAGAAATATATACAGTGCGCATATCGTCCACAATCAATCAATGTATTTTGTTGCGTTACGCAATTAGCATATCCTGCATTGTGTAGGGAACAAAGGAATGTACTCAAGGGAGTAACGGCGTGAGTATATAAGATCGTGGTAAGTGACCACAGTTATCGAAGGCATCTATACTCGCAACAACTACCTAAATTTGTGTTTTCTTTCTGTAGTTTATTGTTTTTCTAACAGGAAAAGTTTTACCAGATTGTTAGTCTAACCGGCTTCAACTTCTTCCAGAGGAAAGTGCAAGTTTTTATGGCAAGGTGGTCTCTGGTGGTCGCAGTCCAAGGATCCCTTCATCAGTTTATGGCAAACTATATGACTCGTAGTCTATATAAACATATCATATTACGGTTCTACACTTTGTAATCGTGTATGTTGTAACATCCGACGTCACAAATAAGAGATGCCCGCCTCCTATCTTGTTGTCTTATTATTGCGTTATGTAGTTTAGCTATAAAATGCTTTATGCTCGTTCACGAAGTGTTAGAGTATAAAAAATAATTACTGTTTTTATTGTGATTCCAAACTTTGGCAGTAGCATATATGAAACCCCTTTTCCTTGAATTTGTTTTAGGTTTCGACAACATCAGCATCTTATTGTTGCTTCTCAAATTATATCGATCAGACTTTGAAATTTTAAACATACTTGAAATTTTTTCAGGACATTGGTTAGTTAGAGCTTTGGATACATATGCTAATTTATGCTCCTTTCTTCTTTCTGCGAGAGTTTTCCAATTTAGTTTCTTTAAAATATCAAAGGAGCCAATTTTATATGTGTCACCTGTAATTACTCTAGCTGTACGGTTATGAAGTTTCTGTAGCTTTTCCTTTAAGGCTTCACCACAGTTACCCCAAACCATGGAACAATAATCAAAATTCGGTTGTACTAGAGTTTGATGTACTATTTCAACAACTCGTTCTGCGTGTTTGATCCCAGTATCAAAACACGAAAAAGCAATGATTCATTGCTTTCGAGTGTTTTGATACCGTGATCAAACACGCAGAACGAGTTGTTGAAACAGCTTCTCAAACGAAAACAATAAACAAATAAGCTGCATGCTATTGTAAAAAATGCGTCGGAATGCTTTAGAATACCCTGTGGGAATTAATTTGGTTTATAATTAATGAAGCTAGTGTGCACGTCGAATAATTAATAAAGTTTGAAAACAATATATTGTGTAATGAAATTGTGTGCTAATAAATATAATCGTTTCTTGCGTTTTGTTGAATTTACATAAATAAAGCACTAATGTTTGATGTCAAACACTAGTGTTTGATGCAATTTTTACCGTGTTTGTAAGCCCATTCACGCGACAGAATGAGATGATGTTATTAGTCAGAATGCTCATTAATTATTCATGAATTGAAGAGTTTCAGTAGAAACAAATGACTTGGCATGTCTTAACAAACAAATTCCTTTTGACACTTTTTTACTGATTTTGTCGATTTGCTCGTTCCAACTAAGGTCTTTTTGAAATAGACTTGTTTCACTGTTTTCCCGTCAATTGAAACATTGATTTCTTTTCAAACTTTAGCCAATCTTTGGTGCGTTCTAATAATCATGTATTCAGTTTTATCAACGTTTAATGCCAACTTAATTGAAAGAAGCCACTGATGAATATTGCACATTTCGAAATTCAGTAATTCTTCCAATTTATTTATGTCGTTGGAATGCGACGTAAGATTTGAATCATCTGCATACATTGCTCGGCACGAATTATCTAAACAGTTTGGAAAGTCGCTTACAAATATCAAAAAAAAGGGGACCAAGATTTGATCCCTGGGGTACCCCACAACTTATTTTTCGAGTGGACGATGTTGCACTGTTTACGCTGCAGTATTGCATTCTATTACCCAAATAGGACTTAAACTAATCTAAGGCCTTGTTTTGTACTGCACAAACGGATAATTTTCTGAGAAGGATTCCGTGGTCAACTGTATCGAACGCTTTACATTAATCATGGCAAAGGACACCGTTTATCATCCCGGCATCCATGTTCAGTAACCACGAGTCCGTATTAGCTAAAAGAGCTGACGCAGTAGAATGACCTTTTCGGAAACCAGACTGAGAGGAAATCAGAGCATTGTTTTCAGCTAAAAAAGAATTCAGTTGCGTACAGACAAGTTTCTCGAAAATTTTAGCCACAATCGAAAGAATAGAAATATATTGGTCTATAATTGCCCCAGACTTTCTTATCCCCAGATTTATGTATTGGGGTAATCCTTGCTATATTAAGCTCATCTGGAAAAATACCGTTTCTAAGAGAAGAATTAAAAATTTCTACCTAGAATGGTGCTACCATATCACTTGCATCTTTCAAAAGCTTTGCTGGGATATAGTCATATCCAGTAGACCTAGATGTCTTTAATCTCTCTAATGCTTTTAGCACTTCGTGTAAATTAATGTTTTTAAAATTGACAATCTGGTGTGCTGTAAATTTCATATAACGTTCAAAACTCACGTTAGTTTCTGTGATCTGACTTTACAGCTTTGGTCCGATCTCAGTAAAGCATTCATTGAACAGTTCAGCTATAGTTTCATTTTTAGTAACAACCTGCTCGTCAATTTGAAGTGCCGAAATATTTGTAGGCTTTGAATTTTTATTCACGAAGTAGTTATAACTATATAATATGCTTCCACATTTGGTTTGTGTTGTTCCTGTTTTTGTCAACACAAGTTACGTAATAATCGCACTTTGCATGAATAACTCTTTTGTTAATTTCATTGCGTATACATTTGTAGGCATTATGGTGTACAGATGAGTTTGTCTTTATAGCTTTTTCCTTAAGATAATCCCGGCGATTCATCGTCGTCTAAAAGTGAAGCTGTTCTTTCAGTAATTCACGTAGGGTGATCAATTAATTGTGTAAATTTGAATAAATTTACTATATGATCGAGACGCTTAGTATGATTGCTGAAATTAGGCTGCAATAGATCACAGTTTAAATCACCAACAATAATTAACTCTTTTTGTTCGTTATCAAGGTTTTGAAAAAGAACCTCTATAATCTGTCAAAAAATTCTATTTTCGAATTGGGTGGCCCATATATGGATGCAATTAAAATTGGCTTACATTTGGGCTTAATAATTTTAAGACAAACAGCCTCTACGTCCGTCGGGACTAAGTCATCTCTGTCAATTATACAGGGTGAGTAAAAAAAACTGATGCCCTTTCAAATTCAAATTAGCCGCGAATTTCATTACGGAACTTTATGTATTCCCATAGGTATACAGAGAACAGATCGTGACTAAGTATACACAGTACAGGATGAGTAAAAAAACTGATACTAGCGAGCTGGCATCACTAGTTGAATAGACCCTTTCAGCTTACATGTAAATTAACCTATTTCAGATCACATGATTGCTGAATGGCCAATAAAAGAAAACCATTTCTGATCACATGATCTGAAATGGATTATTTTACATACAAGCTGAAAGGGTCTATTGATTTACGTACTGTGTACTAAATCACGATCTGTTCTCTGTATACCCATGGGAATATACCGTAATGAAATTCGCAGCTAATTTGAATTTGAAAGAGCATCAGTTTTCTTTTTACTCACCCTGTATTCAAAATACTACGATAGTAAATTGTAACACCGCCACCTTCCCGATTGCGATTTTTTGCAACCATAATTTATATCGTAACCGGGAATACTAACTATATCTGTGCCAATCGCTCCATCCAGTCGAGTTTCATTTATGCTTAGGACATCAAGTGGTTCCATTTCTATTAGTAAACTTTCAATTCATCACCATGTTTAACTAGAGAAGCAATATTTGAGTGCCCAGCTCTAAAACCTTTCAATGATATTAAATCTTTAATATTATTTTTGCTCTCAATTTGGTGAGAAATTTTTTCTTCAGAATTTAATTTTTTAGTCTCGATTTCCGGAAACTGCGCTAATACGATTTGGAACACATTCTGTGCTAAAAATTAGGCAAATAGTTAATAAATTTTTTGGCCAAAATGTAAGATCCAAATCCATTAAGATGCAATTTGGATCTATCAAGCGACCTATCTGTGATATTACGGTGTCTAATTAAATTCAAATCAGTAGCAGTACAATAATCTTCTAATAATTTGTTTACCTCCTCAACAGTTTTTTTTTGCCTTTGGGTTATCCTCTCTGTTAATCAATTCTGACATAACTAATTCAACATTGGGGTCTATTTCTTAAATCTGCTGGCATAAACTGTCATTGTCATTGATTATCTCGCTTGCTTCTTTATTGGCGGTGCTATTTGTCCCCACATGCAGAATAATAGTGTTAGGCTTTTTGCGTAGTACGGGTTTTACATAATCATACATATCCCGAACGGTTGCACCTGGGAAACATTTTATTCCGACGCTGTGCTTTGCTGCTTTCGCAAGTTTATGTTGTTGCAAGCGCTTGACAATTGAATCGCCCACTATTACCGTTTTTTGTCGTTTTGTATGCGTGTTCCTTAGCACCGGTCTACTTTTGACTTTATTGGCTTTATCTCGGTCAATTCGGCTTTTTGTTTGTATATCGTCGATAATTTTACACGATTCATTGAGATCTTCTAACACAATGAAGTTTTTTTGACACCGGGTACACACAGGTTCTTCGCTTTTGCCATTGATATTTGCTTTCTTGTTACTGCTTTGGGCTGCTCGCTCGAGAATGTTTAATTCTGCATTTTCACCTGGCTTGCTGTTTAAGCTCGGGTCGCTTTAGAGTTCAATTCTGCTGTTTGTCCTTGTTACAGTTTTCCAGCCTTTCCCTGAGTCATTAGTTTTTGGCGTAGTATTGTTAGGGTTTTGGTCTTGCATGAGAAGCTTCAACGCAAGGCAAAGGCCTTTCTTCTTCTTCTACTCTTGTCTTCTACTCTTGTTTTTCTTTCTTCTTCTACTCTTGTTATGCGGTCTTGCAGCATGGCATTAATATGTTGTTCTTTCTTTAGTTCAAGTTGTAACTTGCCTGTCTGTTCATACGCATTTGTTGACTTTTCGTTTTCAGTTCCCAACTGGCTTTGTAAAATTACTAGCTATGTCTAATTTAATCCCTTCTAGTTCAGTCGTCAATGATTTAAAATCACGCGGACATTTGTCTTTACATGCATTTGAATGTTTGTTCTGATTATTTTGAAAACTTTCTCTAGGAGGACTGAACGATTGATCTAGCTTATCGTCATTAACTTTGTCTTAGATTCCGTCAGCTGTCAAGCGCTCATGCTTTCTCCAAGTTCTTGCTCGACATTAGGTTCTCTTCCAAGAGATTGTTTCTCTTCATCCAGTAGCTTCATTAGTTCATTTTTTAAACCATCAGCTAGCTTTAGGCCCTTGCAACAATATGGTACCTTGCTTCTTGTAAAACCAATTTACTGTAAGCAGGCCATTTTGCTGTTTGAATCTTTTGGCGCTGCCACTAGGCGATGTCCATTTGCCTTTTATTGCAAGACTATCTTGAAAGAATTTTTTTAATTCAGCTAAATCATTTAATCATTTATGTTTTTACCATCAAATTCCAAGTTAGTAAGACCTTGAGTATTAGCTATTTTGTTGTAAACTTTGAACTTCTTGAGCTATAAATTCAGACATTATCACGCTACGATTTTTTGTGATGTTGTTCGATCGACGGTATGGTCGTAACTTTAATATTTACTATTTGCTATTCACATAGGCTATCCTGGGATATTTTATAACTTTCATCTACTTAATACAATGACTAAAAGTCTACAACATGTAGCAATTAGCAATTTTCTAGTGGTATTAACTATTAAGTTTTAACTATTAAACATTGTTCGAATCTAAACACAATTCATGATGAAGTTATTATTGTTTCACGAGTCACGCAAAGTCGCAAACG
Source organism: Muricea muricata (assembly GCA_963855995.1). Lineage (NCBI taxonomy): Eukaryota > Metazoa > Cnidaria > Anthozoa > Malacalcyonacea > Plexauridae > Muricea > Muricea muricata. The sequence continues at coordinate 96,829,593 of OY979716.1, read as the reverse complement.
ACGAGCGGAAATAAAAATAACTGAAGATGACTGGCAGAAATTCCGCTGTGACCGGCAAATTAGTTGAGCCGCTGGTGATCATGACCGGTATACGTTTCAAATGTATTTCGAAGCCTGTATATGGAACTGCACTTTAACTGTAGGGAGCCATATTAAGCGTGTCGCCTAATAGATTAGTGGTATTTGTATTCGGTAAGGTTTCTGCATTATATTTTAGTTCACCACGATCATTCAAATTTACAATTTTTGGATTATTTTGAATAAGTCGTAAAATAAGTTTAGCTTTTTGATGCGAAAGTCTTCGCTAAAACCTCGGTAATGTTACCCACACTTTGTCTTTCCGATTTGAAAACATATTCATGTAAACGATTTTATCAATTTTATTTTAGTTATCAATTTCATATTTTTCACTACATCATTTCATTTTAAGGATTAATCACCTTTCCAAAGTAACCTATTCCCTCTGCTGATGTCCACTAGGTCGACAATCTTCACTATCGTTTGGTGTCTTGGGCTCTTGTGTGTACATACATGTTAAGCTGTGTGCATGTTTTAAAACTAACCACTGACTATTGGAAAACAAGTCTTGTAATATTACACTTGACATTTCAAATGAAATTACACGTGACCAGGCGATTTCGAGCAGTCTGACATTGAATTCAAAAATGACTTGACAACCAGATATGTTTTCAAAAAACACATAGCTTCCAAATCTTTTAAACTATCATTTTTTCTTCCCTTGCTTATATAATATCATTCTGGTAGCAAATGCCCACACAATTAGAAAGTTTTCTCTAAGAAGCGAAGAATGCATTAATATGATTTGTCGTTGGTGACTGGCAGGAAATATTTAGAGCTTTTGCATATATTTTTTACAAGATATCAGTGCATATGTATATTTTCGTAGTGTTCTTGAACTCTTTGCAGGAAAGTTATTTTAGACTTGTGCCAGAGAGTAATCATGTTGCATATAACGAACGTGTTTATAACTGAGATTTTTATAAATATACGTACTGGGCAATCACTTTTAATGTTTTGTGCATAAGAAAATTTCATGTTAACCCTTTGTTTGATCAAATGTCATTAAATGTGGTGTGTACGTTATCGCACGTTCTATATTTATCTAAATATGTGTTGCTGTATGTTGTATTGTGTGTTGTGTGAGCTTGTGTTTGGTCAAAGAGAAGGGCGGTGGCTCGGAACGTTAATATTCTGCGCGACGAGTCTCTTTTCAAATCAATTCTTGGTGCGTAACATGAATAAATTAATATACTAGCCCCCCCCCCCCCCCCCCCCTTCCCCATTGACGTTCTGGCTACGGCCCTGTTGGCGAGTGTCTTGCACGATCATCTTTGTAATTTGTCTTTCCCGGACATGATTTTGCTTCCATTCCGCGACATTGTCATTGTATACGAAAAATTCCGTTGGGCTGTGATTATCTGTTCCGAAACATGATTCAAACTGGAAATATCAAGTGCGAAACAAATGTATGTCAAGTGTTGATTGTTGATGAGCAGAAAGAAACAATAACACAATGAAGATAAACCATGGAGCGGAATACTGACTGTTAATGTAAAGCTAGAAACGAAGATTTTCACAGATGCTTGAAACAAGACATCTACTCTTACTATAATAGATTGACTTTTACTGTCAAGAAGAATTTCAGAGATAAATCCGAACTTTAAAGGTGTATCGAGCAAGTTGTGAAAAAAATTGTAAAAATTGTTGAAATGCATTGAAATTAAACCCTTAAGGCGTTTATGGTTTTTAATGTTTCTTATTTTTAATAGCCCGATCCCTCTTTACTCCTAAGTATTGGCTCTTGAATAGACGAAATGAAATGACGAGAAAAAGATGTCTTTAAGGGGCCGGGTCCAATAGTAAAAAGAAAATTTTTGTGTGTTTTAATGCCATGCAGTTCATCTTTGGTCAGGTGTTAGGACATGGTACCACAAACATAAAAATAAGTTTTTCAAAGTTACCATTGCCATGGTTACCATGTTAATTACTCCCTGATGGTGAAAAATCCATATATTTGTAAACATCATATCTCAACAACTATGAATGATAAAAATCTAAAATAACTTTATTTTAATAGTATATCACATGCTCTTGGAGATGAACCAGAACTATGGTGATTGAGGCAAAAATAAATTTTTTGCGGACAAAATATTGAAACGAGATATTATCGAGATGATACTGACTATCATAACTTGCATGCTATTGCAAATATTTTTATGATTCTGGTTCATGTCCAAGAGAATGTAACACAGAACACACACTGAAAGTTTGAAGTCAATAGCTTACATACTTCTTGAGATATTGCGCATGCAATAATGGCGATTGGTGGTTTTCGGCAATTTGAGAAAAACTGCTTAAAAAAAATCTTTTTCGTCGGACGGAAGTGAATAAAATGCACTTAAAATCTAATTTTCTATCACTGTGTAAGCCCCTAAGAAATGAATCAAGTATCATTGTATTCCTCACATAAAAAGCTTTCAATTGAGGGGTTAATATTATTGTCAAACGCTATACTTACAAATATATTTAAGATTTGATTGAAACTTACCGTCATTTACTCGAGTTATGGGAAAATTACACACAATATGCCAAATAGAAGCTTATTTACAAGCATTTTTATGTCGGGAATTTCGCTGTTGATCTTTGCCATACCAAATTTGGCTTATATTTGGTTATGCAATAGACTGAATCACGTGAAATACATGCTATATGGCGTACACTGACCGGTAGAATCGATTGCCGGTGTGTTTGAGTGTCTAGGGGTCATTGTTGGTATAGTTTGGGGTCACAAAACATTTTACTTCCGGTTTTCTTTTACAATGGAATGCGTCTTTGTTCTCAGCAAATTGTATGCGTATAGTTACAAAATATAGATTACTGAAAAGAGATTTTCAAGGCGATTCTGCTGGTACAATTGCCAAAAAGTAAACTCTAGAAGAAGCCGAGATATTTTCAATCAAAGGTGACTGTTTACAATGTATGTTAATTGACAATGCAATTTACAGCATCTTACTACAATATATCAAATTTCACATATCTAAACGGCCATAAATCGGCTTCATTGCACTGTATAAAAAATCTAAAAAGATATTCTAATAGATCTTTATATGCTGATTCCATTGGTGGTACTCGTTTTCTTATGCGTTGCATAAAAGCCAAGCTATACCACGGCAAAGTCATCGTTCACCCGTGAACGAAATACAAGACTACCGACGTGAGTTTTTGCATGCATTAGAATAACATTAATCGAACAATGCTATGGAAAAGGAAAAACGAATTTGCATCAAATTTGCCTTGTGCAAATATGTTGCAAATATGAAATTTCCAAAGCTTTGCAACCAGTGCAAAGGTGGCAATTGCCGAATTTGCACACAAACGGGCAAATTCGGCGATTGCCACCTTTGCACTGGTTGCAAAGCTTTGCAAATTTCATATTTGCAACATATTTGCACAAGGCAAATTTGATGCAAATTCGTTTTTTCGTCCAGTCGACACAATAGAGTAAACCAATTGCATACCATTTTTTGCTCTGGGTAAAATCATGGTTTTACCCTAACACGGTGTAGAATTTGCTGAATTTCTCCGTTTATAATTCATTTTGTTGTTTGAAATTTTGGATATGTTTAGAGAACGCCGTTAACAATGTTTTGTAAAATTTCATGCTCTTTCACATGAAACAATAAAAATGTTTACTGCCGCAATGCCCTTTACTACAGCATATTGAAATTTATGCACAAAATATAAACGTAAGAGGTCATACAGTTTACTGTACAAGTGTACACTTAACTTTCTTGTGAACCTCTAAAGCCTATTTTCCACGACAAGAATTCGGAAACGTGGCTGATTAACATTGGTTGGTGAAACAATTCGCCGCGAACAAGTAGGAACCGTTCCTACATTTTTTTCTGTTCTCGCGAACAAATTCGCCATGTGGAAAACGGGCTTTAGAGACTTGAACTAGTGCAATAATATCAAATAGCATGGCATTTCCAGGGAAATTTGCGGAAATTTAATTGTTTCTGCAATGTTTTATGTCATAAAACGTTTGCCTTCAACTGCTTGAAAACTTTGTGGCTACCTGATTGTACTGATCAGTTTAGTGATACACTATGTTAATTTAGTAGTAGCAACGTAGACGCATGTACGCATTGTGCGTATATATTTTTATATATGGGGGAAACAAACGCGGTTTTTTATATTTTTCTTTATATTTTTGTTTGTGTATTTGTTTATGCCATACATATAGAGATTTACGCGATGTAAACGGGTGAAATAAAAATCGTATTTTCAATGTGGAGAAGCGAATAAGCGTTTTCATTGGCCGTACGATTTTTTCACTAATGAAAATTTATCGTATCAGCATTTTGATTGGCTATACGGTTTTTCTCACTAGTGAAGAAAATCGTATTGTTATTTTGCTCACAACATGCCCGCCGTGTTGGGGAAGGAGCGAAAGGGTTAAAAATTGTACGCACTCGCCAACCATGCAGTAATCCATAACCCCGCCAACCATAAAAATTGTACGCACTCGCCAACCATGCAGTAATCGCTATTTATCTTTAGTTCAGCATTTATTTTATCGGGACCGGCTGCGTTTGATTCTTTTGAACCATTTAGCAAATTTAGAGTGTCATTTTCACTAACCTCGCTAAATGAAACGGTATTACGAATAAAATTTTTAACATAGTCAGAACAAGGTTTTTGAGAACTTTACTTTTTAAAGCTAAAATAGCGAATTTTATACTTTATAACTCGCGTTGTCTTTCTAATAAACTGAATCATAAAAGATGTCAACAAAGAAAAATTTAGGCTTCCTTCCCCGACGGTCGACGAAGACAAGGAAGGAAGCTCCCTCAAATATTTTTCACGCAGTCATATTGGCTGTGCTAAGTTATCATGTTTCTGTTGGGTGTTATTTGAATATTTCCCGCATATGGATCAAAGGTTATCGCTGTTTAATATTAGCTCAACAATCACGCTCTATGCATGCGCTGTAGGCACGTGCGCGCCATGCCAGGTTGTCTTAATTAAATAACCAATGAGAATTCGGAATAACAGGGCTGAGATCTGATCGGCCAATTAAAACCGTCCATTTGTAAGGACAACAATACATGATGTTTATGCCCCTCTGTTCCAACCACAACTAAGTCAGATGGAAACAAAGAACCTGACCATAAACGAGATGACTGCTCCTCCCACCCCAAAAAAAGACTAATCCCCTAAACACTCCTGTTTCAGTCCATGAACTTGAAACAGCACTTTCTGGTCACCCTAACAGAGCTTTTCTTTTAAGTTTATGTAATATATTTAAATATGGTGCGCACATTGGTTTTCAAGGTACCCGTTCTGCTAGGTTTTCTAAAAATTTACCAACGGCTTTTAACCAACCGGATATTGTTTCGTCTAATTTGGCAAAAGAGGTTTCGCTTGGTCGCACAACTGGTCCTTTTGACACTCCTCCCTTTCCGAATTTTCAAGTTTCACCAATTGGCTTGGTACCTAAAAAGAATTCAAACAAATTCCGCACAATTTTTCATTTGTCTTACCCAAAATCTGGTTCGAGCAGCATAAATTACGGTAGTTCAAAGGACGATTTCAGTTTGCAATATGTTACTACTGATGATGGAATTCAAGGCATTAAACGTCTTGGCCCAGGCTGTTTTCTTGCAAAAACAGACATTAAAGCCGCTTTTCGACCAATACCAATCCATCCATCTGATTATGAGCTTTTAGGCATATACTGGGTTGGGAAATGTTACTACGACTGGGTCTTGCCATTTTGTCTCAGAAGTGCCCCTAGCATTTTTAATCAGCTTTCAGATGCTCTGGAATGGATTTTAATCAATAAATGCAATATCACTTTTGCATGTCACATTCTAGACGACTTTCTTTTAATAGAACCACCAGCTTCACAGCCACCACTAGATAGCTATTGCAAGTCAAGCCTAGAAAGCATGTTATCCACTTTAAAAACCATTGGAATTCCAATAGCTGAAGGCAAAACACAGGCCCCTCTCAAGTTCTTGAGTTTATGGGCATTTTGCTGGATACAACTAAAATGCTAGCTAGGCTCCCACTTGATAAGATTCAAAAAATCCTTGCCTCTTTTGAACAGTTTGAACGGAAGAAATCCTGTACCCTACATGACCTGCAGTCTTTAACAGGCACCCTTAATTTTGCATGCAAAGTCGTTCCCCCTGGGCGCCCCTTTTTACAACGCATGATTGCACTAACCCGCAATGTTTCAAAACAACATCATCACATCAAACTTAATACTGGTTTCTTTCATGATTTGAGCATGTGGAAACAATTTACTTCTAACTGGAATGGGGCAATTTTTTTCTTGTCCTCTACATGGCAGGTACAACTACTTTAGACTTACACACAGATGCCTCTGCCACTCTGGGTATGGAGATATTTTTGGAAGGGAATGGTTCCAAGGGAAATGGGAAGTCCATCAAATGTTAGGCCAACTAGGGATTAGTATATATATATACATATATATATATATATATATATATATATATATATATATATATATATATATATATATATATATATATATATATATATATATATATATATATATATATATATATATATATATATATATATATATATATATATATATATATATATATATATATATATATATATATATATATATATATATATATATATTTGTGCTGTGCACATTCCTGGGAAACATAATGCCATAGCAGATGCCATTTCTCGTTTTCAGTACCAGAGGTTTCGAAATCTAGCACCAGATGCAGACACCAGTCCTTTTGCAATTCCGCAGATCGTAATGACACTCTGAACTATAGGTTTGCTGTGTGGTGGATGCAATAGACAAGTCAATATACTTCTCAATATCGTCATATAGCCAATATAGTACACTTATACAAGCAGAAACAAGTTGATGCATGTTTGCCCGATCAGATATCCATCATTTAAAACATACTTGGCGGCTGTACGCCATTTTCACACTTGTCGTGGTCTTGAGCTAAACTTGAATAAAATGCTTCGCCTGCAGCTTGTTTTAAGGGGAATTAAACGTTCACAGGGACAGCAACTAAGAGTCCGTCTACCAATAATCATTAACCACCTCAAGCTTTTTAGAATGTTACTTGCAGTTCCATTCACACAGAGCTTTGACTCCAAGATGATTTAGGCCGCTATGACATTAGCATTCTTCGGCTTCTTCGTCTTGGGGAACTTACTTGCAACTCCAATTTTAATCCGGATATGCACCTTACTAAAGACTGTGTTAACGTTTCACTTAACACTTTTGGTCAAACCCCTGAATCCATGACAATTCTAATAATTCCACCAATAACTGGCCCTCTTTTTATCTTCACATCTGGGAAACCACTCACCAAGTAGAATTTAACCTTTGAAACCCGAAAGCTGCTCAACCAGGCCGGTTTTAATGCTGCAAATTATGCAGGCCACAGCTACAGAATTGGGGCTGCTACAACAGCTGCTAAAGCTGATTTACCTTCCTGGCTTATCAAAACCTTAGAGCGGTGGTCTTCAGATTGCTATGAAAGATATATCAAGACACCAACATCAACACTTTCAGGAGTATTAGCCGTGCTGGTTAAGACATTGAATTTGGAATAACTTTAAAAGAAAATTATATAATACAATTTGAACCTTGTTTAGGTGGGTTCGTCCATGGGGAATACACATTCTGTGTATTTTTGGGGTTGAAGTGCTCCCAACGATCACGTTCAGACCATAGATTCACATTTTTAATGTTACTATAATCTCTGTAAATAGTTCTATGGACTGTCCAAGGGGATCTTAACCCCTTGGGCGGTTTAATGTTAGAGGGGATCTTAACCCCTTGTCTTATGGGGATCTTAACACCTTGTTCAAATTCTAGGGACTGTCCAAGGGGATCTTAACCCCTTGGACAGGTTAATGTTAGGGTGGATCTTAACCCCTCTAACATTGCCTGATGGGAATCTTAATCCCAAGGGCATTCAGCTTATAATTACAAGCGGGTCTATATGCACCCCGCTGGTTTACTGTCTGCGAGTCTGTGATTACATAAGTAATGCTATGTAATAGTTCTTTTTATGTTGGAGCACTTCATTCCCATAACCCATTTCTCCCACATAAACATTGCGTGTTATTCTTTGTGTCTTTAACGGACATTCTATTTTATACCGAAAAGCAATTGATCTATTAACTGCAGAAATCGTTCATAGACAAAAGAAGGCGACGAACCCCACCTCACTTTTTTAAAGTCCAAATAGTCAGATCCCTGAAAACTACTTGGTGCAATAAAATAAGAAAAGTTGATGGGAAAGTTGATTTATTGATTAGTGATTCATTTATTTTCAGTCATTGTTTTGTTCCATAGTTTTGTTAAAGTTATTAATATATGAAAAACAAACATTAAGCTATTTTCTTGGGTTGTTGACAACGCCAATTTTCCACATTGGAAGCACGATCAGTTGGCTAATACAGTCCAGCCGATTGGTGTAAAATGATAAAGCAATTGTGCATTTTATGATAGAAGCACACAACTTGGCATGATTATAGAGCATATTTAAGAAAAGCATTTTGCTACAGGGCCATAACAGGTTTTTTCGTAGACGCCACAAAATCGAGTTTTCTTACTAATGATAGCTATGTTCAATTATTATTTCTTTGAAAAAAAAACGAAATTTCAGTTGCATTATGAGCGAAAACCACTTATATCTATAGAAAGTTTGGCAAAAACTAAATATATTCATAATGTATAGCAAATTAACAGATAAAGGTGACAAAAACTTGATTTTTTCTATAAGCAGATGTAAACCTGTTAGTAAAATAAGTTTGTTGATTTTAGAGGCGCTATACATATTGTTATGAAATAGTTTAGTTTTACTTCCCACTCTGGACATTTTCTTATACATTCAACAAAAAGCTGTTCCAACTGAAGTTTGTATCATTAATATTTCTTTCGAAATCGTACATAAAAAATTGCTAAAATTTAAGCAGAGAAGACACTCCATTTTGGTATCAATAGAATGAAAAACAATCAACAATGTATTTTTTTGTCAATCAGGGAAGCTGCCACAACAACATATTAAAAATATAGTTTGATTGCATTGGAAACTAATAAAAAATTACTGGTACTAAGACCCTCTTAATGAATTATTTGACAGAACATGAAAACATGAGAATTGAAGATTAAATTTAAAGACCTTTAGTCCAGGTATTTATTCAAGGCGGTACTTGGTTTAAGGCACCATTTTCGTTTTGCGGTATTCAACTCGTCTTCCTTAATGCTCCAACCGGTTGAGATGAGGAGGCATGGGGGCAATACTATTTTTACTAAACTGGTAAATCCATGCACCGTCGAAAATAACTTTTAACGAGACGTAATAAAAAGTAATAAACAGTATGCTTTAAAATACATAGAAAAGGAGACAATTTTCTTCAATTTTAAATCAAAATTTTTATATACAGTAAGTCATTCGTCATCCCGCTCTACAATAATTCTGTGCAGTGAAGGCTGTTGTATTGTTCCATATTGAAGCATCATGCGCAGGATAAGTAAATAGAATTACATAATTTTATAATAATAGCAGCTAACAGCACTTTACTTCAGTTCCTTGAGATTCACGCAGCATTCATATATTTCTACAAATTTATAATTGCTAAAGTATGTATTTCTTGTTAATTTTAATCATTTTTTCCGTCTTTGTTGCACCCATTACACATACATTTCTTACATTAACCACGACCAACCTTCTCTCATTCAACTAATAACATTCCCCGCATCCTGCATTTTTGAATCGCCTTACCAACATCTTCAATGCTCTGCGAAAACCATGGCTTCTGTAGTAGTAAACAACAGGATCGACCACGGAATTTACGACACACAATGGAGTTGTAAATACATACGCACGATAAAAGAAAATTGGATTTTTTTTTACGTCTGTCAAAAAGGTTATAACTGTCAATGGAGACCAGAATACTACAAAAGATCCAGCAATCATAAACAGCGAACGTAATCCTCTCAACTCATGAAATTTTGCTTGTACTTGCCCCGTGACAGCGAAAGCCTGTTTCGCTAAACGTTCCCTATGTTTTCTGCCTAAATTGTACATATAAATGTACATTACAATTGTTGCAAACAGGTAGAATCCTAGAAAATAGCGTGTGATATGTACAAAAGGTTTTATTTTCTCGACCAAACCAACCACTGCAAAGATAGCAACAAAGATGGCTACAGCCCATGTATACGCCACTAAACTTATTGTTCGTTTTAATGTCATAATTTTTGGATATTTTAAACCTCTTACCAAGGAAATGTAACGGTCTAAACTCAGGGTAAAAATGCTTCCAGTGGTAGCCACAGCTGTCAATTTGCTAACATTTATGAAGATCGTGAATATGGGGTGAAAGCAATTGTAAATGAAAAGCGGAGCTGAAACTCCACAAACCAACAAATCCGCAAATGAAAGACTCAAAACAAAGATGTTCGACGGCGTGTCAGCAAATTGTTCAGTCAGAATGATTGTAAGTATCAGGAAGAGATTCTCCAGAAATCCGACCGTTCCAAATACAGCGAAAAGGCCAATAACACTTACAGTTTCTGCATCGCTTAGGTAGAAACTTAATGTTGACGTTACTTCATTTGACTGAAAAGTTTGGTCCAAGTACGATGTGTTTGAGAAATTCATAATCGTATATAGTGCTTCTGGGTTTCACTGCCCAATACTTATTGATATATGATATGATATGACATATGATGTGACGGATTATATATTTACCCGCCAGTTACAACAGCTTGGTAAAAGTAAATTAATCCACATTTTTATACTGAAGCTTCTCGATACAGCCAAAAAATAAGGCAATTACATATATTGCCCTGCAAATAATCGCTTATGCATCAAGCGCCATTTACTGCAAAAATGAGATATCTAGAAATTAAAAAAACCGCGAGACTTTGGCAGATGTATCACAGAAAACGGTTGCTTTGATGTTATTGTTATAAATAAATACCTTTTAAAATTTCGAGGCATTTACAATAGTATAATTGTTGCACGAACGAACTTAATCGGCTCATTTATGCAAGGGCGGCAAATGAAATAAGCCGCATTTTTAATAAGCCATGCGGTTAACTAGGTCGTAAAAATTGCCATTTAGACTGCAGTTTTTGCAACGTACCGTAAATCGAATTACGAATACGTAGTTGCCGTTTTTTTTGATGCGTGTTATAACGAAAGCTAAGATCAAAAATAAAGGAAACCGGTTTTCTAACAATAAAGCTACATATTATACCTAATTTTTTGGGTCAATTTTTTCGACAGATATCACATTATAAACAGGTCGTCAATTTCTCGTCTTCACTGCAAATCTTGATAATCGATAATGCGGAAATATTTTCCAGATGATGCATGCTTTGCGGATTCAGGGAAATTTCCACAAATTTTCGACAATAGGGGAATACAAAATTATTATAAAATACAGCCCATCTTATTTTCAGTAATGGTCTATATAATTTCACCTACTGTTTTCTATTTAACTGCTATACGCACACTTTTTAAATGAGATCGAGAATGTGAATTATAATAAATTAATTTTGCAAAAATTTTTAGAATTTAGTCATTCCTGATTATTTTAGTTGTTTAGTCTAAAATTTTGAATGTGGAGATGTAGGCCATTTCTGTAGTGTTAGTTGTTATTTTACACGACTTTTATATCTATTTAGGGACTCCATACTATAACTAACATTTAACCGTCATATTGATATTCCTGTAAATACACTTACAACTTAAAATACATACATACATACACACATACGCACACACATACATACATACATACATACACACATACATACATACATACATTCATACATACATACATATATATACATATATATATATATATATATATATATATATATATATATATATATATATATATATATATATATATATTTATAAATATAAATCTTCAAAAGAAAAAAATATTAAATCACAAATCTTTCCTCGGCGTCGGAAAACTTAATCGCTAATTTCCCTCTAGTCATGTTATTACTTATAACACCACAAAATTTCAAGTCAACAGCTTTAACTTTGAAGGCAAGAGTACTTTTTAGCCAACTGATAGTTCATGAAAAAAGTTTGAAAGAAACAATATAATCGAGCAATGAAGATAGGAGAATGAAATAATCACATAATGTTAATTGCTCTGGATGAAACCACAGTTTTCTCATGTGCCGAGAGAGAATTGATTGAATTTTTCTGTTTTTATTATACTTTAACAAAAATAGAGAAACCTTTTCAATAAGCCTATAAGCAATATACTTTTTCTTTGCGAAACTGAAAAGTAAATTAATGGGAATTTTGTTTGAAGTCCCAAATAAATGTTCTGTATATTTTTTAATCGCCATAATGTGCAAACGCTAAATCAATGTGTGTGTTTTGAGATATTTTGGGATTTTGTGATAATGCTTTTTGCTCTTCCTATATATGCATTTGAGCAATTGAACACTCTTTTGTATTTCGCAAACCAAAACTAATTTATATATATTGGCTTAAGATCATAATTGCGAGAACATCACATGCATAGCTGTGTTTTTTAACGTTAAATAGTGAAATTTTAAAGTGCTGTTGCGATTACATGAAAGCTATACCGCATTCTATGCCACACCTGATATTTGGATAAAAATTGATTTTTTTATGAAGGCCAATATTAATTAAACCAATTATTTTGTGCTGACCACACTAAGCACATGCGCAGAAGCGACAGTAGTCAGCTCTTGTGTCTTCCATCTCTGTTAGTGTGCCCAGATCTTGACATTTTTGCTGAATGGAGGGTTAAAACAAATGATGTTGCGTTGCCTGTTTCTGCGTGGTTGCTGTGCTAAATGTGGCATGTATTCCAGCTTGTGGGTGAAGTAGCTGTCGAAACTTACGTCTAGAAAGTTTACAACGTGTAAATTTGCTTCTGATTTTATTTTTTATACATTCGAAATTACATGAAGAATTGTTTAAAATACATAGCTACAAAGGTGCTTAAACTCAAGGTCTTATTAACATGCATGGTTAATTACGTCTATAAGTGTTAAGCTGTCAGCTATAAATTAGATTTTCTAAATTAATCTTTGAACTTTGAGTAAATGAAGCTATGATTAAACGTATGCCATATTTTACTATCATCGTTCCTCAGGTCATAGAAAGAAATGCTTTCGTTGCAAAAATAGATTCTGAATATTATCGTCAGAATTATCCTTGAATAATTTCTAACGAATGTTATAACGATTCCATAAAATGGAATCTATTCCACCTTAGGCCAAGCGCTTCTTCATTATTTCAAGTCATGAGGTATGAATTTAACTGCACGTTCTTACAGGGACACTCTCCAGTTTAACTTTGCTGAACTTGTGATACATATATTCTATAGTGAGTGATCGTCCCATTCTAGCAATACATATACGATATAATTATGCTAAGAATTACTGTTAATTTATGGTTTTACGGAGCATTTTAGTACTTTCATTCCCTCACGACGCAAAATAGAATTTCTCCAGAAAAATATCACACAGTTGAATGTCGAGTTCATAGCGACAAAAGTGTTGGACCATAATTATATTGAATAATACAACTTGGCTGTCGTTGTAAGGCTTCTCTGATATTACACGCGAAACAGAATACATAATTTGAGGAAGAGAGCCGATGAAAAAACAAGCAACCGCCAAAAAACATGTTGAAATATTTTTCAAACTTAACTTTAACTTCTTTACTTTTTGATGACAAGGCAAATCTACAGAAGCTGGTGAGACCTTTTTACTCTCGCTTTTCAACTTGGCGATGAAATGAATTTTGTAGTTAAGGAACATAAACACGAAGAGGATAATTAAAAGAAACACTGTTATTATTACGTTTCCAATAATTTTGCCAGCGAAAAAGAAAACTGGTGTCACGAGAATTAAGTCCATCATAAAGAAAGCCAGAAGAAATATCAGCCTTTTCTTGGTGACTGATTTTCGATGAAAAACTGGAAAGACGATAGCTAAAAATCTTTCAATGTTCAAAGTCAGGAGCGTAAACATTGAAAATGCTCCTAAGATAATAGACACATATGCCCATGTCATCTTAAATCCTTCCGCGAGGTAAGTCTCCGTTGACCACAAAATCGTTGAAAACACAAGGACTGGATGTGTAAGACAAACTACAGCCAAATCGAAGGAAGATAAAACGAGCACCATAAAATAGCACAGTTTCTTTCGAAGCTGAGACGATTTCCACAGTATGGTAATAACGAGGGAATTCAGAATTATCCCTGCAATCATGAAAGCAGCATTTAATAAACACAAAAACAGCATGTTGACTACATTGACTGAATTCATCATGACTATTTTGTATTTTTCTGTACTGTTTTTTACTTTATGTTTTAAAGTATTTTGTTCAATGTTTAGCATAAACGCTCACGAAAAGATCTTAAACTTTTCATCATCACCTGCTCTTTACATACTACAATAATTTATTTGCATGTGATAATTTCAAATTATGTTTTTGACATATTGAATTATCCTTTATTGTATAAGGCATTTAAAACAAATCATGCTTGTGGATATAAAGACTCGTACGTATGTCTGTTTCTAGAAATAAATTACCATCGGCCATGCAACGATCTTCAAGAGAGGAATATTAATAAGCCATTATTTATAAGTAATAACATGGCTTTCTGGTTGCTTAGTGATTAAATGTACCCACTTTGGGCTTTTACTAAACCTCCCGAGTCTTGAGGGACATTTAATCACTATGAAACTGCAAAGCCATGTTATTACTTTGTAATATTATTGTCATCGAGACAATGGGAACGCTTTTAGGGGATTTAACTATAGCTGAAATGGAATAAGAGTTTGTGTGTTGCAATTAATCTAATTGAGTGTGTGTGCTCATGTCTGTCTTGTATAACTAATAAGTGCAGGTGTTTGGCATAAACATTAGAAACGATCAGCTAGTAATCGTACCTAATGCATGAATATTAGGCAGGGGCGGATCCAGACCGATGCAACCGATGCGAATGCATCGGTCAGAATTTCACGTTAATTTAATACCTCCAAGTCAAGTTTCAATAAAAACTCAAAAAAATAACAATATACACATTTTAATCTCAAAACGTGTGCGCGTAGAGCCTATTGTGGTATTTCAATCAATAATTTTATCGATAAAAACAATGATTTCACATGAGGAGAATTTTGAAAGCCATTTTGCGTGTTTTTTATTTATCGTCTTTTTATCGATATAATTATAGCGAATATTATAACGTCAGGTTGTTGTCAAAAATGTCTGGACATCATTGTGCTTACCTCGCATTTTTGAGTAAGCACATGGCTAGGCTAGATTGCAGAGGGTAGATTACTTCGCACCGATGCATGTATCGGTCATACGAGACAGTACCGCGCGATTCTATTGTTTGAAGGGTAGATTGTCTCGACTGACCGATGCATCGAGACAGCACCGCGCGATGCTTATTGTTTGAGGGTAGATTGTGTCTCGACTGACCGATGCATCGAGACAGTACTGCGCGATGCTTACTGTTTGAGGGTAGATTGTGTTTCGACTGACCGATGCATCGAGACAGTACCGCGCGATGCTTATTGTTTGAGGGTAGATTGTGTCTCGACTGACCGATGCATCAAGACAGTACCGCGCGATTCTTATTGTTTGAAGGGTAGATTGTCTCAACTGACCGATGCAACGGGCATCGGTGACCAATGCAAATTACTAGTTATTAATATTTCGATTTACCGTGGAAATAATTCGAGCATTTCCCGCAAGTACACGAAGGTTTTCTCCAAGGCATGGCGTTTGACGCGACTATGCAAATTTTGTGATCTCTTGACCTTACTACGAGAAGGAAAGCAAAACCTTGGAATCCGTTCGCAAAGGGCAGGAAGAGGAGAGATCTTGCCTTGAAATTGTTGATTCCTAAACAACTTACGAACGCAAGTGGCGAATTGAGAGCTCTAAAGTAAGTATCGTTCATTTTTTTATGAAAGGTTCTGCTGTGCTAGTTATATTCTAATATGCTAGGCTTTATATTCAATATTGTGAGATTAAATTCTGCTATTTAAATAATTAAATTGATAGACATTGTATTTGTAGGACTATTGATGAAATACTATAATAATACTAATGTATAAATAGCAGTATTGGGTAAGCTGCAAAGAAGGGGGAGGGCATTGGAGACCTGGGAGTGCCTTACAAGCAAGAATCCTTCATGTTATTAACCTTTTGTAGTTGTCTTATTTACTTCTTTTGGCCAAGATATTTATGTATTGTAGATGATAATGGGATGAGTAGTCTATGGTAGTGGGATGGGGTGGAGGGGGTAGCCCTAATTCTTAATAATTTGTTATATTTAACCATTGAGTAGTACTTTCATCAAATTTGCACAGCTTGAAATTTGACACAATTATTATATTTATCTTTCACGCATAGAATAATAGATTGTTGTTATAGCACTTGTGGTGATGGCAATTGTCTATATAGAGCCTGCTCAAAATTATCATGTGGCAAGAAAGATTTGTGTTACTAGCATTGGACCTTATTGCAACTAAGAGTTTTATCATTCAATGCTTTACATGCACGTGTGTAAGAAAATACACATATATTTTTGTGTGAGAATACTGCATTCTCTATGACTGTGTTGGATAGTGCATTGGGTGATGGGTAGGAACATCATCACACAACATGTGATGTGGCAATTTGTAAGGGGGTAATCTATGCACACACAAGCTTTAGTTTATTATACTTGTGTACATTCATGATTAATAATTGATTGCTAATTAAACTTACATACACACTAGATTTCTTTTTTTTTTTTGTTACAATAAGTCACTCACAATTAGCCAGCATGCTATATAATATTTCATATTTTATATTGACTCATTAGGAACAAAAGGACTGTTGTTACTAAATATTTTTTTATGTTTGCATGACACCAACATGGTCCCTATTACCTATTTGAATATTTCCATTTCTAAAATTAATAATGTTTTTTACCTTTCCTATCTCATACATTCCGGTCTGTGGCAAATGTTTAATACACCCGTTGTTCATTTTGTACCTATTTTGTTCAACTCCAGCCACTGCAGTCCATCTAGTTAACAGTCAATAGTCTTCAAAAAGGTATCCACCGAGTAGGATAGAAATTTAGACATAAAAACGCCGTCTAAGATGAAAAAAGTAGTGTAATACACAACTTCATGTTGCCAACTGATGTCAGTGGCGCCACGAAGAATTACAAATTGCTGCTTCAATATCGACATTTTATGCATTAAATAACGTATGTATTTCGCTTAAATCGATATGGGTGTAACTTTGAAGATCTTTTCCCCCGGTAAGCTTAATAAACCATGTATTAATTGTGCTAAAGTCGAAAAATATTGTTATAAATGGACACAAGTGTCTAGTTACACGTTCACTTTGTCGTTCATGTTTCTTTGTTGATTTCAGAATTCGTAAAATTGACCAATCACAGCGAAGCACAAAAGTTCTAAACATTTGCCACAGACCAGTACATTTACAGCAAGTCATTCAGACTCAGATTTCATGCTATACCATACTTCATATTGTAGCTACTGCCTCATTACAAACATAGGGACTGTTGTTTCGAAATATTGTCTGTTCTACATGATACCAATACGCTTCCTATCACCTATTTGAGTATTTCCATTACTAGATATTGTTTTTTACCTTCCCTATCTCATAGATTTACATTAAGTCAGTCAGGCCTGACCCGCATGCTATATCATATTTCATATTACATGGAGGCTGCCCCATTATGAACAAAGGGGCTGTTGTTACAAAATATTGTTTTATTTTGCTAGACACCAATTGAATACGGTTTTTATTACCTATCACTAAATAGTAAATATTCATGCCAAAAACTGTCAGTGTATTGTATCTTTCAATGCACGTTAGGCAAGCATTACAAAATTTTTAATTTTCTATCTTTTATAATTTTTAATGAGACCTATGAATGCATCTGAAAATAAGAAGTATTTATAGAAATTCTTCATTTTTAAGCATTGTTTTGTGTTAAATATTGCTCTCAAAATTCAGGAAATCGCATTTCCCAAGCTTTAGATTTCAAAATTTTCCCGGTTGGAGGAACTCCCCGGACCCCCCTAGTTATCTCGCGCCTCCAGCGCTCGGCGTCGCCTTCAGCGCCAATTGTTGATGGAATTTCCGGTTGATGCATCGGTCAGAAATTTGCCTATAGTGAAGTCGCTTAACCAAACGATCTGTACTGGCGTGTACAAACTTGAGCACCCCCTCTACAATTGATTAACTATGCCTCCTAATCAATTTTAGAGGGGGTACCTAAAATTTTCAAGTTAGGGGGGGTGTTACCACAGTGAGGTGGTACGTTAACGGTTGGCAATGTTTCTCTGCCAGTCAATGATATTTAATGTGAGAACATCAAACAGGAAATTTTTTATGCCCATTTATCTGTTGTCAAGTCCATGTCTTTGAACAATATCCCAACACCTTATTATTAAATACAATGATTGAGTAAAACATGAACAAACATCCCGAACCGTTATTTCGAAAACGGAACTTTTCACCCCCTGGGATGATAAATTTTGCGAATATCTTCATTACACCCCCAAAAACATTTCAATTTGACTTAGGAGTCGCGGGGAAAGAAATACTGACTTTGTCCGCTTTGTACAGATCTTGCCAATTTTTGCCGCTAAGTGACCGGACTACTACATCCGCCCCTGATATTAGGTACGACTAGTTACTAATCCTAACTGGAGTATATTCATCGGCTTATTTAGTTGTTAATTGACACTAGTACAACAAGGATTTCGAGGTGACTATGATATTATATAAACTAACTAGAAATACATGCATGCAGCAACACCTCGCCACTAAAACTAACAGCATGCAACTATATTTTCAGAATTACATGAAGTAATAGTTTAGGTTGTTGTCATAGCAACACGACAATTGTTATTCTTTCTGTACATTTTTTCAAAATGACAAAATATCAGTTTTTAATCCTTGTTTTATTGACAATTTTTTTTACATGGGACAACATTTGTCATCAGTATGTTACTACGCCTAATGTAAGCTTACATTTGGTATAAAATATACGGCCTATTAATTACATTAGTAATAAGAAGACAGTCTTGCATTTACAAAACATAAACTTACTCTGGAATTTAAACAGTGAATAGACTGGATAAGTACGGCTACGCCGGCCTTCATAAAGCATTAAAACACAAGTATAAATACGCATTATCAACAAACTTGCCTTGTGTTTCACGCCATAGTCAATTCTTGGCTCTTCTCTGTATTTTCCCCGAATTAATTGCTCTTCAAGAGTTTTGTGGCAGTCGTTTTCATTTTATTTCTTGCCTTTTTGGATGCCTTAAGTGTTTGCTACTCCGCCATATTCCTGAGATCAGAAATGACCACCCTTCGTTGGTTGTGAAAGTTGCCAAATCTTTTTGCAAAAATACGAAATATTGTAGTGCAATATAGTCCGCCATATTTTTGAGATCAGTGATGACCACCCACTCCCACTCACCGCCGCCCTTGAACCACGCGCCCGCGATATTTGATGAACTTCAGACTTCGCTATGCTTTCCTTTTCGCAGGTGTAAATAGCCATGCGGAATTAGTACCCTCACCCAGGGCTAACGTCCGGAACGGCGCTTTGCGCCTTTGGCTCGGGGATAATGTAATATACAACAGGCTTATAGGAGTGTGTCCACTCGACAGAACGTGCGAATAAAAGAACGGGCATCTAAGGAAAAAACAAACATAGTAATATATAAGCACACCACATGTAAGTACAACAAAAAAAAACTCAAAGAAAACTAAATTCCTAACGATTGTGAAACAGAGAGAAGGGCTTCCACATCATCCTTGATGTACCCCTTGTCAGACTTCCAGCGACCATGCCTTTTAAATAAGCGATCATTGATATGTGAATTTGTAGCAGCTGAAGCAACCCAAGCGCTTAAACCGTGCAACCCAAATTTTTGTTTGTCTAGCCCAAGGGACTCAAAAGCAGTTTATCATGCTGCTTTCGTCGGCCTGTCAAAAGGACAAACTTCCGTTGTGCTTTCGAGCATTTTTTGCCTCAATCCAGTTCCAAACGTTTATTCCACGACATCAGGGGAGGTATTTTTAGAATTATTATCTTACCAGGAATCCAACATTTCTAGTTTTGAAGATATATGGCAAAGCAAACTTTCTCAAAATGTTGATGGACGTTGCTCATGATAATTTACGAACAGTTCTTTTTCAAACGCCTAATAGCTCCCATTCTTATCCATTTTGGAAGTCCAGAATCCCGTTTTTCTTCCGTTCTACGTATTCTTTGCAAAATCCTCCAACTATGACACCAAGTTTGTTTATTTTCTAGCTAAAGCATTCTTTTGTTGTTACATATGCTGTTTTTGGCTAAAGAATGTCGTTTCCACTTCCAATTAAGCTAAAAACGACGTCTTATAGTGTTATTTAAGAAATATAAAACATTTTCCGTGTTGATATACAGTTATATCAACACGAGTGGAAATTGGAAAAACGAGAAATTGTGTGGAAACACGACGCCCGCAGGGCGGAGTGTTTTCATACAATTTCGAGTTTTTCCAATTTTCACGAGTGTTGATATAACTGTATATCAATACGGAAAAAATGTTTTATATTTCTTTTATAATATAGCACAAAGAACTTCAACAGAAGAGTGGCGGGAAATTTTCCGTGTTGACATAGAGTTATATCAACACGGCTCTTAGCCAATCAGCGTTCAGAATTTACAAATGCTATATTATAAAATGCTTTAGGAGCTTATCTCCGAGCCAACGGCGTGAAGCGCCGTTCCGGGCGTAAGCCCGGGGCGAGGGTTACTAATCGTGCGTAAGCGAAGTTCAAAGTCGCTGTTCATAGGCGATGAAATGGGGATGAGATTTTTTTTGATAGGTCATGACGTCATGCTCACACTGATCTCAACAATATGGCGGACTATCATGAATGGCTAACACTGATTGGTCAGATTTAAAATTTGTTGTTGATCAACTTAAGACGAATTCAAGTTATTCAACTGTCAGCAAATATTTAACTTTAGTTAGCTTTTTGTACTATAATATTTTGTATTTTTGCAAAAAGTTTTGGGAACTTTAACCACAATTTATTTTTGTAAAAATTAAATAAAAAGCATTTATCAGGTCAACAAATATGGAGTCAAGCAAGCAGCGAAAGAAAAACGAGGAAGCAGAACATTTAGCAAGGCGAAACAAGCGTAGACGACGACAAAGGCTCGAGGAGACTGCCGAAGAAGATTGAAGAGAGATCAATTCGGGGAAAATATAGAGCAGCGGCAGCACCAACAATTGAATATGGTGTGAAACACAAGGCAGATTTGTTGATAATGCGTATTTATACTTGTGTTTTAATGCTTTATTAAGGCTG
The DNA here is from genome assembly GCA_963855995.1 of Muricea muricata. Classification (NCBI taxonomy): domain Eukaryota; kingdom Metazoa; phylum Cnidaria; class Anthozoa; order Malacalcyonacea; family Plexauridae; genus Muricea; species Muricea muricata. The sequence continues at coordinate 96,808,114 of OY979716.1, read as the reverse complement.
GCGTAGCCGTACTCATCCAGTCTATTTGCTGTTTAAATTCCAGAGTAAGTTTATGTTTTGTAAATGCAAGACTGTCTTCTTATTATTAATGTGATTAATAGGTCGTATTTCATACCCAGTTTAAGCTTACATTAGGCGTAATAACATACCGATGACAAATGTTGTGTCATTTAAAGAAATTGTCAATAAAACAAGGATTAAAACCTGATATTTTGTCATTCTGAAAAAATATACAGAAAGAATAGCAATTGCCATGTTGCTATGAGTACACCCTATTTATGTACTTCATGTAATTCCGAAAATTTAGTTGCATGCCCTTAGTTGGGGGCGAGGGGTTGCTGCATGCATGTATTCTAGTAAATGATTTATGTTCGGTTGAGCGGGGGAACGATTAGAACATAAAACTGTAAAACTATCTGCATTCAGCTTTTTCATTCAATTTCACGATCGGTTGTAATAAGGGCAAAGAAGGGTATTGTGCTGTTCCATCTTATCACGATGCTTCCAGAACGTCTTGTTGGTTTTGTGAATAAATATGTAAGCTTGCTTTTGTATGTATGTGTGGTCTATATATATATATATATATATATATATATATATATATATATATATATATATCCGTCCCACAGGTTCGGTTAAAACCTTCATTTTGTATTTTCCTCTATTTGGAATCCTAATTTTGAAAAGCATTATCCAATATAAATGACTGAGAGTGAATTAAAAAGCAATAAAATATTTCTTTATGTTTGCAATTTAAATATCACACAAGTGAAGAAAATCTTTTTTGGGTTGAATCCCTAGTGGTTGATCTCTACATACTTATATCTCGACATATATAGTATTAAATAATGTTTTAGACTGTGCTATTTCCATCCATCTACCTGCACTGGAAGAAGTATTAAGAAGTGTTGATATAGAAGGCAAAACAGCTGAAAGATGGTGTCGTTCTGGCAGGCAATGGCCGAAATGACAGTATGAAGCATTCAGCTAAGTTTTGTGCATACACAATTTTTGTTGTGCTTTTGCACAAATCATCCACTTTGAACTTGCACAGGTAGGAAGATTAAAGTACATCATACTAACAATATTAATAGAGCTCAAGCTTTACTCACTAATTATTTACTTCAGAACTTATTGTACCTTTGCGTTTCTTCTCTGCAGAGAAATCAAGCAGGTAGCTAGAAGCCCAGCAATGGAGCTCATGGCATTCAAATTGTGCATGGACTACCTCATTACATATGGCCTCTCCATAAAAACTTTCATCTCTGACAGACACATATCAATTGCCAAGCACATGAAGGATGTTTTGAAGAGCATTGTGCACTATTTTGACCTCTGGCACTTGAAGAAAATTAAGGACTTTCCCAATTTGCCAACTATGGTTTTATATTTGATGGCTCATAACACAAATACATTTCATAAATTAAAACATCGTGTATGTACAAAAATTCTTGGATCCAATTTCTAGTGATTTCATCACCCCACCGCAACCAGGGACCAGTGTTCCTGAACAACACCTGTTTGCACGTTAAATTGAGAATCAGAGAACTGGACTATAAACATAACTGAACATTCATACATACAGTACTAACAAACCATGTTGATGATGAGCTAATCTTCTAATTTTTTGTTTCTGTGCTTATTTATGTTTTTCTTCACAAATCAGAAAGGTTCTTTCCATAATAGGCAAAGAGAAGGAGTGGGAGGCTGTTAATGAGTGGATTAAACCATGCGAGAATCACTTACAATGGAGTGCGACTTTTACATTTAATGGCAATGGGCTTGTAATCTGGGTTAAATTCAAGTTTTTCTTGAGGCACATTGTCAATCAATACACAAATCATAGTGATCCTCTTTTTAACAATTGTGCCCATGGAAGTGACTTTCCAGCTAGAAAGTGGCTGACTTTTGCAGTGGCGGATCTAGCGTAAGTCAAAATAAATTACCACAGCTCATTCTAGGATATATTTACATTTTAAAATACCTTCAAAGCAACTTCATTGGTTAGATTTTATTCTTTTGAAATTCATAACCTATGACATTGTTATAAAGTTGTTTTGAATTTCAAATTGAGCTGCTATAACTCATTTTGACTTACCCTGGAACCGCCACTGGACTGTTGTCGCAAACTCTGAGCGCCTATGATAGCTCAGGCGATGAAGTGCGTATAATAAAGGGTCGTGACAACGTAAACTTTTTGCGAGTATTATTGTACGATTATCTACAAACAAACGATATTTACATAAATACATGCAACACATAAAGATACACAAACTAAATGACAACACACAAAGATGAAAACAATGTCAAACAATTACCCTTTCTTGCACTAGTTCTATTGTTCAACACCAGTGAACTGTTCAACACAAAGATCGTCTTAAAGTTATCAGCGGTAAAATAGCGAATCTAAAGCAAACTTCATGTAACATTAACTGGATTGTTTAATTATAACACTCCCCCCTCAACTCAGTCATCCCATTTATTGGGTGGTTGAGTTTCCACACCTATCTACATCGTTCTCCTCTAACAAAAACAATCTGGCGACCGGTCGTACGTAATTCCCAGATTTAGTTTTAACTTGCGCACTTCGTACCCTTCCATCTTTACCGGGGTAAACTTCTATGACTCTACCAATTTGCCACATGCTACGAGATACGTTCGGTTCTACAATCATAACCAAATCTTCCTTTTCCAAATTCCTCACTTCTTCGGTCCATTTGTTTCTTTTTGTCAACAACGGAAGGCACTCTTTCAGCCATCTATTCCAAAAAATATTTGCCAGGGCCTGTGCTCGCTGATATTTCTTCTTTGAATTTACTTCTTGCTCTGCCACGACGTCAAATGGAGAATTTAGGTTAGGTCGGTAAATCAGAATATGATTTGGAGTCAAGGCTTCGAGGTCAAGCAGATCCGAAATAGCTGGCGTAATCGATCTCGAGTTGATGATACCTTCTACCTCCACCAATGCAGTGTGCAAGACATCTGAGTCTACGTGTCGATTTAGAAGAATAGCATGAAGAGCTCGTTTGCAAGACTTAACCAATATCTCCACTGCGCCGTTCATATGTGGAGCATTAGGTGGATGAAACTTTCAATCGGTTCCATGTTTGGTAAGGTTCTGCTCTATTCGATGTTGTGCCAGTCGTGCCCATCCTTCACGCATCTCTCGCTCTGCTCCGACAAAGTTCGTCCTCCAATCTGAGGTGATTGTCCTAGGATAGCTACGGCAATTCACAAAACGAGTAAGACAGTTCAAGAATGCATCAGTTTCAAGTGTTTCGGCTACTTCCAAGTGTATGGTTCTAACGTTGGCACAGCAAAAGGGAACGCACCGTCTCTTTTACTCACTTCGTCGCTGCTTGATGTGGATTGGACCGAACGAGGTCAACAATGGTGTGCGTGAACGGAGGCAAAAATGTTGTCATGCGTCTTGCTGGAAGATTCCCCATACGAGGTGGCTTGGGAGTCACTCTTCGTTTCTTACAGTAGAGACAGTTATTTGCGTACTTCTTAATTTCAGATCTGCCATTTACTAACCAATAACGTGTTCTAATAGAACTTAATACGTAATCAGTCGGACCATGACTAAGTTGATGATGATATTCGTTGATGATTAATCGGCCAATCTCCGATTTTCCATTCACAATTATAGGGTGACGCGTATCATACGCAATTGGGGCGTCTTGTATTGGCGCAATTGGGGCGTCTTGTAGTTGGGCCTCCAACTCTTAACAGACCATCACTTTCATCGATGAACGGTGACAGCTTGACTAAGGGTGAATTCTTAGCAATTAATTTACTGTCAGTTAAGTTCTGTAGCTCTCGAGCAAAACTCTCCCTCTGTGTATGTCGAAGTAATATCAATTCTGCTCGATGCAGTTCGTTGGTCCTGTAGCTTTGGCTTGATTCTCCCTTCTTTGAGTTCACCTTGCCACTCATGATCAGGCTGATGAATTTTAAAACATTTGCCACCACTCTCTTTGCTCTTTCGAAAGACAAGTGTCGGTTTAAATTGAAAATGGCTTGCATTGATTCTTCCACAGCCGTCGACCGTGTGTGCACCTGTTTTCTAAGCTCCTGTTCTTCTTCGATTACCTCCCTCTCGTCAGGACGTCGAGGCCAGGAGTCTTCTGGCTGGTGAAGGAACTCAGGACTACATAGCCACGTACTTTCAGATCTCATTTTGGAAAGTTCAAGTCCTCTCGTGCCTGCGTCAGCAACGTTGACATTTGTAGGAACATACTTAACTTGGATTCTTCTCTCACCACATGCTTCAAGCCTCTTTAGATCTTCTCCAATATGAGCAATTCTGTGAGCAACGCAATCGCGGTACTTGTTACTCGGTTGGTGAATCCAGTGCAACACAACCATCGAAGCAATCCAGAATGTCAGCATATGGATACGATAGTCCAGCTCTCCAACCACAGTCAGTACTTCACGGCCATGCAAGCTGCGTTTAACTCCAAGCGTGGTATTGTCATTCTTTTCTTGGGAGCGACTCTCGATCTGGCGGCCACAAGCGAGCAATGTATCTTTTTTCCATTGGGGTAGGAAAAACATAGATAACCTGCCGCACATTTTGCTTTCTTGAAACTATCGGAAAACATGTGTGGTTGTACTTCACCAGAGGGGTCATCAACTGATCTAAAACATCTAGGGACGGCGATATTTTCTATTGCGTCTATTTCTTTCTTCCATTTTCTCCACTCTCGAAGCTGATCCTCTGGTATTTCGGCATTCCATCCTAATTCTGCAGAGCAAAGATGCTGCTGGAGCAATCGTCCTCGAATGGTAAACGGGCTTAGCCATCCATGTGAGTCCCAAATTGATGCGATGCGGCTTAAGATTTCTCGTGGTGTTTGTGCAGGACCTGATGGTTTCTTTGAGGCTGATAGGTGCAAAGTGTCGGTCTGTGCATTATAACGTACGCCGAGTGTTTGTGAAACTGGTAACTAACCGAGCCTGAATTCTTTCGTTTGTTGTTTCTCACATTCTGGGGTTTCTTTCATTACAGTTTGACTGTTGCTCAACCATTTCATGAGCGTAAAGCCCCCACGCTTCATAAGCTCTATCAAATCCTGACGTAGTGCAATGGCTTCGTTTTCGTCATCTAGCGAATTCAGGGAGTCGTCGACATACAGGTTCTTCATTACGGCTTCAGCGGCGTCAGGGTATTGTTCCTGAAAATCCTCTGCGTTTCGTTTCATTATGTAGTTGGCACAGGTGGGTGCTGACCGTTCGCCAAACGGTCGTCTTAGACACTGATAGACACTTGGCTCTTCCTCCTTTGATTCTCTGTACAGGAACCGTAACGCCGGAAGGTCTTCCTCTACTACTCGCATCTGCAGGAACATGTATTTAATATCCGAACATAAGCCTATTCGTCCTTGTCTAAATCTAAAGAGCACGCCAAATAGGGGGTTTAACAAATTTGGACCCGTGTAGATAAAGTCATTTAATGACCTCCCTTCGTATTTCGCGGCTGCATTGTACATTCTCCGTACTTTCTCTGGCTTCTTTAAGTTTCTTACGGGATGATGAGTCGAGTAGTTTACTTTGCTACTTGCTGTCGCTTGTACTTCACGTTGGCTTAGGCTTTTTATGTACCCTTTCTCCATGTCATTAACAATAGATGTCTGATAAGCTTCTTTCAACTGGGGATCAGGATCTAAGCGACGTTCCAGGGCGTACAGTTGGGCTTCCGTGGCCTTACGATTATTCGGCAGTGCCACGTTTGACTCCCTCCACAAAATTCCCGATTCAAAGGCGTCACCTGATGGCAATCTTCTTGTTGTAGTATGCAAGAAATCCAATGTCTTTTGATCTTCCACTGAACGGGTTTCACTTTTCTTTCTCGATGACGAAACAGTCTCCATATTGGTCCATTGCTCAAGTTGCTGGTGAAAGTCCTTGTGGGTTACAGGCTCTGCTGCGGTCTCCACCTCCATTCTTCGAACATATACATCAGTGCCGCCTTCTGATGGGACGGTAGCAAGAGCTAACCAACCAAGACGTTTACTAATAGCAACAGGGGTGCCAAGGGCCCTTGCCGCGTTTCTAGAGGAGCTTGGAGAAAATAAGAATCCACCCCGATTATCAATCGTACGTCTGCGGCGTCAACTCGTGGAAGCTCAAGATCCTTCAGATGATCAAATCTTATTTCTGCTGGCCAATCTACTGCATACGTGAGGTTGTTCATTTGGAGAACCTTAATCACTTTGTCGATGGTGTACTTATTTCTTCGTCTCCCCGTACCGGATATTGTCAAATTTTGTATCACAAAGGATTCGACTGTTTCATTTCCATTTGCTCCACTCAGAACTAACTGTTGAGTCTGTCCCGAGAATCCTTGTTGATGAGCCAGATCTTGATGTATAAGTGTAGCATCAGATCCACTGTCCACCATTGCCATCGTCTTCTTTCTCCCTTTGGCCCGTACAGAACAACCGTAACACTCCATTGGAGGATTGGTTTGCTGTGTCAGAAATCTCTGGTTGTTTCCTTTCTTGGTCAGGTTATGTCTCATTACCTTCAGCCCCTACTCCAGGTGGCTTTTCTTCATTACGACGTCGTTAATACCTGCGTTCACCGAAAGATCCTCCTATGTTATATTACCCTCGAGCAGCCTGCACCCATCACACCATTGATCCAATGGTGGCAAAAGACGCACAAGTACAATTAAGAGTTCGAACTTAGCCAAAGAGAGATGAAATACGCATCTGATATAACCTCATATAACCTCATTAAAACTCCAACTTCATGAAGTAGGTGATGATGATTCTGTTGACACTTTTTGACACCACATTTCAACTTTTCTTTGCGTTGCTTTCGTATATGCTTTCCAAAGTTTGGACAAAGCCCTCTATCGCGAACGATCTTCTCCTTTTCAATGTTGTTTATTTGCTTTGAACATCCGACACTGTTCCAACGGATGGCGTGCTCTATCGTGAAACGGACAGGGCTTTTCCATCAAGTGAACGTTAGCTCCGTAATTGGATCGTCTCAAGGCGGGTTTTGTATCACGTTGATTCTTTTCCTGCAGATGATCACCAAAGGCACGCTCCCACAACTTTGCTTGTTTTTCTAACCATGACCTAAAGCTCGCCAGGGTATCTTGCTTCCAATCTTCTCCTTCGTATCAAGCCCATGCTAGCTTCAAAGATGGTGGCATTTTTCTGGCAGCTTCTCTCACATGATACCTTGATTCCAACTCAGCTTCTTTCCCTAATGATTCAAACACGGAAACCAGACTCGAAATTACTTCAGCTAGTGATCTCAACTACTCCACGTTTTTCTCACTGACGACAGTAAACTTTCTTAGTTCATCGTCGTAGGTCTGCATTATTCGGGCCGATTCTCCGAATCGTTCTTTAAGGATACTCCAAACTTTAATATATTCTCCACTGCCAGGTAGGATACCATGAAGGGCAGTCTCTGCCTTTCCGATTGTATGCATCAATAATAAGTCTAAAAGTTCATCCATGCTTTTCCTGTTCTAATTTCTTAAATGTTGCTCTAAAGGCAGTAAATTTGTTCGGGTTTCCATCGAACTTCTTTATGCGTGGGTCTCGTGTCTTGAGGATTGCTTCCGCCAGTTTGACAAGGGTACCATCATTCCACGAGGTGTCTTTCACGGAGGTTGGAGACGATTCATGAGATCCTTCATTTTTCTGTTGAAATGAAGTTCGATCAATCGATGGAGAATCTGGTTCATTTCTTACAGTGGTGTCTCTTTTCAGCTGAGGAGCTGCTTGATTTATTAACGGACAAACTACCTCGTGACTAACACTGGTGTGATCTACTAGGCTCCCCAGTTGTTCCTCCACCTCCAATTACATTTGAGCAGTATAATGCTTTGCCCATGCCTCTTCAACCTGCAGTTGTGCTTCTGTTTGCATCATTAGCTCTCGTTCTTCCTGCTCGATTGATTGTTTTCTTCATTCTTGCTCGTGTTGCAGGCGTAATTAACTTTTCTTCCGGCAATCTATTCCTTTCTCTCTCTCTCTCTTGCTGTAACTCTATCTCCTTCTTTCGCTTTAAACTTTCCAATTCCAGCTTTGTTCTCTCAGCAGATTTTCTTGCCTCGATTTTTGAAGTGGTGGTGGAAGAAATACTGGGTACCTTCTACGATAACACTTCCGACGGTGGTTCGCTGCTTCGTTCCATCAAGTGTACATGTGCTTCCCTTATTTGACCAAAAGCGTCAGCCTCAGTCCTCTTGAGCCATTCTGTTTCCAATAAGCGTTCACGCTCGTTCAACTGTAAGATCAAATCTTCGTTTGTTTGGCGTATTCCTTCTAGTGTCTTTTCTGCTGATGAAATCACGTAACGTATCAACGTGCGACTTCTCTTCTCAATAAGCAATTCCCTCAGCTTTTCTAGGTGGGTACGCAGTTCCTCTGTCTGTCTATGTCGAAACCAGCGTAGTTCACGCTGGGTAGGTTCCACGTTACCTTCACGTGATATTTCTTCCATAATTATTCTCAATTTTCCAGGTTTTCTACCGTTGTATTTTTTCAGTACCTTATATTGATATTACATGAAGTTCTACTATTTCTTCAAATAACAAATTTGGAATGCTATGTATTTTCGTGTTCAAAACGTTTAATTCCAACGTTGTCAGCTCTAATACTATAAACTTCGGTCGATGTTTTACCGATCCGGTTAATAATAAAGGCTCGTGACAACGTAAACTTTTTGTGAGTACTATTGTACGATTATCTACAAACAAACGATATTTGTATAAATACATGCAGCACATAAAGATACACAAACTAAATGACAACACACAAAGATGAAAACAATGTCAAACAATAACCCTTTCTTGCACTAGTTCTGTCGTTCAACACCAGTGAACTGTTCAACACAAAGATCGTCTTAAAGTTATCAGCGGTAAAACCGCGAGTCTAATGCAAACTTCATGTAACATTAACTGAATTGTCTAATTATAACACTGACCATTGGTATGTATGAGTTGGTGTGTACGTTTGACTTTGTATATATATACATTTTTTTGGGCTTTGCATATATATACTCATTTATTCTTTTTATATAGATTCAACCCCACATACAAAAGTGTGTAATGCACTTACAAACAAAAGACTGATGGAAGGAATCAAGAAAGCTTCCCCATTAGCATAAACCAGCTGTTTGGAAGGCTTTCATAGTGTACTCAATCACTTTTCTTCAAAGATGATTGCATATAGTTATGTTGGCCAGTACTGCAGGTTAGAAATGAATTTTGTTATAGTATCCTTATTGACTGGGATCAATTTTTACATAGGATTTTTTATCTTTGGCAGATAGTAATATTTCTATTATTTTTATTAGGCATATTTTAGCAGTCCTGCATTCTAATTTAAACCTTCGGAGAGACAACAAACTGAGTGTTGACAACTCTAAACGGCTAAAGGTCACATATCCAAAATTCAAGAATGGAGAGGCTACCATTCGAAGTGTCAGGGCAGCACAGAACTTTGGTAAGCTTTTTAGTACAAAAAGTATTCATGTCTTGTGTTTATTTAACAATTATTTTAATCTTTCTTGCAGCATATGGGCAGAGTATATATGAAGTATTTCTGACAGCTACCAAGGAGCAGTTGAGAGGTGCAGACAAAAAACTGAAAGAAATGTGCCCACCTCCAATGAACATCATGCTTGATAAACAAACAAAGGAAGATGCCATCAAGAAAAGATTAGAGAAGAGTCAAATTGCCATTTAAGATGTTCCACCCACCATTCCAGGTACCGGTACTTTCAAGACTACGATTAGATGATAGACCAGTCTCTGTTTGTACTAAATGGCTCGTTTCTCTGTGGGTGGGGTATGGATTTTTTTAATGACCTAATAAACTATTTTTTTCTGCAGTATTACAGTATCAGGAGCAAGTAAGGAAAAAAAAAGGGACTGGAAAAGCAGGGCTTCTCCTCATTGCAGAGCATGTGGACATCCTAGGAAGGGGCATAAGAATGTCAAAGACTGTCCACTGAACATGAGAGAAGCTGGCTACCACTCTGGATAAAAAAGCTGCTTGCTCTGCTTGTTGATTTTAAACCACGACAAATTAAGAAAATACAAAATAAAAGAAATTCCGAAAATAGACATTTTGTATTCCTGATATTCAAGAAAAAAACAAGAGAACAACGGAGTCGGTGATATTTCGTCTTTATTTCAAAGCTAGACATTGTCAAACCAATAGATTAGATTATAAACAGACTGTGCTATATATCTGCAAAGTTCAATCTTGGCAGGCTAACTGCAGCTTGCCAAGATTAAACTTTGTAGATATATAGCACAGGAATACAAGATGTCTATTTTAAGAATTTGTTTTATTTTGTTGATTTTAAATTTACTTCAACCCATTAAAGCACAAGTAAACAAATAGAAACAAATTGACAAATAGAATCAACTGGCACCAGATGGAATGGGAGGATAAAGTGGGGAGTTTTAAAAGCATTGCATGCACTAGCTTAGTGGAATAAGATAGGTTACACAGCATACTACTCACACTTCAGTTTATTTAGGCCTGTTGTTCAAAGGTAGGTTAACAATAACGGTTAGCATTAATGCTATAGCACTGTTTTAGTTTGTACATCGTGTCATGCTAACAAGCTTTTTAAGATATATCTCAAGCTTATTATAAGATTCTGCAGAATTTTCTTCGAATTTAAAGTCATCCTGCTTTTGAACGACCAGCCCCATATGTATTTATCAAAAAACCCCAATACCAGCCGACAATTTTAGGAAATATAAAATAAAACATAATCTGAAGACTAGCATCTTGAAACCCAGAATATGGATTAAAACAAGACGATATTGAAGTTTCAAGATACTAATCTTCGGATTATGTTTTATTTTATATTTGTATTTATCATGCCACAAATTTCCTAGTCTGAGTCATCAGAATATCCAGTAAAAGTTTCTTTATCCAGCACAGGAAATCTATTTCTTATTGCAATGTAAGCACATGTAGGTAGTGGTATTCGCCTATTACCCAGGGGACCATATATAAGTCTTGTAAACTCTCTATACAGATGCTGCGCAAAAATCTAAAATAAAATAAATAGAAGTTTATGAAATATATTGTGGTCTTAAACAGTAAAAAAAAATTAGGAGATAATTTTATATTTTAGTGATAAGCAAATGGACAGAAGTCTAACAATAAAAGTATAAACCAAATAAATCTGTTACCTATTCTGTGTTCCCACTCGACTATATTTTGTGTTACTCTTGGTTTTGTAATTCACGGCAGCTTGCTTCAAACTCCACTTTTGGAGGCATATACATGTGAATCCCGGGTGTTGAGTTACGCATTTTGTATTTTCAATGCCATCGGCTTTAAGATCCATGACAACCTCTCGCTTTTCATGGCTTCATCGCATCTTTCCAGCTAAATACAACACAAGCATTCCTTTAAATTACTAAGAAGAGTGGTCACACAAATGCCACAACTACACCTGTGTTATAAAGGACAAAACTATTTAGATTTGGCCAAGAGTTCACGCTAGGTTTCGCTTATAGAAAACAACTGGCACAATACAAAACCCATGAAAAAAATCGATTTAATCCTTGTTTACCACTTACTTACCACTCGCTCACTTCAACAGAACCATCCAACCTTTCCCTTAGCTTTTCCTCTAGTTTTAGACGTTCTCTTTCTTGCCTGTTGTAGTTTTCCAACCACTCTTCGTCGGCCATAGGTTCGTCTGCATATGCGCCCATGTTGCTTTCTTCTTGATCGCTTGAGCTGGAATTTTCACGCTTGGGGCATTCCATAGTAGACCCTGAAATAAAGTTCATATCCGAGTCATCAGTTTGATAACTCACCTCCGAATCGGTTTCATAATCGGATGACATGATATTTAAAAAAAAAGCAGTCTAAAGTTCAACCAAACTAGAACAACGCAACGAAACTAGAACATGCAACCAAACTAGAAACGGCGAATACAAGTTGATCAAAGCCATAAGCCGACTACCTTGGATTACGTCACAAAACGTGCTCGTTCCAGGCTCTAAAAATGACGGACAAGGTCCATCGAACGAACGATTTGCCCAAATCAAAAAATTTTTGGACAGATAGGATAGAAATCATGCCTAGATTTAATATTGCCAATAAAAGAATTTGCCTGTAGGGACATTTTAAAAAACATGCATGTCTGCATCATGCAGCTGGGCAGCTGTATACTGCATGATTAAACCGTTTGTCATGCAAATGTCCTGTAGTCTTATTTTACTAACAATAAGACAAAATGTGATCATACTGTTAAAAGACAATTTACAATGCTAGGCAACCAGCAGATAGCAGCTGCGTACATTGTTAATGCTGTACGCACATTTTTGCTGCTGATAAAGTCCGAGCTTATTCGGGTTGAAAGTTTTGTGAGAAATTTACGTGGTGTTTCCACCAAACTTAACTTATAATTTTCCAATAACTCAGAGCATGATAGCACTATAGAATAAAGATACGTGGATGTGCAACTCTGGGTATTTCTTTTATTACGTGGATAGCTTAGGTAGGTCACACGTGCTCATTTCTGGCAAGTACACATGCGAGATTTTATAAGGAATTTGATAGGGAAATGTCAAATAAACCGCGATTTTAAGAAAACTTTGCCCTGGATTACCTTGGTTCACAGAAATATATAAAAGGAAGTTGCTCTGTATATTTCTAGTAACAAATGAAATTATGTTTTTGTCCCGGTCGCTTATAAAACGGCAGAAACCATTTTTTTTGTAATACTTTTATATTGAAACCCGAACAAATGTATGAGTTTGCCTGAAATGCGTGCAGATATGACATAATCCGTGAGACAGTGAAATCATAGGCGAAGTATTCTCAATTGCATATCTATGTATCCTTAATCTACGATAGTATGTTTAAAAATTGGTTAAACCTAAGCAAAGCGATGAGCAGTCTTTTTTTGTATACCGTTAATCTCCTTGAGTTTTTTGCAAGATATCATTTAATATTTATTATTGTGGCAACCTTTGTATGATAACATAATTATAATATTTTGACTGACACTGAACTATTTGCTCCATGAAAATGTGCAGCCCATAATATATGCTCCAAACACAAATAAAATCAAACAAAAAATCAAACATAGGAAACTTTAGCGATATTATATGTATATTATATGCATATCATATGCTTTAACGTTTACAGGTAGTTGATGTTATTTATTTTTATAAGTTATAACTATGGTTATTACGAAGCTGAAAACATTCATATATCTCATAACATATTTTGGCTTGTATATATTGTCCAACTATTTTAGGTAATTGGGACACACTTCATTCATTTTCCACTGAGTTTTAGATCTTAGCATTACATCAATACTTGATCAAATTTTACCAGACCAGTGATGCCAAATTTTCAAAAGGCAGCTTTGCCACAATGAAGGAGCTCGGAAAGCATCTTGGCGTAAGCTTTTCGATATTTTACATGCCGTATTCCGTAGATAAATGCATTCACGATTGAATTAATTCCGTAACGGTCGAAGTTAAAAAGTACGACCCAAGTCTGGCTACATGACTCACTACAAAACTTGTATAACACTTCGGCAACCACATTTGGGATTAGGACAAAGAACGTCAACACAGCGACGACAATAGCGAATGTTTTTGCTTCCCTTAAAGCGACAAAAAATTGAAAGACGAACCTCATCCTGTTGAGTCTGTCTTTGTGGCAATTGTCGTTGGGAATGATATTTGTTTCAGCCAATATGCGTTTCTGTTGTTTTCGAACGACAGATATAATTTGAAAATTGATAAAAAATATTAATGCAAGTGGAATATAGCCAGTTAATGAGTCTAGGGCATACGCAATACCATCTGCTAAGTGGCAAAAGCTTCTAAATCCTTGGCCAAAAGGCCTGATGTAAATATAAACCACAAGAAAAAGGAAACAGGCAGTTACCCAGATACTTGAAACAGCGAGGAACACACGTCGATGCGTCACAATAAGAGGATATTTTAGAGGTTTTACAAAGTATATATAACGATCAATTGTAATCGCAAGAAGTGTGGTGACTGAAGCGAATATAAATGCCCATATTGTAGGACGGCTTAGCTTGCAAAAGATCACTTGATTGCTGTCTATATTCAATATGGTTCTTGTAAGCTCAATGATCCATATGGGGTAGAATGCTAAACACACGAGAAGATCTGCCAGTGCCAAGTTTCCGATCAAGTATGTTGTCGCAGTTTTTTCTTTGCTCGAGAAAATTGTATAAATTATAACTGTCACATTTCCCAAAACTCCGATAATCATTGCGATGAATTTAACCGCAATTGAACACAAAAGAATATTATTTGAGATTCCGCTGAAAGCTGTTGTGCTATTTGCCATGGATAACTATTGTGAATATAATTATATTAACTGTAGTGACAATTTAAACAAAGTCACAGTTATTACGCTCGATATTCGTCATAGCTGAAAAGATAAGACAATCAATTATTACAGTATAGCCTTTTAATATATGAGTATAATCTTGAATCCAATATAGTATTCATGAGAGGCAGAAATGAAAATAAAAATTAGTATATCATAATACAAACGCAATACGCACAAAATAGAATTGGCAAACTGTTTACTTTTAATTTGTAAAGCAGTAAAGTAATTCGTATGACTGCTATAGGCGTTGCGGAATTTTAGATTCCCTCTTTCTACTTTTTATGAATGTCAAATGTCGTCGGGTTACCGCTCAAAGGTAATACCGCTGACATTGCCGTGTGAGCCCAGGTAGGCGCATCGTTTAAACTAATTTTCTAGCATAACTCAACAGAACACATATTTTAACACGAAAACTGAAACATGTAAACGGCAAGAATTAAGGTTGTACTTGCACAAATCGCATCCCAAACGTTTATAACGACATTTTTGGCAGATTTCATCGCAAAGGCTTTTTTAAAGGTGAAGATAGGTTACAGTCGCTTCTGCGAATGTGCCGGCCGTGTTTACATTTTTTTAGTTTTGATCAACTTTAACGTACAGCAAAACATGACGTAGTACACATTCAAAAAACCAGAAATTTCGCAACGAGCGAGGAGTGGAGCGTTTCAACAGTTTTTAAATAGCCGGACACTTTCATTTATTATGATTCAGAGTCAAATAGGCCGTTTAAATATTTCTGTATGTGTTCGTGAGTTGTGATACATTAAAATCTCAAAACAATTCAAACTGGCGAAGCAAAGTGCGGAAATTACCTTGGGAGATAACAATCTCAGACGCGTTGAGTCTCTGGAAGTGTTGATTTTGTGTCTCATGCATAATCATACATTTCAAATAGTTCTACTGTATATATAGTTTTTTGCTTGAGAAAACGTATAATTAAATATTGCTAAAAAAAGCAATCCCAAAATTCAATAATGCAATAAAATGCACAATCTGTGTCGTAAAATGCACAATCTGTGTCGTAAAATGCACGTCGAGGTGTATTTTCCTGTATAAACAAAATATATGCCCTCGTCCAAGCATGCGTGCCATATATGTAGATAGATGATTTTTGCTGCTTGATTGAAAAATGGAAATCGTAGTTTTGCCGGAGCCTAGGAATTGACATGCAGCAATTGTCGCCGTCACTGTCGTTTCTGCTACAAAATAAATTTGCGAACTATTGTAAATAGCACTCAATGGTTTAAAAATAATTTATGACAATTATTAATTGGGCTGTCTGTGTTTACACTAAGAACCGCACAGTGGCGTGGCAAGTGAGGGGGACATATTCATGTATTCGTGTTCTGCACAATTAAGTTTTTTTGAAGTCGATTCGATTTCAAAAGAATTTAAGTGTGCAGAACACGAATATATGAATATGTCCTCCCTCACTTATCACGCTGGCGACGCCACTGGAACCGCAAGGTTTAATCGTAGGCATCCCAAGTAAAATTTGTCGCGAGCCTCAAGCGACAATGACTTTCATGAATGGCGCTTGCGGGTCGCGACAAATTTTACACGCACTTTTTGGGCTGCCTATGGTTTAATGCGGGCTCAGTTGTGAACGTTCGTGCAACGTGCGTTGTTTGGTGTATTTTAAAAGTAAAGTTTATTTTGTTTTTACGACGTAAATATAAATAAATATGAATTAAATTGAACACGAAACAGCTACCAAATTATATAAAAATCCTTGCAAAATTTTGATCTATTTGCACCTGGATGATTTTACTATTTTACTAATATGCTCAATCTTACATGTAGTAGCTTCATACATTGAAATAGAGTACAAGCATTATCTAATATCATAACAGACCTTGTATGCATGCTGTGTATGTGAATGTTATCAACATGCATAGGCCGCAGTCTGTGAGGTAATAATTCCGTGTTCTCAGTGTGGCGAGTATAAAATCTTAATCCGAGGATGGTCCAATGCCACGGATGGTAATTTTTATAAATGTGACATTTACCATTGGTAAATTGCAGATCTTTGTTGTAATAGGTACAGTTTACAGATGGTAGCGTATGATTACCATTGGTAAAACAACATTAACCAACGGTAAATGATGTGTGTTGGCTCAATGGTGGCCCCTCAAAAAATATTGTCGATCGGTAACGATGTTACCAATGGTAAGGGGTAGTGACGGATGGTAAAAGATGGTTTACCAACGGTAAATGATGTGTGTTGGCCCAACATATATGTCCAATACTGGCAATCTGACTCCGATGGACAAATCTACTTTCCGATGGTTCAGATGGATCCATCGGACAAACGTATATTCGGTCGGAGAAGTATTTTTCCGATGGAAAATAAATGACGTCATGACTCATGGGAAGCAGATATCAGTTAAACTCAGATTGTCCGATGGATCCAATGGATCGATCGGACAAGCGAGTTTACTATAGGACAAATAATTTTCCGATGGACATTTAAAACTTCATATGTGACCCTCTTTGGGAAAACATACGTTAACGCTTTGAAAAAAACTCTGTAGAAACCGTTTTCAAACCGTTTATTAGCCGTGATAACGGGAAGCGCAAACCGTGATCGAGATTAGGATGACCGTGATAACAGTTAAAATAAGTGTGAAAACACTTTGGTCTGTGCGTGATAACACTTTTATCTGTGCGTGATAACACTTTTATCTGTGCGTGATAACACTTTGACCTATCCGTGAACACGCTTTGAGCTATCCGTGATTTTTTATCTAAGCGTGAGAACTAGTTCCCCCTTTTTGCTTTAATCCATTTTGTTTGCCAGATAATACGGTTCAACTTAAACCGCTTACCGGATAATCTAATCGTCAGAGTTGCACGGGTTAAATGGCATTCCGCTAATTCGAGCAATAGGTTTATTCATACATTTACTGTAAAAGTCTTACTACGGTATGGCGATATATACGCATAAAATACTTGCTTGCTTTATACATGACATGTTAAGTGACAAATTGCCCCTGATAAACAAAATTAAAGATTCGAAAATCAAACGCTATGCTCGAAGATCTGCTAAAACTGCGCGCCGTGAAAATACATGTACATTCAAATTATTTATATTGCTAAACATGTTGATTTGCTGATATACAAAAATTGCAGGATTATGGATTTAACTGCATTTTACTACAGTTGTATTGATGACCGTAATACAGGGTGAGTAAAAAAAAAACTGATGCTCTTTCAAATTCAAATTAGCTGCAAATTTCATTACGGTGTATTCCCATGGGTATGCAGAGAACAGATCGTGATTTAGTACACAGTACGTAAACCAATTCTGACAATTCTTGCACGGCTAAAATTATGCATTTTAACTTCCACTGGGAATTAGATTTTGTTTTAGGTCAACGTCTGTCAAATTGCAAGAATGCAATGCTGCTAGTTTGAATTTCAATAGTATCAGTTTTTTTACTCATCCTGTACTGTGTACTTAGTCACGATCTGTTCTCTGAATACCTATGGGAATACTTAAAGATAGGTTACAGTCACATCTGCGCATGCGCTAGCTTTGTTTACGTTTTTTGTTTTGATCAGCTTTAATTGTATAAAATAAAGTATTTCAGTTCGTCGGTATAACAATGCAATATAATTTTACCAACAAGGAGCGAAGGAGTGCAGCAACAGCGAAGCGTTTCTGTTTTTGTCTAAAGCCATTTTTTTAATCTAAAGCAATCTAGAGCGGCGACTTCGGCGAACCAAAATACCGAATGTGCGAGTTTGAATCATTTTTGTATTTAAAGTGGATTTTAATACCGTAATGGTTTTGGAAGTGTTTATTTGTTCTTTATGATGAAGATTTTTATTGCGGGACCCTCAACAATCCACATTGCCAGGCAGACAGAGTTGTGTTGTCGAACGTTATGGCAGTCTTTCGAGAGAAGTTGTTCGTTGGACGATTTCGAGGCAAGCGCTATAGCCGCTATTGAGAATGTTGCTGCGGTCTCAAACTTGGACAATATTGCATTGTGCTTTTGTCGTGGCCACTGTCTTCGGGAGAGAGAAACAACTTTTGTTTCAGCGCGTGCCATGAAGGGGATTTCGGGCAATACATGAACAACAGAAAAGTGCATGAAGATACGGACAGCGGTGATATAGATCATACAGTAAGATCATTTTGGAATCGTTTTATAGATCTTTACATTACTATGTTTTTGAACTTTATGGGAGCGTGTAAAGGTGTTAACAATTGCATGTTGACAAGTTTACCATATTGCATACCTTATTACTAAGAAACTCTAAACTCTCAAGCTCCTGTCCTAGCTGATCAAAAAATTAAATACATCAAATTTGTAGTCAGGCTCTATTATATTGTAAAATATGAGAAAGAGGTACAACTCTCACTAAAATATAAATTAAATCTCTTATAGTTACCATTACTTATTTGATATTATTAGTATTTATTAGTAGTGTTGTCAGTAGTGTTTATTAGTATAACTATAGTAGTGTAATCGAGGATTCAGATTTTTTCGTCGACATGGGGTCTGCTGTCTATTTGCTGACTGTGGAGCATCACCAATGGGAGGTGGTGAATTGGGTAGCTGAGCTGATATTCC
Source organism: Muricea muricata (assembly GCA_963855995.1). Taxonomy (NCBI): domain Eukaryota; kingdom Metazoa; phylum Cnidaria; class Anthozoa; order Malacalcyonacea; family Plexauridae; genus Muricea; species Muricea muricata. Next base: position 96,789,135 of record OY979716.1, on the reverse strand, counting down.
CTCAACATAACTGTCACTGTCTTCTTCACTGGTTACAATCAAGTTTTTTCACCAACAGGACAATGAACAGATCTTATTTAATACATGTGTCACATTACAGTCACAGCAAAATAGAAACATGACACAACAACTTCCTGTTAAATTACCTATCAGAATGCTATATCTTATTCGTGAGGATTCTGATTGGTCAATAAACAGACAGTTTTGAATATTGTAATAAACTTTTCTAAAAATATTGAGGAATTGATCAGAGGAACTGCTAAATTTGAGCAAACGAATTGGACAGATATTTTTGGAACACATATATTGCTGCGGCTGTAAACAGTGTCATACAAAGCAAGTTAACCAAGAATAGTATTTTTTTCTTTGGGGAACATACACTAAGGTTATTTTGCAAACAAATTAATTCATAGTTTTCACATATTGGTATTCATCAATTAATACAGCAATGTAGTAGGAATGGAAACGCACCATTCCTCCCAGGGGCGGATCTAGGATTTTTTAAACGTCAGTCAAAAATTTTGGGCAGTGATGACGTCATAGTGATGACGTAACCAATACGATGACGTCATCATATTAGCATTAACTATGTTACAGCCACATTTGAACTCCACTGCTGTCTCACCCAAAATCAGGTTCATCCACAGGCGGCCCAGTTCAGTGTGTAGTTTCATATAGAGATCAGTAGCGAGCGGTAGCGTATTGTTTTACATATATAAGATACATAAAGTTGGCAACTACAGTCGAACCTCTATTAAGCGGCCCTCCATTAAGCGGCCCTCCATTAAGCGGCCACACTCTATTGAACGGCCACATGTCAAAGTCCCAAAAATATTTAGTATATATTATTAAAGATAAGACCTCCATTGAACGGCCACCTCTATTAAGCGGCCGCGGCCACCTTCGAGTGGTCCCAAGCAGTGCTTTTTTAATAATTATAACCTCCTTTAAACGGTCAGCCATGAGTTTTTCAAACACAGTTTTCATCACAATTCAACGGCAAAAAATCTGTTTGTTGACATTTTAATCAACACGTGTCCCTTAACACATCGTTTAACAGTAATCTAATTTTAAAATATTGTCTAACAAATATTTACGTTCCCGTTCCTCTAATTTAGTTTACTTGAGCATCAAATGCCTCTTTCTGTAGCTTTTCTTTCAGCCAACTTGTTGAAAATGCATTTCCCATAAATTGATATTCACACGGAGTTTGCAAACCATAGCCACTGCCTCTATTTACTCGTTTGCCTGTGATAACTACTTTTCCAATGTTTAACGCTCGTTTTATAAACTTTGTGAGCCAGATTGCTATTAGTTTAGGAGCATGTTAATGACTATTTTAAGATAAGTAGACGTCCGTATACAACAGACTGTACTTGTATTGAATGCGTTTTTTTTTTAAATTTAAACGATTTTTGTTTTGTTTTGTTTTGTTTTGTTGGGTATAGTTTTCCAGTTAAGATTGTTTTTATCGAAGTCGAGATTTTATTTTAAGTACATAAAAGGAACATTTGACTATATTTTTGTCTATATTTGGCATACCTCTATTAAGCGGCCACCTCTATTAAGCGGCCACCTGGCAATTCCCCGAGGGTGGCCGCTTAATGGAGGTTCGACTGTAAATTTAACCTGACGAACATATGACTTTTGTTAAACACAAAATACATCGCTCGTGGAATTAAAAACAGGTAAAAAATTATAACACATTAATCTCCGATAATTTTACTACACATATTCAATGAAATTTGTCTTCAATGTTTCCGAATGATGCAAAATTTGAACATATTTTTTATGTTTTGACAAAAAATTTCTTGTCTCGATGTGGGATGCCAGAGGTTGGCGTACACGTCAGCCTTTAAAAAGCATTTATAAACTCCTATTGGTTTAAATGAATATTTCGTTAAAAGTGCACCAATAGGAGTTTATAAATGCTTTTTAAAGGCTGACGTGTACGCCAACCTCTGGCATCCCGCATCGGGACAAGAAATTTTTTGTCAATACATGAAAAATATGTTCAAATTTTGCAGCCATTCGGAAACATTGAAGACAAGTTTCATTGAATATGTGTAGTAAAATTATCGGAGATTAATGTGTTATAATTTTTTACCTGTTTTTAATTTCACGAGCGATGTATTTTGAGTTTAACAAAAGTCATATGTTCGTCAGGTGAAATTTAGTTGCCAACCTTATGTATCTTATATATGTAAAACAATACGCTACCGCTCGCTACTGATCTCTATATGAAACTACACACTGAACTGGGCCGCCTGTGGTTCATCAGCATGCTTTGGAAAGGCATAAAGAGATTAATCCGACACACAAGCTTTAGTTTATTATACTTGTGTGAGTTTGTGATTTATAATTAGTTGCTAATAAACACATATACACAAAAGATTTCTTTTTTTGTTTGTTTATTTTTTAGCCTTTAAAATCTCATACACTTACAAAAGGTCACAACTAGCCTGCATGCTATATCATATTTCATATTCTATGTTGACTGCCTTATTAGGAACAAAGGGACTGTTGTTACTAAATATTGTTTATGTTTGCATGACACCAACATATTGTTAGAAAACATTGTCCATTGTACATGATACCAATATGGTTCCTATTACCTATTTGAGTATTTATATTACCAGATAATGTTTTTTACCTTCCTTGTCTCATAGATTTACATTTGGTCACTCAGGCCTGACCCGCATGCTATATCGTATTTCATATTACATGGAGACTGTGCCATTATGAACAAGGAGACTGTTGACACCAAATATTGTTTTATTTTGCTAGACACCAATATGGTTTTTATTACCTATTATTAAATACTGAATAATAAGGATGAAAAAGTAAAGAAAAAGTTTTTACCAGGTTCAAAACAAAACAATAGGTGAATTGCATCTAAATCTATATTGTGATTATGCTGGTGAGGTTTAATTAGGTGGTTAAAAGCAATTTATATTGCAGCTCACCACAATCAGGATAGTAGATACACATATTTGTACCTAAACAGATGAAAGACCCAAAATGCATAAAAATGATGACCACTTGTGACTACCACAATTCAAAATAGCCTCTTAAGTAAGATTACTATCAAAACAATCTTTGGACACACACAAGGTAGAAGATTTTTAAGGCAATAGTACTTATCATGCTCTTTCATAACAAACAAGAAAAGGGTGTTGTGAATAAAAATTAGCATGAATGTAAAGCTCAAGAAGTTAAAATTCTCAAAGGCTGAGCTAAACTGTTATTGCCTACCAGTACCAAAGACACAGAACTGTTAAGACAATCACCAGAGATATCAGATCTAGTAGAAATATTCAAAAATAAGTAATGTCACTTATATCTATAGTATCCAACAATACCACAGGCAATGTCATATTTCAGAAATAAATACTATTAAATAGATCAACAGAACTTTGGTTCATAAATGGTAATACACACAATATAACACACTGCCGTGTTGTGATTTAAAATTTTATATTGCATTTCAGTGATTTTACAAAGTTTACAACATAAGTTATAAAGTACACAACATTGTTTTGAAATCGAGTTGACCTTTGCACCCAACGCAAGTATATGCAAATATATCAATATGGTAATACATACGAACGAAAGTCGTCCATATTTCACACTGTAAATCTACAAAAATTGTATAATAGCACATCAACAAAGTATTGTTTCCCAACTTACCTTATAGCAGTACACGCTTCGTTCTTTACTTCACGAGCATTTTTGGGCACGTAGCTTTCGGCTCCAAAGTTTTTAGCTATACTCCTATAGCGTCGTCTTGTGAATACACGTTCGTCAAAAGCTCTTGTGAATTTTACCCTTCATTTGGGTGTTAATACTTTCCAAAGGCTTCATATTGCCTCTGAGCAATTCTGATCTAACCATATCGTATTTGCAAGACATATTTTGCAAGACACAAAATATACCTCGAGTTCGAATCGAGTGAACCTTTGCCGTCAAGGTTGAGATCATTGAATATTAATTAGCTTGCCAATGCCAAACTTGCAGCATCATGACTGAGATACCCCACGCAAAGTCAGTCAGAAAAAATGAGCCAATGAGAGTGGAACGTTTTTTCAAATCATCCAATTAAAAAGCTTGTAGAGGGCTTCGAATTGCGCAAGCTAAGTCAGACCCCCGCAAAGATCAGTCAAAATAGTTAATATGGCCTCTCGACCAATCAAATGACTAGAAACCACCACCCGAGTCGGCAAGATTTTGGTGAAATACCGCTGTCTGTGACTTGAGAGTAACGATTTAAACGCGTGCTGCCGGAATATATTTAACTGGACTACAATAAGTTGGAGCTCGTATAAAATTGTGAAAATGCCGCTTATAATATAAGCGCCTGATTCAGACAGAATATTAATTATCTATGAATCTTACACGTAAGTCGCATGACTGACTTGACTACCCCTGGATCCGCCCCTGATTCCTCCTACAAATATTCAATCATTCAAGGAGTGTCCTCTTTCTTTGTTTCATCACTACCCTCGCTACAAGTTAGTGTCTCCTCTTCTTCGTACACTAAAGGTCTGAAATAAAAATATAAAAATGTCAGTAACACTGAACATTTGCAATTGAAGAAGTAGAGTATCATAGGCATGTGGGGAGAATGTCCAAACAGGTAGCCATTTGTTTTACAAAAGGGCAGGAAATTGGTCAACTGATTTTTTCAAGTCAAATGGCTAGGTGTTCATGTATGTCCAGGGACATATGAGGCTTTGGATAGTGCTTTGTCCTTACCATGCATATGACAGGCTCTTAAACCAGGAATCCTAGACATAACTAATTTCTCCTATTACTCCTAACATGTAACTTTGTTTTATTGCCAACGACCCACAGGTTAAAGGTATTTGAATATTTGATAAGTGATACATCATCACATTATATGGACATCCCTATATAGTATGATACATATATTGATAAAAACAGTTAATTTGTGAGAAGATAATAGTCGAATTCGAATTTGCCTTCTGACTCTCGCTGTTTGTGATTGGATACAAAAGAAGTTGCCACATTGGCAGCTTTGGGCGATCGTATATATTTCCTATTCCAAAATTGTGTCCATATATTATTTGTCTTCAAATTTATAACTGTTTTATGTTGGACAAACATGTGCGGTTTCGTATTTCAAAGCCATAAATACGACACATGAAAAGTTTAACATATAAAAAAGCCCCGATTATTTTATACTGATTTTACACACCATGAGAGCGAAGACGTTAGTAAACCCTCGGGTAAACGTTCGGGCGACAATCGACGTTTAGTTGTTGTAGAGGTGACAGATATAAAAATAAAAAATACAACCGGAAAATTCGCGTCTTGAGAGTATAGAACTTCTCAAAAACATTGCTACAAAGAAATAGAAGACATATTCACTTACTTGGTGATGGTATTAATATGTGGCTTCACTTCCGAGCCATGAAATTGTAGCCTCAACCGATGTCTCGACTGTCTCATGAATATTACTAGTCTGCGAAAGCAAGTGTCTGAATGAAAAGACGCAAACATATCAGGAAACGTTATAGTTCGTTACCATATGAAATTGGCAACTTTCATGTATTGTTAATTAATCAAGTTCTTACCACAAAGCCTGTTTTGTCGCTTTTGGGGCTTCTGTAGCGTCGAACGAATCTAACAATATTTGCGCAACATCCGCATCTGTTTCCAGAGCGTGCTTGTCTTTAAATTCCCGCCATCGAGGAAACAATTCATATAAGTAGATTCTAGACCACCCTCTTTTGGCATAGTAATCCTTTCTGCATGCAGTTTAAGTACGATTTGCGCTCGAACTCGTAGGATTTGAGCTTGAAGCTTCGCTATTGCTCCTCTTAGATAAAATTTCCGCAATGAATAATAATTAGTTATGGTGCAATACTAGAAGACTGGGGAGAATGTTATTGTTTGTAGGTGCCGGAAGTAAACAAAGAATGGAAAACTGGTGCATGCGCAGATGCGACTGTAACCTATCTTTAAAGTTCCGTAATGAAATTTGCGGCTAATTTGAATTTGAAAGGGCATCAGTTTTTTTTTACTCACCGTGTACATTGAGCCGTGTTAAACCATGCATGTATACAAAGTGGTATACATATCGGTGGTAGTCTTACAATATCTAGCTAAAATTAAACAATATAAAGCTGACACAAACACAAAGCCTCTGCAAAGAAAGGAGGTACATTGTTATTCTGGTCCTACAACTGAAATGAATCCCAATTGTTCGCAGGATACTGCTTATAGACAACTTTACGCCAACTGTGTATATGTAGCCAAATAATATAAAAATATTTCTGCTTCTATACACGTCGTATCTGTCTATATGCATTAAGTGAAGTCATGATTTCTCGCTTATACACGTAGTTGATTTCAAAACAAAAAAGTCTAGACTTTGAACTAATATAACCAAGCTCTTACGCGCCGCGCTTCAGACATTGTTTCAAATAATAAACAAACAAACATCATTATATCATTACCAATAGCTAGATATTAAACGCACCTCTGATCTTTTACAACATATATGCATGGCATTCGTGGTATTTAGACTGGATTTCAGCATTACGCTGCCAACATCTTGGTCAATATATCGTTACCAAAATGAATATTCACAAATAGATACGACATTTTCAAAAAAATAGTATCACTTGCAGGCGTATTTTATTACTTAAATACCGAATGACTGGCAATGGTTTTTTGACATTCGATCATTCGCAAGCGGCTTATTTGATTGTCATTTTGTTTTAAGCCATATTTTCTGCTTACTGTGACTGCCTCTTTGGACAGACTGCCTGTTGCTAATTGCACTGACATATAGATCCACGCATACGCCTGAAAATAGTATTTGAGGTTGCTCTCTCACCTTTTCAATAAAATCGAATGCAGCATAGTTTAAAATAAATATCTGAACAATAATTATTATTTGGAGTAATCAAATAAGCGGATTTGAATCGAGGAAGATGTCAAGTATCTAATTATGGTTAAAGACTAAAATCAGCTTTAAACTGGAATAACTTACATGTAAAAAAGCACGGTGACAAATTACATTGGTCAATTTAATTCCCTAATGGAAGTAGATTTCAACTGATTTTCAACCAGTTCTCCATAGTGCATGAAATATCTGCGACTTCGACCAGCAATATTTATCTGATTCGTATTTACTCAAATTTCCTTCCATATAATTTTACAAAAACTGTGGCATTCAAAAGCAATAAGCTGTCGAATAAATAATTAGCAGGCTAGGTCTGTGTTAGTTTACAGCTTAGCAAACTCACAAAAAGTTTTCGTTACTCGGACAATTATTTTTTTCCGTTTGGAAAGAAAATAGCGCGATTTGAATGTGTGGAGGAAATTACAACTTAAAGATAAGTAACAGCTGTAGACTTGTAACTGTCTCTGATATAATCAGCGGAAGATATAGACCATTCCGAAGGAAGGCTACTATAGCGATCTGGCTTCGTCTTAAAAAACACGGCATGGTAGAAAACACGGGTACCAGGTATATGGGTACGGATATACGGGTATCGGGTATACGGATATACGGATATCGGGTATACGGATATACGGGTATACGGATATACGGGTATACGGGTATATGGATATACGGGTATACGGGTATACGGATATACGGATATACGGGTACACGGATATACGAATATACGGGTATACGGATATAAATAGAGGTTGATAATATTCTGTAACTGATTCTAATCTATATGTATTAGCAAACATGAATCGCGATAAAAATGACATAACAAGAATGTAGAGTAGAATTTTTTCCGTTTTTAATACACAGAAAGTGTCTGATTTAAAAGCTACCCATGTGTAGGAATTAGTCATTGTCTTTTCGGGAAAAATTTTTAAACAAACTAGCACTCTGTTGAGAATGTTGTGGGTAAATAGGACTTGAATCCGATGCTAGACATCCATTTTGAACAATAATACTGAACTATAAACAGTTATTTGAACGCTCTTAAACGAATATTAGCTATTGTTCTTTAAAAGGTTTTAGAGACAAACTCTTTGACAATCACTTCAGCCACGGCTGGGTTTCAGCCTGTTGATTTTCTAGCGGATACGCCTCTACTTATTTCGTAAAGTAATCCCCAGGAATTAGAATATACTTGTTCCCACCAGTAGACGTTGGCAAAGGGCCCATCACATCCACTGCAACCCTTTCCAATCGGGCTCCGACGTTGAATTGCTACTTCGGTCCTTTCCGTCGTTTATTTGGCGGGAAGCGCACTTATCACACTTTCGGCACCATTCCTCGACGAACTGTTGGCACTTTGGCCAAAAGAATCTCTCTCTCACTTTAGCTAGAGTTTTCGCGACCCCAAAATGACCACCAACAGGACTATCGCGAAGTTGTTCCAAAACTGTCTTTCGCAATGCTTTGGGAACCATTAGTTGCCAAAGTTGCTGAGCTGGGTCGTTATCCACGATCCTATACAGCATACAATCTTCCTTCGCGAAGCTTCAGCGATTTCCATTGACCCCAGAACGACTTGATGGCCGTACTATATGACGACACTTCTCCCCACTCCGGTTTTGTTGATGATTCTTTCATCCACGTTATAACACAACGGACATCTGGGTCGGAACGCTGTGCTTGTCCAATACGTTGTAGGCTCGCTTGGGCACTCTCTGGCAATTCGCTCGAAGCAGAGCAAACGCGATGCTCGGCTATTTCTGACGCAGTATGCTGAGGCTCTTCATCCCGTAGTTTCCATTCTCTTACCGGGAGGTATGTTTCCATTCTTTTTGCAATAGCAACAGTGACTTTGCTCACAGGGCCTTCTTGATAAGGCATCGGCGTTACCATGTTGTTTCCCGGGCCGGTGTTCTATATTAAAGTCGTACTGTTGGAGCTTTTGTAACCACCTAGCCATCTGCGCATGCCCTTCTGGATTCTTAAAGGAGAGAAGCCACCGTAGCAAAGCGTGATCAGTTCTTATCAGAAATTGATTTCCATACAGGTAGGGATGAAAATGTTCCATAGCTTTTAGCACTGCTAATGGTTCTCTCCTGGTTACACAATAGCGAGTTTCAGGTTTACTCAGCGTTTTACTGAAGTAGGCAATAGGATGCTCTACCCCATCAGCGACTTGTGAAAGAACAGCTCCAATAGCTACATTGCTGGCGTCTGTATCAAGAATGAACGGTTTTTCGAAATTTGGATAACCAAGCGTGGTGGTCTTGGTCAGGTGTTGTTTTAGGGGCTTGAATGCTGTGTTACACTCCTCAGTCCATAGGAATTTCACATTTTTCTCGGACAACTAATGTAGGGGTTTGGCAATGTTCGCAAAACCTGGTACGAATCGTGGATAATAGGTGCACAACCCTAGAAATCTTCTAACTTCACGAACACTCCTCGGCTGTGACCAACTCTGGACCGCCTTCACCTTTTCTTGGTCTGCAGAGATTCCATGCTTCGACACCGTATATCCCAAAAACTGTACTTGTTGCTGGAAAAGTCTGCACTTCTTTGGATTAAGCTTCAAATTCGCCCGTCTCAGCCTTTCTAACAACATTCGCCCGTCTCAGCCTTTGTAACATGCTTGATGGGACTATCTGACCTGTTACAAGATTGTTCCAACAAGACTGATATAGCATGATATAACAATATTGTTACAGCCTTGTGTTATCAATCTTGTAACAAACTTGCTACAACAGGATTGTATCAGAGTTGTTAGAACAACCTTGTAACAAGTCTGATATTTTCGTCAAACTTGTTACAAGTTGTCAACAAGTTTGGAACAACTTGTTGACAACTTTGAACAAGCAGTGCGAACACATCTTGTTGACGGCTTGTCTGCAGACTTGTTACAAGTTGTGAGATTTTTACGTGTGTACAAGGACTTTAGCATTTTCATCGCTTGCACCTTCGTGATCTACGTCACGGTCGAACTCGCTTTGCATTTCATTTCGCCAAGTATTTTCACCTTCGTAAACAGCTTCCATATTTCGCATCTGCTCCTCTGCCATTTCGATTTGTCTTCGTCGACTTCGAGCAAACATTTCTTTTAGCAACACTTAAACCACTCTCTGCTACCAAATGTTACATGTCAACTCTCAGTTACACTCAACAGAAAAACATTTTCTCTTTATTATTTACACCAGGCACATTAATACAAAATTCACACACTAATTTACATATTTACACAAAGCTTCAGATCACAATGTACTTGAAATTACACCACAAAATTTTAGATGAATTACAAAAGCACACGTTTAAGTGACCATACGGGTCATTGAATCATGTTGTATCCATTGACATTGCTATCTAATTCAAGTTCATTTCAGTTTCGTCTGAACAAAATACGCAAGCTTGCATATTTTTGTCGTTTGTAATTTGAAACTTTAATATGACCAAAGGCTTGTATGCAATCAGGAATTTCATTGTCAAACTTATCAAGCAAAAATATTTAATGATATTGTAACATCTGATGTGTTAGCTTAAACCAATTGGTGTTTATTGTAAAGAGAGTTTATTCAAGTCAGTATGTTCTTACTGCTTTTCTACTGTGGTTTGTTATCAACCGTCGTGTCTGCACATTTCAACAACGACACATCACATGACGTAGATGAACTCGACATAAACACAACGTTCTCCACTTTGCCGTCTACGACAATTTCTGTGTCCAAAGATTGCGTTCTGGAGATGAAACACAGTGAAATCTCACAAACTGTTGAACTTTTCAACAGTAATCTCGTTAATGTAGTTGTTATCCATATCTCATTCTCCAACGGTAGTCACGAGGGAGAGCTATTGTCGGATTTTAATGTTTCATTATCGAATCGCATCGGTCGAGAGATTCTCTACGCGCTTGAAATGTGGGTATTCAGGTATTTCCAATGGACTTTGAAAGCTGGAATTTGGAACTTTAAACTGAATGTCAAAGGTAGTCAATACGATTGTATTAAAACGGGAAAGAGTGCGTCAGATTTTGTACTTGACAGTACACAACATATTGTTGACAGTGTAAACCGGGCAATAAACTACCAAGTTTGCTCTTCGTTTAAAGAAACTTCATCTGGAAAAGTAAAGCTAACTTGTTGTCAGATGACAAAACACAATTTGGTGACTGAGTTCAATTATGAATGCCCCAAAGGAAAATCATTTTTATTTGAAAGTGATTTACTTTGGTTGGTTATAATTTACATGATATGTATTTTTGGTGCATTTTATTTGATGTGGTTGCTATTAGTGCTTCTATCTCGTACTGAGTTCAATTTGGAATATCCTGAATATTACAAACTGGAAGAAAGCATGATGTCGCCATCTACTATTCTCCTTAAAGTTATCTGGGATGAAAACGGTCGAGTAACATCTTTTATCCGCAGTCTTGTATTAGTAGGCGTCTTTTCATATTTCTGTTACTTGTCGTTGTGGACAGGAGAACAAAACACAAATGTATCTGTTATTTTTACATCTTTTTTTGTTTTTTGGGGACTTTCTGTTTTAGTTTCCAATCTATTAAGGTCTAAGATTACAGACTCATCGGAAATTCTGAAAAGAATAAAAAAATTCCGCCCTAACATCGACAATAAAGTTGACATGATTTCGGAAAAAGGTAAAAGAGGATATTTTGAAACCGTAGTTAAACTTATCATTCAGCCTTTTAACCCAAAAGTCTGGATAAATATAATAAAGAATTTGTACAACGATTGTAAAGCTTTTGTCACATATAAAACTAGACGGTTCAGAAATCGTATACTCAAAACATTAGCACAATGTTTCTACTCTGCTCTTGCGCTGTTAATTTGTTTTGTCTGTGTCTCTATTCTGTTTTGTTTGCTAACAAGTTATTCAATTTTTCTTCCTAGTATGCTGCCTGCTACGTTGTTATATGCGACTTATATGACGAAATATCGCGAGGACAGTTGCAGTATAATTGCACTGTCTTGGTTTCATACATTGTGCTTTCATCTTCTTTTGCTACTTTTTTTTACTATAATGTCACACTCGATAGTGTCATTCCTGTTAGGATTGTTTCTGAATCTTTTTCACTTCATTCCCTTTATCGCATTCTTTTCTGTTCTAACATTTTATTGTTCCACTTACTTGAAGACTATGGAAGAGAAATACTTTGTGTTAAAACAGCTCATTTACGAAGCATGTCGAGAGGCACAAAACATTAACAACATACCAAGCAGACATCCCAAACCAAGCGAAAAAGTGTTACTTGTGGTGTCCAGTAAGCTTTATGACAAAATCAGAGAAGAATTCCTACCCTACGATACGAACTTATTTTATTTTGGATTAAAAATGTTTTGGGCCATTGCTTTTTCGTCAGGCATCTTAGCGCTTATCAACATGATGAATGAATTCAATGTTACTGGTTTAGTCCAAGTTGTGACAACTGCGAGTCTCGGTGTTATTCCGCACATATTCAACATGGTTGGGTCCAAAACGGGCGAAGCTAAAACGAAAGCCTACAATGAAAATTTGAAACTAAACGTGAAATACATGGTAGAAGAATTAATCCGTGAGAATCCTGAACTAGCTCGGACGGTGTTGATAATGGAACAGGATCTGCATGATTACAAGAGACCTGCCGATCCCCTACTTGTTCGAATATTAAGATACCCGTTGCACCGCTATCGTCCTGACAACAATTATGCTGAAGATTGTGAACAAGGTCCACTTTTGTCCCCACAAGAGATTAATACGACGACAAATGATGAAAATACTGAACATTTTGAAACAATGTTTGGTATAAGTTTTTCTGACAATGACGCGACATTGAATAATACCAGCGTTGTTGAGGAAAACATGCAGTACGAATCCAGTGTGTGATTTATTTCATCCGTGTCATTAAAAATGCTTTTACATGCCACTAGTTTGGATGAAAAAATCAAATTATCCGGGAACAATTCCATTTTAGCTTTATGGATATAATAATTGTATTATTGTATGCACGTCGGGAGCCTTCGAATTGCTTAACATGCGTTTTTTTCCATTGTTCCTATAAAGCTAAATAGAGCCAAAACTTGAGGAAATTTCATGTCTGTTCGTTAAAAAAATAAGTGAAACCATCAGAATGTTCATAAAAAACTACATAGAAAACATTATTTTGATTATCTTGAATTTTTGAGTCGACTACCGCACGAGTTATTTGTTCTTTAATCAAAATGTCAAAAAAGTCGAAAGCTTTCTGACGACAGAAGCTATTTTTTCTAATAGACGAATTAATTTTGAAATTTTCACTATTTTTTCAATATAACAGTTTCTTAATCTGAATATGAATATTAATGCCCGGCAAATAATTCTAAATGCATACATATCAAACAATTCAAGTTTATATTACATTTAATTTGTTAACGTTTCGTCGCTACATCGCAACATCACCAGAGCTATATATAATGAATAAACATAAGTTGTATCTATACATATATGATAGCTAAGTATTATATCACAAACGGTAAAAATTTAAAAAGAAGGGACGAATAGTAAGAAAGTTACAAAAACAATATGTCAAAGTAAGAATTGAGTGATTATGTATTACCGGTATATCAAAATACCAGGTCAGTCAAGTTCGAGTAGGATTAGTGACTAAAATAGAACACTGCCGACACACGAAAGATAAAATCTGCCTCATCCGCAGGCCCTTCGTTGGACCACAGGTTGGGCATAGTCCGTATAGTGCTGTTTATATAGATCATTTTCAGTTATTATACTACGCGCAATGCATGGCGGGATTTTGAAATATGAGAAGCGAAGCTTCCCAACTTTTCGCCTTCCCATTATTCTTCGCGCACCAGAGAAAGAAATTTTTTTTCTGTTTTCTTCTCCCCCCCTTGAAAGCGACTGGGGACGAAGCAGAGATAAAATTGTCAGGTCTTAATTGACAACATAACGTCAAAATGGAATTAACAACTCGAATACAACCTAAATACACAACCTAATTTGGGAGTTTTCAAAACTGCGCCAAATTTGAAGCGCTCAAAGACGTGCATGGCCAGCATACTTAATTAATTGATGTAGTGTGTTAAACCTGATAGAAATCAAACATTGAATGATTAAAGTTCATCAGAACAAAACAAGTAGACAGAAACTTTATAATAATGAAGAACATATTGATTGAAATTCATAGAATGTCTAGTAGGATGTAGCTAAAATAGATAATGGTTTACTGAGTCATACTAAATCCAGATATGGCCTGGAAACCAGGTGAACTTCAAAGCGTTTATAATGAGCTGCGATATTATGTTGAGTTGCCTTCACAGTGCACAAATCTTTGGAAATTTTGCCTATTAGTACTTCAATAGTACGGTTGAATGCTTCGACCACGCAACGCTATTAGACGATTGCTCATTATACCAAAAATTCATTGTTTTCATCGTGCAGGAGTCTACATGAACACGAACAAAAAGATAGACCGAAGACGTTAGCCGAGTTCCCAGAACATATCTGGATCGACTTTGACTGAGATCATGTAACAATGAATAATTGTATGTTATTGTGATGTATTCTTAACTATTGCAATATGTGTAATTGCATTAAATATCAACAAATACGTTTTTGTTAAGCCAAGTGAAAATGGAGTCGCTAGTTTGTCACAGAATAACTAGAACATTTAAACATAGGGTCTGTGAAATGCCACATCTTAGGCCTATAGGCGATAACTTTACGGTATTCTGACCTTCCAAAAACGTCATTATAAGTTTATAAGATTATCGTTTCTTAGATGTCTCACCATCAATTCGTTTCTGTCTTATAGCTGCCTGGGGCCTATATTTAGTTGGGGTCCCTCGGGTGCGCCTGACATGAACCAGGTATTAGTTACGACAATGTACAAAAGCTGAAACCAACGCTTAATGTTCGCCTTCTTCTTGACTGCCGAGAAATATCGCCACTGATGTTGTAGAATGGCGCGAAATGAAAATACTGTGTTAATTTATCACCTCCCAAGCGGAAAACTTGGTTGATGCATACTGGGGCCAGTTGCTCAAAGCAGGGCTGCGCTAGCCATGGCTTAAAGTTTAAGCCGCTGTTCTCGTTTCTGTACTTCTACACCTCCGTTTATTTCAAAAGTTCAGAAACCTAAACTGCTATTGATCAAGACGTGATATTTTAAATCAAGCTGCTCTGAATTATCATTTTCAATCTTTCCGCCAACCGAGGGTTAAGCTAACCCACTTTTGAAGAACTCAACAACCTTCCCCTGGTAATCAGCAACATACAACGTACAGTACTGTGGATGATTATTTGTCTTGGAATTTCATTTCATATGACTTACAAAGCATTACTATCATTGCTAATGTTGATAACGTATAAACACAATTTCGTGATGGTCGGTTACAAACCAAATGTAAATTTAGCCTGGGTGATAAATGTACATGATATAGCTGCATGCACCGGACAGGTCGACAAATACTTTGTTAATGCTGCCCAATATTTCAAGTGTTTATATACACTTCGCCGCGCGGCCGTATTGTATTTCCTTGAATTAAGACGTCTGACTCATCTTTATATTTTAGATGAATTACAAAAGCATACATTTATGTCATATAGTACTGATAAACTGCAGTGACCATATGCGTCATTGATTTTGTATCCATTGACATTGCTATCAAATCTAAGTACTTTTCAGTTTCGTCGGAACAAAATACGCAAGCTTGCATATTTTTGTCGTGTGTAATTTGAAACTTTAATATGACCAAAGACTTGTATGCAATCAGCAATTTCATTGTCAAATTCATCAAGTATAAATATTTGATGATATTGTCAGATCTGCTGCGTTAACTTAAACCAGTTGGTGTTTATCCCTTCATTGGTCACCATTAGAAACAACGGTTCAAAAAAAATTTTCTTCGCGTTTTTCCTACTTTGATGGGAAAAAACAATTTATGGCGAAAAATATTTTCCTCTCGTCCGCAAACCTGGGTTCTCATTGGTTGCTTTATGGCAACTGTGAACACTGGCGGCATAAATCATGTACATATTATGTTAGCAAATAACAAATTGAGTGCATCTTTTATAACACAACTAATAACAAATAATTCATTTGCAACTAATCTAAAAATATAGCAATATTCATCATGTGTTGTTAACCAGAACCCCTTTTTAAAATAATATTCCTAATAACTAAGTTCAAGTTACTTTTGATTCATGTTGAGTCACTTTACTTTGTGTGGAAGTCATAGAAACAGTTTCGAGTAATGTTCATGCATAGACACAGATTGCATTTCTTGCAATACACACGACTGTAGTTCACCTTACATTGTCGACATTTGTTTTTTTTCTTTCGACATTCTGCCCAGTGTCTTATAATTATTATGATTGCCTAAACCTTTATGATTTGCATAAACTTTAACTTATAAGATTAAGCCATCGTGATTATTCTATATACTCAGGTGTGAATGATATTAAGTTGTTAACGTTGTAATTCAATGGCATACCATGCGCACATCTATCATTTCTCAACAAAAATTTTGTCGTTAAAAAATGACGGATCTCGAAGGCCAATTTTGCTCTTTCCAATCCCCTCTGTGGCAAGGAGTTGCGCACGGTCAAGAGCTCCGTGCACCAGTGAACTCAATATAACTGAAAGGCTACCTTCAGTTAAGCCAGTAATACAGGATTTGAAGCCAAATTTTGCGTGAAATGACCCCCAGACACGCGTGTCTGGGGGTCATTTCACGCGAGTTCAGTCTCGCATGCTAATTACAAGAAGTGATGAATTTCAAGCTGGTATTTTTTCACTATGAAAAGTTCAATTTTTGGCCTGAAAGCAAGTCATATTCTGCGTTGATACCGAAATGATAAAAAGAAATCAAGTTTCTTATAATGATAAGTTGTAATATGGAAACAGGAGCTCGAAAAGACTTCAGGTCAGTTCAAAATATTGGGATTATTTCAACAAAGTTTTTGTACTTCGGATATTGGAATATTTGCCTTTTGGAACTTTTGGAAAAGAATTTTTGCCGCCGTTCCTTGATCTTAGACTTACGTCAATGAAGTTTCTGGATAACCGAGCCAAGGATGTGCGAAAAGAGTAAAAAGTTTTCGAAAACTCGCATCGAAAAGTCTTGTAATATCTTTCCATTCTTTCGGAATGTCGGAAAAAGTAATCGCGGCTTGTAAAATTTTGTATTATCAAATACGAGTTGGCAAGACTGTGTTTATGTTGGTTTTTAGTATATTTGTCTTAGAGCACTCGAAATGCGTATAAGCTACACTAATTAAAAGGAAAAAATAACTTCGAAAACGAAATAACTTTAGCCGCCATGACGATCGCCACTCTTGGCTGTACGCTTTCGCGTAAAAAATTGCTTTTTATTTAAATGAATTTGGTCAAGAAGGTTAAGTTTAAAAGATAGTCATTTGACCATTGTTTTGATTACATTTTGTTAAAACTTTAGAAGTGTTCCAGCCCATTTTTGACAGTTATCGGATGGCTTTTGTATACATTCCTTAGATGGCCGCGCATGTTTTTTCTGGTGGGGGCCTAGTGATGTTTGGTTTCAAATTTCCCGCCTCAGGTAGCCTTCCAGTTATATTGAGTTCACTGCCGTGCACTCCTGATCAAATCCAATATGGCAGATTTCGAAGAACACAGCAAAAAGGGGAGACATCAGAGATTCGTGATCGCGTCCGGATTCTTTATCTAATACTTTATGTTTATCTTTTATAGAAAACCTACGACTTTTTGAATTCCAGCTCAATGCTTAAGATTGGAGGGAGCTTATGACTGGAGGGAACTTAAGATTGGAGGGAGCAATGCTTAAGATAAGATTGGATGAAGGAACTAGAACTGCTTTCGAAATATCACATACTCGAACCGACCTGAATTTTCCAGAGTCCATTCTCAGAACTTGTATTTTACCTTTAACTTGAATTTTTCACTTCGCGCCTTTTGTTTATCTTCACAAGTTTTTGAAGCAATTGCGCTTAATTCGTGCGCGAAAACACTGACACTGGCAGTTGCCACCGCTTGAAAGACGAAACTGACTACAGTTGCACACTTGGCAACATTAAACATGCCATACGAGATAGAAAACTCATTTTCTCAAACAGATCCTCGCGCATGACAGCCAACACAATATTGCTTGGCTGCAGAGGTGAGCTTGGTAACAGCGGGAGGGCTGAATCAGCTTGAAATCAGCCTTTTGAAACTTTGTGCTTCTGTTTTTAACAGATTTGCTGCATTTCAAACAGTGAACGATAAAGGCGAATATAGATGCAAAATAGGTGAAGAAATAGTTGAGACTTAGAAACAATCTGTTTACCAGAAATGCTGCTTCTAACCACAGGACGAGAATGGCCAATGGCTATTAAATAAACAACACCACGTACAATGCTATTAACAATGCAGCCAAGGCGACAGCGACAGTTAACAAAGAAGAAATTCGATTTTATTTACACTTTGCCGCGCTGGCGTATTGTATTTCCTCGAATTAAGACGTCTGACTCATCTTTATATTTTAGATGAATTACAAAAGCATACGTTTATGTTATATAGTACTGATAAACTACAGTGACCATATGCGTCCTTAATTTTGTATCTATTGACATTTTGGTCTGAACAAAATGCGCAAGCTTGCATATTTTTTGTCGTTTATAATTTGAAACTTTAATATGACCAAAGACTTGTAAGTTGTATGCAATCAGCAATTTCATTGTCAAACTCATCAAGCAAAATTATTTGATGATATTGTTACATCTGATGCGTAGCTTAAACCAATTGGTGTTGATTGTGAAGAGAGTTTATTCAAGTCAATATGATTACTGATTTTCCACTGTGGTTTGTTATCAACCGTCGTGTCCGCACATTTCAGCAACGACACATCACATGACGTAGATGAACTCGACATAAACACAACGTTGTCCACTTTGCCGTCTACGACGATTTCTGTGTCGAAAGATTGCGTTCTGGAGATGAAAGAAAATGAAGTCTCAGAAGTAATTGAACTTCTCAACAGTAATCTCGTTAATGTAGTGGTTATCCATATCTCATTCTCCCACGGTGGTCACGAGGGAGAGCTTTTGTCGGATTTTAGTGTTTCATTATCGAATCCCATCGGTCGAGAGATTCTCTACGCGCTTGAAAGGTGGG
Organism: Muricea muricata; assembly: GCA_963855995.1. Taxonomy (NCBI): domain Eukaryota; kingdom Metazoa; phylum Cnidaria; class Anthozoa; order Malacalcyonacea; family Plexauridae; genus Muricea; species Muricea muricata. Next base: position 96,770,068 of record OY979716.1, on the reverse strand, counting down.
AATTCGGGTATTTCCAATTGACTTTGAAAGCTGGAATTACGAACTTTAAACTGAATGTCAAAGGTAGTCAATACGATTGTATTAACACGGGAAAGAGTGCGTCAGATTTTGTACTTGACAGTACACAACATATTGTTGACAGTGTAAACCTGACAAAAAACTGCCACGTTTGCTCTTCGCTTAAAAACACTTTATCTGAAAAAGTAAAGCAAACTTGCTGTCAGATGACAAAATCAAATTTATTACATGAGTATAGAGATTTATTCATCGATATGGCTGTGCGTAATAATCGTTCCAAATTAGCAATAGCCAATCGGCATCAAGAACGATAAAATTTCACTCGGTGAAAAATCATCGTTCACGGCCTTTGATTGGACGAACGATGTTTTTTCACCAGTGAAAATTTATGGTTCAGTGTTCTGATTGGCTGACCCGAACGTGCAACACCTGCTCGCAGGCTAGTGTAAACATGGAGTCTGATTTTACAAGTATTTTTTAACTCACCGAAAAGAGAGATTTAAGACAATTTCACTGATAAAACAACCACCTAAAATCATAACGACGACATTCGTGGCCTCATTAACTTGAAATAAACCTCATGGTTTCATTTTCAGCAAGAAAACAAAGCAATAAATGGTAAGAAATTCCATTTTAATATTTTGCTTGAGTATTTGTTTTTGTCAGTAAGATATATCCGTATCTTTATACACTCATCTTTATACTCATATAATAAACAAATTACTTCATGGTTGGTTCGTTTGTACGATTTTTATTATTCACTCGTTGTGAAGGATCGCTAAACTCACTCGTTCGCTGCGCTCACTCGTTCGTTTAATGATCCTTCACAACTCGTGAATAAAAATCGTACGCACTCACCAACCATGAAGTAATCTCTATTTAGCGACTGAATGACAAGTATAAATGTCCTAAAGAAAGCTTTTTTCTTTTCGGAAATGATGAACTTTGGCGGGTTTTATTTTCCATTCTGACGATTTTTATTTTCTATTATCTCACGTGGTTCCTATTAGTGTTTGTGTCTCGTACTGAGTTCAATTTGAAATATCCTGAATATTACAAACTGGAGGAAAGCATGATGTCGCCATCTACTATTCTCCCTAAAGCTATCTGGGATGAAAACGGTCCAGTACTATCTTTTATCCGCAGGTTTGTAACAGCAGGCGTCTTTTTATATTTCTGGTACTTGTTTTTGTTGACAGGAAAACAAAACTCAAATGTACTTATTCAAATTAGATATACTTTTTTTGCACATCATGTTACTGCGGCAATTATTTCTTTAGCTTTCAATTACTCTTTTGACTCATTAATTTTGAAAGGAGACATCAAATTTCTTGACGTGATCTCGGGAAAAGGTAAAAGAGGACATTTTGAAAGTGCAGTTAAAATCATCGTTCAGCCTTTTAACCCAAAAGTTTGGAAACTTATAATAAAGATTTTGTACAACGACTGTAAAGCTTTTGTCACATGTAAATCTAGACGGTTTAGAAATCGTACACTCAAAACTTTAGCACTATGTTTCTACTCTGTTCTTGCGCTGTTAATTTGTTTTGTTTGGGTTCCTATTCTATTTTGTTTGGTCACAAGTGTTTCAATTTTTTTGCCTTTTATGCAGCTTTTTTTTTGACACTTGTGATGAATTGGTCGATAGATTGGCACGACAGTTTCGGTTCATTGCTAATGTCTGTGTTTAATCATGCGTTTGTCCAGTGTCTTTTTTTCGTACCACCGATCGCTATAATATCACCCTCGCTATCGTCATTCGTGTTAGGATTGTTTCTTAATCTTTTTAACTTCACTCCCTATATCGCATTCTTTTCTGTTCTAACATTCTATTGTTCCACTTACTGGAAGACTATGGAAGAGAAATACTTTGTGTTAAAACAGCTCATTTACGAAGCATGTCGAGAGGCACAGAACATTAATAATGGCTGCATACCAAACAGACATCCCAAACCAGGCGAAAAAGTGTTACTTGTGGTGTCCAGGAAGCTTTATGATAAAATCAGAGAAGAATTCTTACCGAACGATACGAACTTATTTTATTTTGGATTAAAGATATTTTGGGCAATTGCTTTTTCCTTAGGCATCCTAGCGCTTATTAAGATGTTGAGTGAATTCAATGTTACTGGTTTAGTCCAAGTGGTGACAACTGCGAGTCTCGGTGTTATGTTGTACATATTCAACATGCTTCGGTCGAAAACGAGCGAAGCCAAAACAAAAGCCTACAATGAAAATTTGAAACTAAACGTGAAATACATGGTAGAAGAATTAATCCGTGAAAATCCTGGACTAGCTGGGACGGTGTTAATAATGGAAGAGGATCTAGATGATTAAAAGAAACCTACTAATTATCCATATGATCGAATATTAAGCCCGTTCTACCGCTATCGTCCTGACAACAATGACGCTGAAGATTGTGAACAAGGCCCACTTTTGCCTCCACAAGAAATTAATGCGACGACAAACGAAGAAAATAAAGAAAATTCTGAGCATTTTGAAACAATGTTTGGTATAAGTTTTTCTGACAATGACGGCATCGAAGATATTGAACCAGATCGAAGTAGGACAGTGCGTAGAAATAATGAGACAACAACTGATGAAAATGGTCAGAATTCTGAAAATGCGCATGCCAGATTTGAAGCAAATTCTAACAACGATGACTTTGAAGAGGATGAGCCAGACCGAATTGTGATAGTACATAGGAATAATGAAACAATGACTGTCGAGAATGTTCATACCGGACCCGAGTCAAATTCTGACAATACTGATATTGAAGATAATGGACTGTCCCCATCTGCGATGGTAGATGGGAATGATGAAATGACAACTGCTGAAAATGCTCATGCCAGACCAGAATTAAATCATGACAACACTGATGATATTAAAGATAATGGAGTGTCTCCAACTGTGATGGTAGATGGAAATCATGAAACGACAACTGTTGAAAATGCTCATGCCAGACCTGAATCAAATCATAACAATGATATTGAAGAAAATGGACTGCCTCCAATTGTGATGGTGGATAGGAATCATGAAGCGACAACCGATGAAAATGCTCATGCCAGACCTCAATCAAATCCTAACATTACTGATGATATTGAAGATAATGGACTGCCTCCACTTGTGATGGTAGATGGGAATCAGGAAACGACAACTGATGAAAATGAACATGTAAGACCTGAATCAAATCATGACAATCCTGATGATATTGAAGATAATGGACTGTCTCCAACTGTGATAGTAGATGGGAATCATGAGACGACAACTGATGAAAATGCTCATGCCAGACTGGAATCAAATCCTGACAATACTGATGATATTGAAGATAATGGACTGTCTCAAACTGTGATAGTAGACTGGAATCATGGAGGAAGAAATTACGAAAATGTTGAAAATTCGTATGCAAGTTTCAAATCTCATCCTGATAATGATGACGTAAAAGATGATGAGCAAGCTCCAATTGTGGTAGCACATAGGAACGATGCAACAAATGATGAAAATTCTCAAACAGTTTATGTCATGTCTGACTTGAATCCCAATGATACACAAGCTCTGACAATGTTGACAATACAACAAGATGATGTTGAAGATGACGAACTAGGTAAGGACAATGACGCGACATCGAATAATACCGGCGTTGTTGAGGAAAACATTCAAAAGGAATCCAATGTGGGACTTATTTCATCCGTATTATTAAAAATGCTTTTACATGCAACTAGCTTGGATGGAAAAGTAAACTTATCCGGGAACAACCCATTTTAGCTTTATAGATATAATAATTGTATTTTTGTATGCACGTCGGGAGCTTTCGAATTGCTTAACATGCGTTTTTCTCCATTGTTCCTACAAAGCTAAATAAAGCCAAAACTTGTGAAATTTCATGCCCCCTGAAAAAATAAGTGAAACTATCAGAATGCTCATAAAAAAACTACATACAAGACATTATTATGGTCATCTTTAATTTTTCAGTCGACTACTGCACAAGTTTTTTGTTCGTTAATTAAAATGTCAAAAAAGTAAGTCAAGAGCTTTCTGACCAGGGAAACTATTTTTTCCAATAGACGAATTAATTTTGAAGTTTTCACTATTTTTTCAATGTATAACAGTTTCTTATTTGAACACTGCCGACATACAAAAGATAAACTTGTCAGGTCTTAATTGACAACATAACGTCAAAATGGAATTAACAACTCGAATGCAACCTAAATACACAACTTAATTTGGAAGTTTTCAAAACTGCGCAAAAATTTGAAGCGCTCAAAGACGTGCATGGCCAGCATACTTAATTAATTGATTTAGTGTGTTAAACCTGATAGAAATCAAACATTGAATGACTAAAGTTCATCAGAACAAAACAAGTAGATGGAAACTTCATAATAATGAACAACATATTGATTGAATTCATAGAATGTTTAGTAGCATGTCGCTGAAATAGATAATGGTTTACTGAGTCATACTCAATCGAGACATGGTCTGGAAACCAGGCAAACTTCAAAGCGTTTATAATGAGCTGCGATATTATGTTGAGCTGGCTTCACCGTGCACAAATATTTTGAAATTTTGCCTATTAATACAGTATTTCAATAGTACGTTTGAGTGCTTCGACCAGGCAACGCTATTAGACGATTGCTTCATTGTACCAAAATTCATTGTCTTCACCGTGCACGAGTCTGCATGAACACGAACAAAAAGATAGAACAAAGACGTTAGCCGAATTTCCAGAACATATCTAGATTGACTTTGACTGAGATCATGTAACAATGAATAATTGTATGTTATTGTGATGTATTCTTAACTATTGCAATATGTGTAATTGCATTAAATATCAACAAATACGTTTTTGTTAAGCCAAGTGGAAATGGAGTCGCTAGTTTGTCACAGAATAACTAGAACATTTAAACATAGGGTCTGTGAAATGCCACATCCTAGGCCTATACGCGATAACTTTACGGTATTCTGACCTTCCAAAAACGTCATTATAAGTTTATAAGATTATCGTTTCTTAGATGTCTCACCATCAATTCGTTTCTGTTCTATAGCTGCCTGGGGCCTATATTTAGTTGGGGTCCCTCGGGTGCGCCTGACATGAACCAGGTATTAGTTACGACACTTAATCTTCGCCTTCTTTTTGACTGCTGAGAAATATCGCCACTGATGTTGTAGAATGGCGCGAAATGAAAATACTGTGTTAATTTATCACCTCGCAAGCGGACAACTTGGTTGATGCATACTGGGGCCAGTTGTTCAAAGCTGGGTTGCGCTAGCCATGGCTTAAAGTTTAACCCGCTGTTCTCGTTTTCTACACCTCCGTTTATCTTAAAACTTCAGAAAGCAAAACTACTATTGATCCAGACGAAATTTGTTAAAAAATATTTCCAAACTTACAAACAAGCTGCTCTGAATTATCATTTTCAAGCTCCACGCTGACCCAGGATTAAGCTAACCCACTTTTGAACAACTCAACAACCAGCCCCTGGTAATCAGCAACATCAGTCAAATATCTTCTAGACTTAAAACAGGATTAAAAGGGCGCTATTGTAGGGTGACGTTTGCATTTCCTGATTATCAATGCAGACCGTCTTAAATTTGGCTTCAAAGATGGTGATCAAGTTATTGTTCCAGGTATAATTACACTGTATAGAGTTCAGTGTGTTCGACCATTTCTAAGTGAGACCAGACATTTTGGCAGACGGTTTGCTTGGGCGACATTATAAGGCCTCAATATATGCTTCGAAAACTCAAGATCCAGAACTGGATTTTTCTACAAACATTTGATACCTCAAAGTTACTGGGTTCCAGGGGTTGGAAAGTCTGCAACATATGCTTGCAAAATGCTAATACCACAGGATCAACTTTACCACATTATTCTTAACTTGTGCTTATTTAGAGAACCCCACAAATCTTCCATCAACACTACAAATTTTTATGACAGCTTTTTTGTTCAACTCTTTTTAATATCAACTCAATGCTTTTCACCTCGCCCCCCCTCTATGAAGAATGGGCAGGGGGTTTATCTATGACTAACATTTGCAAGACATAATTTAAATGTTTTTGAAAAACTCACTGGATTAACTTGGTGTACAAGATGAATGCATGTTCAAGATTCCCTTCTTCCTTGTAAACATTGGCCTGACACAGTGAAATATCAATTAGAAGGGACTTGTCAGAAATTAACAGGGGGGGGGGAGGGGTTTGTGGAAGCATGGAGAGGGGTTATAATTGTTTAAGAGCCTAAAAAAGCACAATCAAAAATCGGCTTCTTAAGTCGTCATGAATATATCAAAGTATGCGAATCTACATGATGCCCGTTTTCAAGTATAAACAAAAGTACATGCTTGGTGATATAGGAATATCATAATTCAATAAAACACAACTTTACCATTCTCTCCATCTACGAGACTGATCTAAGATATCTTCTTGCTGGCACTTCGTTTTCAATGGCAACATTTGAGCCTAACTGGCCTAAACTCCGACGTCTTGATGTTGGATCTATAGTCTGTGGTATCGAAATTTCAGCCATGTTTGTTTGTCTAAGCATCACATTACGTCATTTCTTTTCTGCATCGTCAGCAAAAGTGGCGAGGAGTTTACGACAACTGTTCTCGTGGGAAAGGGGGGGTTAGGCTTCCTTGTAAATATTTTGGGGATAACGATTCTTGCTCTCGCTTGACCAGGACATCAGAGTTGAGAAAACTCTCATACAAACTCTCGCTTGTCAACTCTCATCTAACTCTTGTTCTCGTTTGACCAGGACATAAGAGTTGAGAAAACTCTCATACTAACTCCCGCTTGTCAACTCTCATCAACTGTCATGCAACTCTTGTTCTCGTTTGACCAGGACATGAGAGTTGAGAAAACTCTCATACAAACTCTCGCTTGTCAACTCTCATCTAACTCTTGTTCTCGTTTGACCAGGACATGAGAGTTGAGAAAACTCTCATACAAACTCCCGCTTGTCAACTCTCATGCAATTCTTGTTCTCGTTTGACCATGACATGAGAGTTGAGAAAACTCTCATACAAACTCTCGCTTGTCAACTCTCATCAACTCTTGTTCTCGTTTGACAAGGACACGAAATTTTGACACGAAGCTCGGTATCCCACAGTGAAAAGTTATAGCTGGAATCGACTTTATTTTTATCACGACAGACGGGTTTAAAAGTTATTTCATACATTGCCGATAGGAACGAAAAGTGACATCGACATTGTAGTTTTTAGCTAGCGTACTAAATAGCAAAATAGTCAAGTATAGAGTATTTTATCAATTTTATATACCTGTAAATCTGTTGTACCTTCTAGTTTGCATTTCTTACATGTATATTTCCCAAATAGTGATATACCACACTTGTTTGAACTAGCGTCTGCAATTCTTCGAGTTGCACTCGGGAGCGCTTATTCGAGCAAGTGTGGAACAGGCCACAGAATAAACATTACCGAAGTCCCGCTCAAGTATATAATGAAGCCGCATAAAAATTATGCTTTTTGCACTGTGTATGTTGTTCTACGCATCTGATTTACTTGCTATAGCTATAGAAAGATGGTGGAACTGGTCACTTCTGTAATGTACCTACATATTCTGTGGTACAATTCACAGAATAGCATACACAGAAATGCCACTCGGCAGTGCAATATGTCCTTGCATTTTTATGCAATTTACCGGCCGGAATAATGGCGTAACAGCCAGTTCAGTGTTTGTATTGGCCAGAAAAGGCAATTGACTAGCCAGAACCTGCATAATGAACATGCGTAATACGACATGCGCAGAGACACAAAAGTTCCAACTCGAGTAACACCTCTGTTTAATATATATTCTGTGGCATAATAATAACTTTATTTCTGGCCTCAAAGCCACGGGTAAGAAAGGACTGGGTGTGATTTGTATCACGGGAATAAAAGGTTTAAGCTATACTGTCTATTAACACCATTTTTTCACATGTCCATTGGTAGTTTGAGGTGCTGTAGGTTTTTGTGTGGTATAAAGGCTGTCAATAAAACTACACGCCAGTTCTGCTACCATGGATCGATCGGGTATCTGCTGGGCCATGCCATAAATCGCGCCCTGAAATAGAAGATTGTATTCACTTGCATGAGCAATAGATCATTCCACCATTAGACAAACTTTTGAATTGGTAAAATTTTTAAGCACAGTTGGAAAAAGCGTCTCAAATTTTATAAAATTACGAAATTTGGTTGCGAAATATTATAAAATGTGGAAAATATAGTCAAGTGAAATTTGCAAATGTTGTATACTTTTGTGCATTACGGGCGGAAAAGCCTTACCACAATGTTCAAATGTGATAAGTCTCTCGCCCGTTCTACAAAAGTATACAAAATTCGCAAACTGCACGGGACTATATCTTCGACATTTTATATCTTCCATATATCTTCTACACATGCTCTTTCCAATTGTATTAATATATTTTTCCATTTCAAAAGTTTGCCTGATAAAAGAATAAGCCATTAACATAAAATTTACGTAAAACAAGCCATTGCACTGACTGATATTCTCGCCAAACATGCTTACAACTTAAGGCGGAGCAAACCAGGAAACACTGCGGAATTGCCATCATGTTTCCCAGTTTGCCCTCCTTGGGAAACATTGCTGCGGAAACAAAATTTTGCTTCCCGGAAAGCAAAAATGTTTACAAACAAATTTAGAGACATTTTGCTTGCGGAAACAGTGTTTCCTAGTTTGCCTCTAAGTTTGTAACAAACAAAGCAAAGCGAGCCGATGTTTCTCACAAAAATGTTTCCTAGTTCGTCCACACTGGGGAACATGACAAAACATTGATAAGAAACAATATTTCCACAATTATGTTTCCTAGTTTGTCTCCACTGAGAAACATGACATAACATTGATAAGAAACAATATTTTTACAATTATGTTTCCTAGTTTGTCCACACTGGGGAACATGAAAAAACATTGATAGGAAACAATATTTCCCCAATCATGTTTCCTAGTTTGTCCACCCTGGGAAACATGACAAAACATTGATAGGAGACAATATTTCCGCAATTATGTTTCCTAGTTTGTCCACACTGGGGGAATATGACAAAAGATTGATAGGAAACAATATTTCCACTACTATGTGTCCTAGTTTTCCAAGGGCTTTCGAACAAAAAGAGCGAGAACAAATTGTTGACAGGCTTGCTAGAAGTTAGGAGAATATAATAAGTGAATTGTTTGGTTTTATTAAAGAATAAGAATTGGTAGAAGTTGTGGAATGTTTATACGTTGGTAGCTGCAAAGTCATGGCGTATAACACTCACCCCTCCTGTGGTTTCCTTCGTGGGATTCTTCATTATCTTTGCAGTGCCTTCTTTCACATCTTCAAGGAACTGATCCGCCATCCCGGCTTTGGTCATCGGCATAGTTACACAAATGTGCATACTAAACAGAAGGAGATAAATATTTATAGACTGGCTCAAAATAACCATACGAGTTTACCTAAATTTGGGAATCGAACGAATCTATCTCCTTCGATCTGATCGCGAATTCAGGACTGGATCAAAGAATGGAACGCCACGAGACAGAGTAACCAAATGCCGAAAGAATGAAGCAAGATGTTGAAAGGCTCCGAAAGCTTCGATCAATGAACAATTTTTAAAAGTTATTTTAAGTGAATCAAATTAAAAGTTCGCACCAATGTCGTTTAAATAAAATGAAGTGGAAACGCGAGCTAAAGTGATAATGACATTCATGATACGTCTGATACGCTTTACTTTGGAACCCTGTAACTTCGCTTTAAATATATTCCAGGACTTTGCATTTACATATTTTAAACAAGAACAGCAATGTCTATGGAACTATCGACTTTTCAAACTTTACCAAGGGGTAAACAAGGCTGAAAATCATCATTAAATGTTTTGGTAAAACTTCTCAACCAACGCGCAATAGTGATGTTTCTGATGTCAAAAATAACGCAAACATATAGCGTTGGTTTTGAGCTTTGTTAGACACAAACGACGTTTCAAAAGTCGATAGTTCCATAAATATTGCTGTTCTGGTTGAAATATGTAAATACAAAGTCCTGGAATTTACATAAAGTGAAGTTACAGGGTTCCAAAGTAAAGCGTATCAGCCGTATTACGGATGAAACATCAGTCACATTAGCGCTTTAGCTCTCACGTTTTCGTCCTTTCCTTTGACTTTCTCTGTTAGAACAAAGTACTTCTTACCCCCGACGGGTACTGCAATGAGTTAAGATTCCATCGCTTCTCGGTAAGTTCATTTCCCAGCGCAAAAATATCAAAATCTTTCGATCCAAAACCGACAACAGACACTTCGGGTTCGCCGTACACAAATATGCCAGTTACTTTACGAAGTCTGCAAGAAAGAAACAATGCTTTAAAAGGGCAGTCTCACGGTATTTTTATCAAACATCTCTTAATAGGGCTTGAAATAGGGAAAAAATATGACCTGCAAAACGAGTCTTTTTTGCAGGGCAAATATCATTTAGCCTGTCATTTTATTTTTTTAACTGCACGCAAAAAACCGGACGAGGTCTCGTTTGTTCGAGAAATGAATGTTTTCACAATAGGCATTTGTTTTTAGTTTTATTGCGCTATACTAAACTGGTATATTTCACAGTAGTAATCTTGGATTTAAGAACAAATATACTAACGTATTTAGACAAAACGATCTATAGTTTTCTACTGAGCACTTCAGGTATGAGCTAAAATTGAACGTCTCTCGGTAGTCATTGTATCTTTCTATAGTAATCAAATGAAATAAACTGACGACAAACTTATCAATTGAATTTCCCTTGCAATTTTTTTCAACTTTCCAGTTCAGTTCTATTTTCGTCTGCCATCTTTAGAATATGACCTGCTTTTGGCCGTTGGCAGCCCCGCTATTTCAAGCCCTGGTCTGCATATAAACAGCGTGTCTGAGAAAAAATGTCACTAATTTGAAGACGTATAATTTCGTTAACGCATCAGAGAAATGTACTGACTTTTGATTTAAACCATTATTTTTCTCAATTTTCCAACTCTATTAAAATACAGCAGCCAACATGCAATTGCGGCAAAATGAAAATCAATGTTTAATCCTGATTCGACAAGTGCACTATTCTCAGTGGTGAAATGAACACAAACCATGTTGGCATAAAAAGAAGTTAAATAAGTGCATTTCAACTTTCTCCAACTTTCTCCAAAAATAGACATGTAGGTTTATGCAAATTTTATTTTTGTATAAAGCTTGACCAACCTAGATTATGAGTTATATTCTTATTCTAATGAGTTTGCAAATATCTTTTATTAACTACGGTTAAACTGCCGTTTAATAGTTCGTATACAAGTTATTTTGGCCTGACAGAAAAAATAATTTTAACTCACATAAACACAATACTGAGATAACATGTAACAATACTTACCCTTCCTCGATGTACTGCCTTGTTTCGATATGATTTTCTTTGTACAATCAACATATCCTACATTGTGTAAGAGAAATTCAATGCGTAAATACGCCCAAGTTGTTACGAGTGAATGTGAAAACAATTTGTTACAAATCAAGTCGCAACAAAACTTATCAACAGACCATTCCCCTTTTAGACAAACTTTTGAATTAGTAATATTCATTAGCACAGCTAGAAAGAGCATCCTAAATTTAGTAATGTGGTGAAGTTTGGTTGCAAAATATTGTAAAATGTGGAAAATATAGTCCTGTGAAGTTTGCAAATTTTGTATACTTTTGTACTACGCGCGAAAAAGTGCAATCACATTTAGAATTCTGATTACACTTTTCCTCGCCTAATACAAAAGTATACAGAATTTTCCAACTTCACAGGGCTATACTTTCCACATTTTACAATGAGTTGCAACCAAACTTCACTATTTTACTAAATTTAGGATGCTCTTTCCAGCTGTGCTGATGAATATTCCTAATTCAAAAGTTTGTCTAAAAGGGGAATGGTCCATTTCAACAAGTTCCAGCAATTTTACAAAACGCCTAGTCGAATTTAAGACATTCAAGGATCATTTTGGCAAACTATCATCGTATCACAGCGCTAACCTTGCTCGCCCATGTACATCATAGCCGTCCAGCAACCGGCAATAATTCCACCTGAACGGCTGCCAGGTATTGTGGGACACGCGTAGATCCCTCCAGTCCAAAATTGGTGATGACATAATTCGTGGGAACGATAGAGGATAAGTGAGGAGTGACCTTTCGGAGCGTAGCCATGCTGAAGTGCACAAACAAACAAGCATTAGGGAATAGACCTTTAATTAGACGAAATTTTGAAAAAATTCGAAACAGGCAAACATATTACCACATCTTGAAAGAGCATCCTAAACTTAGTAAAATTGCAAAGTTTGGTTGTAAAATGTTCTAAAATATGGAAAATATAGCCTTGCGAATTTGGCAAATTTTGTAAACATTTGTATTACGCGTGGGAAATAATACCCAGTTGATACCCTTGGGTATTCATTTTTCACGGATAATACAAAACTACAGGAAATTTGCCAACTTCGCAAGACTATATTTTCTATAGTTTACCACATTTTACAACCAAACTTTGCAATTTTACTAAGTTTAGGATGCTCTTTCAAGATGTGGTAATATTTTTTCCTATTTCGACTTTTTTCAAAATTTCGTCTAAAAGGTTAAAGGTTCATTGAATCCTTAAGATTCGAGGCGAAATTGGCGATATCATGGTATGCTTTTCCGCGCGTAATACAAATATGTTCACATGTTGAAAATTTCGCAAGGCTATGTCATAGATTAAGGATACATAGATGTGCAGCTCGGGGTTTTTCTTTTCTTACGTGGATGGCTTGGGTACGTCATACGCACGCTCATTTCTGGCAAGTGCGCATGCGAGATTTTGTGAGGAATTATATAGAGAAATGTCAAATGAACGGCTATTTCAAGAAAACTTACCGCTAGATCGCCTTGGTTCACAGAAATATATAAAAAGAAGTTGCCCTGTATATTTCAAGCAACAAATGAAGTTATGTTTTTGTCCTGGTCGCTTATAAAACGGCAGAAACCATTTTCCTGTAATACATTTATATTGAAATTGGAACAGTTGTACTTGCCAGAAATGCGTGTGGATATGACGTAATTCGTGAGACAGCGATCCCCAGTCGCACATCTATGTATCCCTAATCTATGGCTATGTTTTCTGTATTTTGATGCATTTCATACAGAAAATTTGATAAATATAAGAAAATTAATAAAGTACTTCGAAGATCTTACTAACTTCAAGATGGTCTTTCTGGATGTCATGAGATATCAGTCCTCTTGCCTATGGGTCAAAATTTAATCTGGACATGTCCATTCAGACGATGAGCAGGCTCTACAATTTCACTTCCCTTGAAAAAGGCGATTTACAGTACCTCCAGGTGTTATTTGATCAAAAAGCTGTTCTCGCTTAAAATCCTGTTTAGAAGGGCATGGTAGAAAACACGGGTACCAGGTATATGGGTACGGATATACGGGTATCGGGTATATGGGTATATAAGATATACGGGTATACCGATATACGGGTATGCGGATATACGGGTATACGGATATACGGGTATACGGATATAAATAGAGGTTAATAATATTCCGTAACTCATTCTAATCTATCTAGCAAACATGAATCGCGATAAAAATGACATAACAAGAATGTAGAGTAGAATTTTTCCGTTTTTAATACACAGAAAGTATCTGATTAAAAAGCTACCCATGTGAAGGAATTAGTCATTGTCTTTCCGGGAAAAATTTTTGAACAAACTAGCACTCTGTTGAGAATGTTGTGTGTAAATAGGACTTGAATCCGATGCTAGACATGCATTTTGAACAATAATATTGAACTATAAACTGTTATTTGAACGCTCTTAAACGAATATTAGCTATTGTTCTTTAAAAAGTTTTAGATTGTTTTTAAAATTGAACGTTTTGTTACGGTGGACTCCTAAATGGAACCCAATAAGAAACGACTGGCACACATATCGTGCGGGGTGTATAAAAAAAATTCTACGTTGAAATAGAAGTTTTGTAAGAAGAAAAGTAAAACGAAAAAGCGATTGAATTTATTGCAGGATTTAATAAATTTGAACTTTCTTTTTTCTTTTGAGACGCTTTTATACATCACGGAAAAAGAGCAACCAAGCTTGTTGGTATCATTCCTCGATCGTTCTTATGACTCACCCTCGCTAGCGTTGATACTAGCAAATCGGGCATGATTTTTGGGTGGTTTTAGAACCTTTTCCTGTACAGCTAGCTATCACCTAGCTGCATGAAGTAAAAATACGAACAACAACTAAGCTTCAAAATAAAACTAAATTTGAATTATGCTTTTGAAATATTAAGAATAGAGTTGAAGTGGTAAGCATAAAGTTGGATTGCATTTTTTTTATTCACCCTGTTGTTAGCTACATGTTTTCGGACCATTTTTCCTGGTATTGGGACTGAAAGATTTATTGCTGGTTCCAACAAGTTAAAAGATTGTATTTTAATAATCTAACATGTCATGTATGACCAGCCTTAATCTTAGTTTTAGATGCTATTTTCATGGCACCAGTATTTGTAAAACCTTGTTTATACACTTCACATATGAATTATATTTGACATGATACTTAGAATAATAAAAGCGGGAAACATTGCACTACTGAGTATTCTTGTTATGTTATTTTTATCGGTTTATATCCTTGAAATAGATTACATTATTATAGCTTATTAAGTTACAGCGAGTGCCTGTTCTATCCCAGACCTAAGTGTTTTCAGTCGACTAAATTCGTGACCTCAAGTGCGTGGATTGAAGCTGTTTGCAGTTAGTACTTGGACGCAAATTGCTACATGTTACCCTATTCCTTTTCGAAAAACGCGCCTTATACGTATTAAAAACGGAAAAAATACGGTTTATGTTTGTTAGATAGATTAGAACAAGTTATAGAATATTATTAACCTCTATTTACTAAATATCGAAATTTTGTATCCGTATATCCGTGTACCGTATATCCGTATACCCGTGTATCCGTATATCCGTATACCCGATACCCGTATATACCCGTACCCGTTTACCCGTCACCCGTGTTTTCTACCATGCCAAAAAACACTACAACTTAGCTCATCCTCAATCTGAGAAATTGCGATTTGTGCCCTTGCCTGACCGGGCAAAACATGCAATGTTAACAGTAACATGATGTGTTTGATAACTTTACAGTTAACGTTTATCATTCATGTATAAGTTGACTGATCAATGCCAAGGAAAAAGTAGCCTGCGTGCAGACCCTAACCACGTTTCGTGATTATTAGGGTCTGCACGCAGGCTAAGGAAAAAACGTTGGGGATCGAATCAGTACTAAAAGTATAAGTGTGTAGAGAGTACTGTAAAACATAATAAGTCTTATCTTTATGCATGAAACAGGTGTAAATGAACAGAACTATGTCAGCTTAAGCTTCTTATTTGGATTCGTAAAAATCACTAACGCACGGCTTATACTTTATTATGAATAACAGTATGTACTGTTTACTAACTGCATGTTTAACTGACCAGCGGCATACTGTCGATATGATGTTGTCGAGTATACAAATATAATAGTAAAATATCCAAAAGAAAACAAAACAATAATGCGGGTTATTTGTAGTGGCCTTGTAAGTAAAGGTTGCACATTAAGCAGATACTTGAATTTAAATTGCTGGCAGTTTAAGTGGATTAATTTTTCCTCAAGAGTTATTTGACATGCACGTGCACGCCATCATGCACAACGCCATTATCGAATGTATAGAACGGCGAATAGATAGCAAAATAGCTACAGTAGACTGATTCTGAAACGTTCGTTGGTTGTCTAGTCATCTTGCATCGAGCGATCCCTTTGTTATTTGGGTCTTTAAACATGTTCTTACATCCGAATCGAATACACATGAACACGGTTGGCGATCATGGTAGCAAAACTGTACAATTACTTAGGTAAATTTTTACTGTGTTCTTATTAATGAATGATTTGATCATGCACTAGCCGGTACTGAAGTTTAATTTTAGAACTCTACTGATTTAAAAATCATTTGAGGACAAATATGAAACTTTAGCGTGCGTCAAGCAGAATCCCATGCATAAACCCATTAACGTACTGTAAGCCGAAATACCTGTATGTATTAATTCGTGTATGTTTCGTAATACATTCCTGACTGCTAGCTTAGGAGTTTGTGCGAACGGGACCTTGAATATTTCCTATAAAGTATGTGATGCGTAGCTGGTTTATAGTTGAACATATATTGCACTATACAAAATTTCTGTTTTATGTGATGGTTTATTTTGGCCAACAAAAGAACACTGTTTAGCCATTAAAGAACATGCAGGCGACATCACAGACACAAGTATAAAGACATCGCAAGGTAATTGAAAGATTTCCAGTTATAACTTGTGCATAATCGTAAATATATATAAACAGTTCAGAAAGATTATAATGAAAGAGTTGTATTTAGTGGCTTTAAATGCAGCCATACATACTGATTTAAATGGCAAATACAGTATATATTTCACAACCTAAACAATACAAATAGAGTTGAGATTTGACGTTTCCAGCCAAGGCCCGAGCCGGAAGATATTAATACAAATTAGCTACTACACACAGATATGCGTAGTTGCGCTATTTGCGCGGTATATCTATATTTTTCTATATTTTTGCGCGGTATATCTATATTTTTGACTCATTTATATTTTTACGCATATAAATCATATTAGAAAGAGGTAAACATAAAAATTGTAATCGGGAAGCAGAATTCCTTGTATGATGCACCATAGACAGTCTAAGGAATGGACTGGAAACGCAAGCTAAAGTTTACGGGACATCCGTGATACCCTTTACTTTGGAACTCTGTAACTTCACTCTAAATACATTTCAGGACTTCGTATTTACATATTTTAAACAAGAACAGAAATGTGAATGCAATTATGGACTTTTAAGACTTTTCAGAGAGATAAACAAGGCGGATCACCATTTAATGTTTCCGTGAACCTTTTTCAACAACAACAATGGCAACATTTCTGTAGTCAAAAAGAACGCAAACATTCAGCGTTGGGTTTTAGCTTTGTTATATCCATGAAAGATTTTTAAAAGTCAATAGTTCCATGGACATTGCCGTTCTTGTTTAAAATATGTAAATAGAAAGTTCTGACGTATATTTAAAGTGAAGTTACAGGGTTCCAAAGTATAGCATATCAGGCCGTATCACGGATGTCGCGTCAGCAACATTGACGCTTTAGCTTGCGTTTCCAGTCCATTCTTTTGATTGTCTATGGATGCACTTACACAAAGGCATTGCGTGAATGGAGCATTGATAAAGATCTTAGACAGAAAAACTTCATTATCTAATCAGAAATCCAGTCAAAATTAATCACACATGCACGGACGGAAATACTCTGCTCGACTCGGTTGGGTAGAAAGTTGCTGGGTTAATCCTAATCTCTGAAGGCATGAATCAAAAATTCTGAAACCATGAATAACATTCATCTGTGAAAACGGATGGTTCTATCTGAGAAAACGGGCAGTTCATCGTGTGAAAACTCTTTAACCAAAGTGTGAAAAAAATTATGGTACCGTTTTTACCCTTTGGAAGGCCGTGATCACGCCTTGGGCAAACCGTGCCGTGTCCGTTTCGAATCCGTTCTTTTTCTCATTTTCACGCTAAACCGTTAACGTATGTTTTCCCAAAGAGGGTCACATATTATAAATGGGAATTAAGACAATTGTTACTTGTATGCGCAGCTATAAAGTGAACCCGTATCTAAGCATATTTTATACAATCATATATGTGCCGATAAACCCGTATTCTATACGTGTAAGTAACTTAATTGAATGTGTATTTATTATATCTGTTTGACTTGTTCTTTGAAAAACCCTTATCAAGAACAAAGTAATATGAATTGTGAGAATTGTTATATTTTTATACACAACTATAAAGTGAACTGTGTATGTAAGTGGCGATAAATCCGTATTCAAAGTGTGTTTCAGTTTCAGTACAGCAATATGGCATATTTACGTATTTATAAATATAGCTGTCAAGCCAGGTCGGACAAGCGATTAATTGAATTAAACCTAGCTTGTTATGACGTCATTTTTTCTCCATCGGATAATTTTTGTCCGACGGAAAACACGCTTGTCGGACAATCTGACTTTCACGAGGTTAGTGCAATCACCAGGCAGGCCGCATACGGACATCTCTAATTGAATTAAACCTAGCTTGTGATGACGTCATTTTTTGTCCCATGGATCTATCGGACCATCTAAGGGACCGAGAGTTTCTATTTTCTATGACTAATACATACTTAGATACTTTCAGCATAGTAAGCGTTTAGCATGTTTACATACATGTTACTAAGCTTACCGAATATTGTGTAGATTACATAGTTATAATATTTGCATTTATCACGTAATGTATAAGTATGTTTGTCACGTGACTGTGTATTTTAAAAAAGAACTCCATCGGATCCATCGTAAAACTTGTCGGATGGATTTGTCCATCGGACTCAGATTGCCGGTATTGGACATCAATCAATGGTGGCCCCTCAAAAAACATTGTCAATCGGCACCGATGGTGCTTTGATTAACTTTCTATTAACTCGGATATGCGTGTGTTTATACATTTTGATAGCTAGCAACAGACCAATTAGGGGTTTTCATAAAACGAGGCAGACTTTGATTAACTTTCTATTAACTCTGATACGCGTGTGTTTATACATTTGGATAGCAACAGACTAAGGGGTTTTCATAAAACGAGGCAGACTTGTATTAACTCGGATATGCGTGTGTTTATACATTTTGATAGCAACAGACCAATTAGGGGTTTTCATAAAACGAGGCAGACATTGATTAACTCTGATCAGACTTCTGTTAACTCTGACATGCGTGTGTTTATACATTTTGATAGCAACAGACCATGCAATTATGGTTTTTCATAAAATGAGGCAGACTGTAATTAACTCTGATAGACTTCTATAGGCTGTTTAGAGTTTTAGAGTTTGGGTTAGCCGTAAGAGTTAATGGCAACTTTTAAATTAAGACTATGCCTTAATTTGAGAAGCTTTTTGCAATGCTCATAATTGTTGAATGCTTGAATCGTTAGTTGAACTATGATAGCACACATGTATGTCATCATACACCAACACAATTGACTTAATCGTATCGCTACTCGTATTACCAGATTTACCGATCGTAATACTCTTTTTACCAATGGTATCAGACCGTGATATTGGACATGTATGGAGGCTTAATCCAAGCTCTAACACAAACCCTAACCCTGACTAACGTTTATTTGTCATATCTTAACTTTGATGGATTGAAGAGTTAAAGATTTGATTAGATTTAGGGTTTGGATTAAGATTTTATTTCGCGTACTGAGAACACCGAATTATTACCGCCCACAGTTCTAAATACTTCATATCTAATAAATCATATCGAGAATATTTTGACTGAGTGGTATACAGAAGGGCTAATCACAAAAAAATAACAGCAGCTTGCTTAAATCAAGCGCTTTTTGTTTTGGTATCATGGATTTGAGTTCTATGCCAAATTGCGTTTACATATAAAAACCCTCTTAGGCCGCATTCTGTGACTTCAAAAGTCGTTTAGAAAATTATTTTCGTTGCCCCAGTTTCCCAACTACTTTTTCTCGATATGATTCTATGAACTTTTATGTGCTGAATTCAAATTTTAATGTTGTCACTTCCAAAAACCTGCAGCTTTTTTGTAGTTTACGATCAAAAATCGATCTTTTCCCCCAGGAAACTTCAGGTTATTTACAATTATTGTATAAGTCCAAGTCTCTTAGCAGGGGGGTTTCTCGCCGATACAGGCATTTTTGTATTGTTTTGATCACGGAGTTCATGAAATCATACTTTACCAACGAAAAATTACATATAAAATGTTGGCTTGATGATTCCATATTTATGTATTCTTATCTATGTTGTTTATTTATGCGAGAGAATTGTGGACATTGGCCAAATGGTCTGTTATGCAATTTTTATTACCCTATTTTGTATATATGCTGTCAGTCGATATATACAACTATATCATATTAATTTTAGATTTTGTTAATAGTGTGAAGTGTGGGTAGTGTTAAAGGTGCAAAAAGTACTAAACATTGCATATTAGGCACAGACTACTGTAGTGCATTTTTACCTTATACTTGAATGTTAAAGGGAAATGGCAACAAAATTTTGTGTCGTCTCATTTGAAAGAGACTCCAAAACAATATATAGAAGTCTATTACAGAATTTCTGTATCTGCCTTATTTTGTGAGATATTTTGACTTGAAATCTTTAGTTGTCCGCCATATTGGATATTTGTAGATATGCACGATACGTAACAACTGGGATCACGCGATTTTTTTTCTTACGAGACAATGGTTAATATGCTCTCATAAACGCATGTACGGCAAGTGTTTCGGATTTCAGTACGGACTGAGAAGATTTCAAACAATATTTGATTGTTGGTAGGTATTTAGGAGGATTTTCGACAGGCTTATCCCTGTTGTGACGTCACCAAAACATTGCTAATGAGGTTAAAAGTTAATCCAAGATGGCGGACAGTTCGTTGATTTAGGTGAGAATATCTCCCGAAGTAAAACAGATATAAAAATTTTGCAATAGATTTCTATTTATTGTTTTCTAGCCTTTTTCAAATGAAACAATAAAATTTTTGGTTGCCATTTCCCTTTAACAAATGATAAGATATCACCATTGAGGAATGTTTCAGTACAAGTGCATCTGGGTTATAGTAGGTTGCACATTCCAGGTAGAAGTTGTACTAAACGTGGATGGCACTATGCACAAGATAGTTTTTTAAACTTTCTTGAAATTGTTTGCTTTTCAGCTGAGAAATTGATATCATTAACACTACACACTCTGCAGATAAAATTTCCAGTATGATACTGAAATGGTATATGCTACAGTCTTCTACAAAGCCTCTAATTCGGCTGCTATAATAACTAACTCAGCCCCCCAAGAGCCTGACCATTTAGTCCTGCTATGCAAATTTCAAGTTGTTATCATTATTCGTTTCTTACGAATGGACTCTTTTCACAGTCAATGAATATAAAAATATTTGCATCGCAGGACTTAAATCTTTAGGCTGGCTACTCTACTGTAAGCTTCTACATTTATTTCTGGGAATTGTGTAAGCGAATTTGATTTTTATTGTCATTGTTGATTTTAACTGTGTTGTAGCTCCTACACTATATAATCTTAAAAACTAAGATATGAAGATATGTGTTTTAACAGGGTTCGAATTGATGGTGTGCAATGTGCAATTTGCACATCGTTTAGACCTAAATAGTAAAAATTGCACATCATTTTTCCAAACGATGTGCAATTTTCTATTTTGCAATTGTAACAATCAAGGCCTAGGTATAATTTTTTTTATGTGCAAAACGAATATCTAGACATGCTTTTTTTATGTGTAAAAAGGTATAATGTCTACAGAAATTTCACAAAATTTGCCATGAAACGGCTGCCATTTTGTCAGTGTTTCCTTTTTACAAAACAAAATTTTCCTCCACATTCTCATAAAGAAAATTTGCACATCAATTTTTCCTCACTAATTCGAACCCTGTTTTAACCAAGCTAGCCTGCATACACAGCTTTGTTGCTACAGGATCGGGAGGAAGACTACTTCTGAATATACTTTTAAATTTCACTTATATCAATTAATCCATTAAACTTCAGAGCTGTTCCACTGACAATTTAAATTGTTTGGCATTAAAAAATTTAGAAAAATAAGCAGGGCACACTTTTAAAGCTAGGGCCTTAAGAAGCCAATGCTGCCCTAATACATGTATCAAATACTAGAAACTAATATTTTAAAACTAAAAAATTTTTTAAGGTCTGTGCAAGGGAATTTACAGATCAATCTTATGATAAGTCAACTATTATATGTGAGGTATCAATAAGCCTCCATTAATACTACACTACCAAAAAATTCCCAGTTTTATGGAGAGCTGTTGTATACCATTGGTGCTGAATGTGCAAAAGCATATGACTCAGATTACTAACTATTGTAATCAATAGTTTCATAGAAGCAAACATTTGAATAACACCATTAAATTAAAAAGATGCTCCTGAGAAAAATTATGACTTGACAGCACTGACGAGGAAAATAAGGTCGTATGAACTGCATAGCAGAATGTTCGGCCAATGTGCACAATCATCTTACAGAAAATACAAAACAACATACCTTTAAGTTAGTAAACAGGCTAAACAGGCCTAAGCGTCGCTAAAAGTAACTGCAGAATCTTTGCAAATGCCAATGATAATTCTTTAAAAGCTAATGTTTCCCGTATTTTCCTATCTATTTTTTTAATTGTATGAATTCAAATGAACTCAATGATCAAAATAATACAAAAATGCCTGTATCCGCGAGAAACCCCCCTACTAAGAGACTTTGACTAGAATAATAATTAAATAACGTGAAGTTTACAGGAGGAAAAGATCGATTTTTGATCGTAAATTACACACTGATTACGGTCGTAAATTACAAAGTGAATTACAAAATTGCAGTTTTTTGGAAGTGACAACATCAAAATTCGAATTCAGCGCAAAAAAGTCTATAGAATCATATCGAGAAAAAGTAGTTGGGAAACTGGGGCAAAGAAACTGAATGAAAATCGGGCACAGATTACGGCCTATCTGTACATCATGTACGCACAAATTTCGTAGCCTCACTCTGCGAAATATTAGTTTTCTCTTCGAAGCTGCTGTATTTTACCAGCAGTAACAGGATTAGATGACGAACTCGAAGGCTGTGACTTCTTCGCTGGAATCCACGATCCCGACTCGAGTTATATTATAAAACCACGCGCATTGCAATTAAGGGAGTCTGGAAACAATACACCGTGAAAACAAAATCTGGACCACACTTAGCACATGCGCAGAAGCGACAGTAGTCAGCTCGTGTCTTCCATTTTGTTAGGACAAAGAGATGCCTAACATGCATGCATCACCACCTTCAACCTCGTACCCAGGATACTTTTAAAACGAAAGTACTCTGGTAGATCGTGGTCACGTGGTTTGGTTATAATGCCAAGATCTTGACATTTTTGCTGAATGGAGGGTTAAAACAAATGATGTTGCGTTGCCTGTTCCTGCGTGGTTGCTGTGCTACATGTGGCATGTATTCCAGCTTGTGGGTGAAGTATCTATGTCCTAGTGGGTTTTCGTATGTATAACGGATCTTCATTGGGCTTCCTATAATATTTATATTTTCCGGTAGCAAGGTCGAAAGTTACTTCTAGAAAGTTTACCACGTGTAAATTTGCTTCTGATTTTATTTTTTATACATTCGAAATTACATGAAGAATTGTTTAAAATACATAGCTACAAAGGTGCTTAAACTCAAGGTCTTATTAACATGCATGGTTAATTACGTCTATAAGTGTTAAGCTGTCAGCTATAAATTGGATTTTCTAAATTAATCTTTGAACTTTGAGTAAATGAAGCTATGATTAAACGTATGCCATATTTTAGTTCCTCAGGTCATAGAAAGAAATCCTTTCGTTGCAAAAATAGATTCTGAACATTATCGTCAGAATTATCTTTGAATAATTTCTAATTATAACGAATGTTATAACGATTCCATAAAATGGAACCTATTCCATCTTAGGCTAAGCGCTTTTTCGTTATTTCAAATCATGAGGTATGATTTTAATTGCACGTTCTTACAGGGACGCTCTCCAGTTTAACTTTGCTAAACTTGTGATACATATATTCTATACTGAGTGATTGTCCCATTCTAGCAATACATATACGATATAATTATGCTGTTAATATAAGAGTTACTGTTAATTTATGGTTTTACGGAGCATTTTAGTACTTTCATTCCCTCACGACGCAAAATAGAATTTCTCCAGAAAAATATCACACAGTTGAATGTCGAGTTCATAGCGACAAAGGTGCTGGACCATATATTGAATAATACAACTTGGCTGTCGTTGTAAGGCTTCTCTGATATTACACGCGAAACAGAATACATAATTTGAGGAAGAGAACAGATGAAAAAACAAGCAACCGCCAAAGAACATGTTGAAATGTTTTTCAAACTTAACTTTAACTTCTTTACTTTTTGATGACAAGGCAACTCTACAGAAGCTGGTGAGACCTTTCTACTCTCGCTTTTCAACTTGGCGATGAAACGAATTTTGTAGTTAAGGAACATAAACACGAAGAGGATAATTAAAAGAAACACTGTTATTATTACGTTTCCAATAATTTTGCCAGCGAAAAAGAAAACTGGTGTCACGAGAATTAAGTCCATCATAAAGAAAGCCAGAAGAAATATCAGCCTTTTCTTGGTGACTGATTTTCGGTGAAAAACTGGAAAGACAACGGCTAAAAATCTTTCAATGTTCAAAGTCAGGAGCGTAAACATTGAAAATGCTCCTAAGATAATAGACACATATGCCCATATCATCTTAAATCCTTCCGCGAGGTAAGTCTCCGTTGACCACAAAATCGTTGAAAACACAAGGACGGGATGTGTAAGACAAACCACAGCCAAATCGAAGGAAGATAAAACGAGCACCATAAAATAGCACAGTTTCTTTCGAAGCTGAGACGATTTCCACAGTATGGTAATAACGAGGGAATTCAGAATTATCCCTGCAATCATGAAAACAGCATTTAATAAACACAAAAACAGCATGTTGACTACAGTCACTGAATTCATCATGACTTTTTTGTCTCTTTCTGCACTTTTTTTTACTTTATGTTTTAAAGTATTTTGTTCAATGTTTAGAATAAACGCTCAAGAAAAGATCTTAAACTTTTCATCATCACCTGCTCTTTACATACTACAATAATTTATGTGCATGTGATAATTTCAAATTATGTTTTTGACATATTGAAATATCCTCTATTGTAAGGCATTCAAAACAAATCATGCTTATGGGTAAAGACTCGTACGCATACTACCAGATTGGTTTCTAGAAATAATTTACTATTGGCCATGCAACGATCTTCAAAAAAAATTAATACAGAATGGGATTCAATGATATCCCTCGACAAACCTTTGGATTTGATCTTTGGCAAGAGAGAAATATTAATAAGCCCTTATTTATAAGTAATAACATGGCTTTGTGGTTGCTTAGTGATTAAATGTACCCAGCCCCGAGGCGCGCAGAGCCTAGGGACTTTTACTAAACCTCCCGAGGCTTAAGGGACATTTAATCACTAAGCAACTGCAAAGCCATGTTATTACTCTGTAATATTATTGTCACCGAGACAATAGGAACGCTTTTAGGGGATTTAACTATAGCTGAGATGGAATAAAACTTTGTGTGTTGTAATTAATCAAATTGAGTGTGTGTCCTCATGTCTGTCTTGTATAATTAATAAGCGCAGGTGTTTGGCATAAAGATTAGGTACGATAAGCTAGTAATCATACCTAATGCATAAATATTAGGTACGATTAGTTACTAATCCTACCTGGTGTATATTCATCGGGTTATTTAGCTGTTAATCGTCACTGGTAAAACAAAGGATTTCGAGGTCACTATGATATCATAAAAACTAAATTAAATAAACTCCTTAAGCATTATGTCAGACCATAGACAATCAAAAGAATGGACTGGAAACGCAAGCTAAAGTGTCAATGTTGCTGACGCGACATCCGTGATACGGCCTGATATGCTATACTTTGGAACCCTGTAACTTCGTTCTAAATATACTTCAGGACTTTCTATTTACATATTTTAAACAAGAACGGCAATGTCTATGGAACTATTGACTTTTAAAATTCTTTCATGGATATAACAAAGCTAAAACCCAACGCTGAATGTTTGCGTTCTTTTTGACTACAGAAATGTTGCCATTGTTGTTGTTGAAAAAGGTTCACGCAAACATTAAATGGTGATTTTCCGCCTTGTTTATCTCTCTGAAAAGTTTTAAAAGTCCATAGTTGCATTCACATTTCTGTTCTTGTTTAAAATATGTAAATACGAAGTCCTGAAATGTATTTAAAGTGAAGCTACAGGGTTCCAAAGTAAAGCGTATCACGCGATGTCGCGTAAACTTTAGTCCAGTCTAACTTCCAGTCCATTCCTTAGATTGTCTATGGTCAGACCCATCTCACGAAAATGAAATCGCTGTTACGTTTAACTATATTCTTTTTGTTGATCTGAAAAGTAAAGGCTAGTTCTTTCCTTAGATAAGTTTTTGTAAAGTTCAGTATTTTGAACGACTGCTTCAATTTACGATCATTCTTCTCAAAATGCAAAATTAAAGTTCGTCATAACCATTTCCAATGCAAATAATCACACTTTTTCGACAGACGTCTATTCAAGATAGCTATAATATATAACTATATGTAATATGCTTGGGGTCAAATTTTCTATTTTAGGCCCATTTTTTGTAGAATTGAAACTAATATAAAAACACAATCATCCGAATATTTTTGTAGTCAAAAAAGCACATTAGGAATCTTCGCAGACATGCTATAACTGACAATGCACATTATGTTTTGGACTTTTTCAAACACTTTTGCTTCAATTTTAGGCTTACTCTGGGCCCCAACGTCGCCGCGATTATATGCGAAATTTGGCGATATTGGGCGATATTAGAAAAAATCTTTAAAATACATGGCGGTATTAGGCGACACTGGGCGATATTAGGCGATATTGAGTGATATTAAGCAATATAGGTTATATTTTTTGGGTATTAGCATGGGATACAATGATTACAGTTCCCATAGAATACCATTGTTTAAGACAATGTTCTGTCCACTTAGTATAAATATGTTCACTAGTTAATAATATTAAGCATAATATAAATCAAATATTTATCCTATTCCAACTAAAATACATGGCAAGGCTTTTCATTTTTTCCAGCAAGTCGTTGACTTGCAAACTGTTAAGAGCTACCAACAACCTGCACATGCAACCAGTGGCATGCCAGTGTCAATAATTAGGGTGTGAATATTGAAATGTTTATGTTTACAAACTTTAAAAACAACCAATTTCAAAAGAAATTAATAGCGCAGAACATATCGCCAACCCAACTGCATAACACTGACAACGCACTGCCTGCAAATGACTACGACTTGTAAGACTCAAGCCTCAAAATTTATGCTTTTGTTTAAAATAAGAATAACTGCAAAAAAATCAGCTAATATACTGCACTGTATGAAATGAGG
The DNA here is from genome assembly GCA_963855995.1 of Muricea muricata. NCBI lineage: Eukaryota > Metazoa > Cnidaria > Anthozoa > Malacalcyonacea > Plexauridae > Muricea > Muricea muricata. Next base: position 96,742,937 of record OY979716.1, on the reverse strand, counting down.
TATGAAACATCAAAATGCCCTATATTTATCTGCAGTAAATGTTCAAAACTAAAACTACGTAGAGATATTATATTAAGACTGTGTCACAAACCTCATACTGGTATGTACTGTACAAACAACAGTAGGTCATTGCATAGTTGCTAAGTGTTTTTCATGACTACAAAATGTTCAAGCACCATTTATCTCAAGCAATATGGACAGTTTTGTATATGATATAGACCACACCATATTAATTAAAGATATGAACGCCTTCATATGGCCATACATATATATGTCTTCCTCATTTGTTTCACGTACCTAATTCACCCTTTGGTATCCACCCAACCTGCTGGCAACTGTGTCCTGGAAACTCAAAGTATATTCCAATTGAATCCACTGCCAGAAATTTCTTCTATATTTATGATTACATACTTTTATTTCATACTGCTTCTGCGAATGGATAGTTTCTGTGAAAGTATTGTTGTAGTTTCATAGAATGGGGCAGCTAAGTTGTGCCAGATTACGTTTTAGTGGTGTTACTGTTGCTCAGTCAACAATAGACATGCAACTTTGCATGAATTGCGCTAGAAGATGACGATACGAAGGTGAAAGTTCGATGCCTAGTTTCCGGCTGAGTACATCCATGATGGCGCGCTCTAAAATCTTAATTTTTATATAAAAAGGAAAGGAATAAAAAAATTCTTTCACTTGAAATAAACACGGTCCATCAATTGGGCATAAGCCTAAAATATTTGAAACAGACAATTCATTTGAATCCAGTGCATCGGTGTAATATAAAGCGCAACTTGGTGAGTACTGTACATATTAATTAATAGAAGATCAAATTTTCGTTACTTTATTTAAACATGCTTAATCAGAATGTCAAATATGAAATGCATTTCAAATAATAGATAAAATCAATTGCCTTGTTAACTTAACCTTTCGTTTTCTACTTGAAAACATGCAAAAATGATGCTTTCAACCCTGTTTTATAGTAATACATTTTAAAATTGGATATATATTACTGATATTAGGAATGCATGACAATCATACCTTGAAGCATGGTACCATACTTGATTGCAAAACCTGATTCTCTAGCTGTATTACTATGGTCTACTATTAGTATTGGTAATACAGCTAGATAACTTTTCAGACTCTGTCTATATAGTTGGTGTAACCAAAATTCAAATGTAATTGCTTTCACAAAAAATATGCAGCCCAATAATTGGCAAGACTTAATAGAGGGAAGTGAAGTGTATGAAAAATGGTACTTCTTGTGGTAGTCATCGTTGTGCTCTAAAAGAGAGACAGCTGCCTTAGCCAAGGTCTGTAAACAATTACACACTCATAGCAAAAAGAGTACTATTGACACAAGTGTTAGTATATTATCGTAAACCATAACCAAGTGACTGACCAAATTTCTCCACTCCCAAGTAACATAAGCAGTATTGGGGGATGTCAGGTAATAATAGGCAATATTAGGCGATAATAGGCGATATTGGGCGACATTAGGTGATATTGGGCGATATTAGGCGACATTGGGGCCCAGAGTAGGCCTAATTTTTACCACATTTATAACCACCGGTACCGTTATAGTATTTGTTAATCCATTCGAGGATACATATAATGTAGATAAAGTATTTAGCTAATGAGTTACGTGAGGAATCATGGTGCGAAATTAAATTGATCTCGAATCTTTGTTGAGTTAAACACTCTACTTTCAACAATATTGGGGGACTGTATATGATATACAATTAGCATCCATAGACACTAAACATAGAAATCACTATCGCTAGAAAAGAAATGCCCATTGAGTGGGCGGAGGGCATGAAAAATTAAAATAGGATGAAATACCACTACTGTACATCACGTATTCCATTCCAAGTTATATGAAAAGGGCCTGATGAAAGTATGTCTGACGACCAGTTAAAAACAGTATGAGGTAGGTTAAGGATATTAAGGTTATGGCCATTGAAACTGAACTGTACTCTGTAGATCATTGTGAATTATTTATCTTCCCAACAAAAAATAATATATTAAAAAGGTTGTAGTACATAAATAGTCATAGAATACAAAACAACACTGTCGTTTCTTTGATGTTGCGTCGCTGTTATAGTTTATCAACTCACGGAGGATCTTTTTAAGAAAGTTGAGGCGATAGTAATTAGAATTATTATTTATTGAAAATATTTAAGAAGTTTTAATTAGTTAAAAGCTAAAGGTGAAATCGTCATATCCGCTTGGTGGTTGCCCAAATTTGGGGTTGAAAACAAATATACGACATTATGACTTATTTCGTGGTATATTGTTTGACCTTGTAATCTGACAATTGTTTTAAGGATATTTTTTCGTAGTCTGCATGATGTTTGGCTTATTGAAGTTTCCGAACAATTTCATGCTGGTCCATTATTAGCAGCTTGTGTCTTCTAACTTACAAAGCAAGCGTTTCAACTGAGTTTAATATCATGATTTTCAAAAAACAATAAAACAATTATTGAATTCGGTTCTTGCAGGACATGAGGAATTATTGAGGCATCGGTTTGTGTCATTTTATAACACAAACCTCGGCCTTAATAATTCCTCATATCCTGCTCGACTTCATTCAATATATGTTTAGTGTAAAATGTAGTGGGGTAACCATTGGCTGATTTTTACTGGTATGCGTTCGTTAGTCGACGGACGAGGTCTAGATGGTTCAGCCAATCTAAAGAACAATGCTGAGGACGAACAAATGATGGCGTTGGTTTCACTACCCCATTCTCGCGAAAAGAACGTTGAAAGGTAAGATGGTACGAAGTACGCTGGCTTCGTCATAGTCATCGAGAATAGGATATGAGTCGACCTCCTTGTTAACATTATTTGTGATGACCGACTCACTGTGCGTAGGTGCTTAAAGTAGAGATTTGTATTCGATAGTGCTGGGTAAAATCTCTGTATTCGGATCTGGGATACGTGTCAATCTTGTTGTCGCTTTGCTATCACCGGCTCCATCATGCCCATGTATGATTACATTAAACAAATCATCTTCATTCGAATATGATCAAAAATCATTAGGATAATTGAGTATTGTACGTCACAGCTTGTCACTAAACTTCATTTGTTACATTGACTTGGACAATAATATAAATGATAAGGCATTCAACTAAACATATCAAAGACGCAAGCATATCAGGAAACGTAATAGTTCGTTACCATATCAAATTAGCAACTTTCATGTATTGTCAAATAATCAGGTTCTTACCACAAAGCCTGTTTTGTCGTTTTTGGGGCTTCTGTAGCGTCGAACGAATTTAACAATATTTGCGCAATATCTGCATTGGTTTTCAGAGCGTGCTTGTCTTAAAATCCCGACATCGAGGAAACAATTCACAGAAGTAGATTCTAGAAGACCCTCTTTTGGCATAGTAATCTTTTCTGCTTGCAGTTTCAGCAAGATTTGCGCTCGAACTCGTAGGATTTGAGCTTGAAGCTTCGCTATCACTCATCTTAGATGAAATTTCTGCATTGAATAATAATTAGCTATGGTGCAATACTAGAAGACTGGGAACAATGTTATTGTATGTTGGTCCCGGAAGTAAACAAAGAGTGGAAAACTGGCGCATGCGCAAGTGCGACTGTAACCTATCTTTAAAAGTACAGTGGAACCCCGCTATACGACCACCTCGTTATTACGACCACTTTTTTTCCCAGCAAAATGTTAATGTATTTCCTAATAATGTTACCCCGTTAATACGACCACCTCGTTAGTACGAATAACGACCACCTTTTGATGTCCCCAACTCGTTAATACAACCACTGAATGTGTGAATTATGCTCCATGAATGTATAAAATTAAACAGCGATAATTTAATTAGCTATAAATATGTCACAATGGGCCAATTGCGGAATTGCAAAGCATCATGGTAGTTTAGTTACCGAACAGAATTTTGCTAAACATGGCGACCGAATTTTTTCAAGCACGGGGAGCTTCATTAATTCAAATTTATGGAAAATACAAATCATTGTTCAACTCAATTTAAATTTTCAAGAAATCTGTACGTCTTGTTCTATATTTTTGCGAAGTTTTTGGTTTATACAAGCTACTGATTCTGAAATATTCAACATGCCGTACGGGATTCTCGAAATGAGGAATGACCAATTTTCGAAGGAGTCAGGCACAAATTTTGCTGTTTTTCATAGCATAAAGGTGAGTACCTGGTTAAATTACTTCTAGGATAATAGGAACTTTATGGCTCATCATTTGCATAAAGAAACACGGCGATCGCGTGGTTTCTAGCGGCTTGAGAAGCGAAGTTGCTTGTATACTTGTTCGGTCTAAAACAACACATCCTTGATCAAACGTTCTTTTCACAAACCAAAACATTGAGGCCGTTTTGCCGCGAAATGTTTATATCTCAACACAAGCTTTGTTGTTCAAAATATTTTCACTGTTGTCAAAAGCACTTTTAAGGACTATTTCCTGTTCTTGGCAAGTTAAAATTTCCACAAAATTGTAAACAGATACTGTTCCTTCGGCAAATATTTTTTCCAACGTTTTGGAAATGTATTTTTTGTAAACAAATGGACAATACAAGACAAGAAGACCATAGTTTGAAGACAATTGGGTGGACAAAAAACCTCAATGTCATCCCCCTTTTACGCATGAGTTGCTGAAAGAACATTTAATAACCAACACCTCAAATAAAATAAACAATGGGCAACCAAATAATTTCATTTCGAACTTCTCAACCAACTTCATTTCGAAGCCAGTCAGCTACATACTCAGCATACAAAAATCATAACACTGCTAAGGAACTATTGGGCATTTCCCCAGCAGGTTATCCTACATTTGTGTCAGAGCTTTATGCGGGGTGTTCTAGTGATAAACAGATTACCAAAGATTGTGGTATTCTAAATTTACTTGAGTCTGGAGATCAAGTTATGGCAGACAGGGGGTTTGATATAGAAAATGAGATGCCTCCTGGTGTTGGGCTAAATATACCACCATTCTTGGATGGTGCACCACAATTATCACTTCAGGATGAAGTTAAAACAAGGAAGATAGCATCACTCAGGGTACATGTGGAAAGAGCGATACAATGAATAAAAAGTTATAAAATACTAAGTAATGTTTTCCCATTAAAAATGTCATCAGACCTCAATAAAATTTGGGTAGTTTGTTCCTACCTCACATTGTTTTATCCCCCCTTAATCAATGCAAATAGTGAAATAGAAAGTAACACTTAATTTTTTGTATTTTTACTGTTTTGTTAATTCTGGATACATGTATGTAAAATAGAATGAAGTTAATTCTGGTAGCATTGTTTTATACCACAATTCAGTGTTAAAGTAAATTCTTTCACTAAATGTTTCTTGCTTAGTATATACAATAAAGTCTGCCCACTTCACTTTGCATGCTGCCATCAGCCTTGTACCTGGAAGTAGCAGTTATGATTATGCTTTAAAGTATGTTTGCTCTGTTGCTCGGTGCAGCTAGGAAAAAAGATGGATCCTGACATGCTTCAGAAATTGTCATGTCTTTCTTAGATGATGGGCACTTAACTTCACCTAACCCCAATGGCATTTCTTCATCAGGGTCATGTAGCAGGCAGTCTGGACTGGCTCCAAGCCAAGGAGTTTCAGTGTTTATAAATAATCCACACTGTGTACAAGCAGCCACAGATTTTTCATCAGATTTTAACTGCTCCAAATATTTTGCTATAGCGACTTGCTCATTAGTTTTACCCCACAAACATGATTCTGGTGTCTTAGACTGACTTGTTGCTGGGGAAAGCATTTTTTGTAAGTGGGATTTTAGAAATATATTTTTCTTTCGTTTAATAACTGAACCAAAATTGGAGGCGGTTAAACGGGACCTCCTTTCTTCAATCCAAAGTGTACAATCTGATTGGCCTCTTGTATTACGTTCTAACTCGACCATCTGTTCTCTTGTAGTATATAGATAGTTTTGAACAAATGGTGCATAATCTTGAGATGGTAGGTGCTTGCATACTTCAGAGAAGTCTGGAACACTGATTTTATTTTGTACTGATTCTCTAATATTGTTATTGTAAAGTTGAGAGACATGCAAATTTGCATCAATAAAAACTCTCTTTGAAGGTAGACCTTCCAAATACTCATTGTAATCCCATGGTTGATGCTGATTAGATTTTAAAAGGCCTTGACATGAGTTTGTTGATTTAAACCATCTTCTAATTTCTTCAAATCGAATTCAGTAACTTTTTTACCAAATGCAGGTGACGGTTTTTTGTATTGTGGTTGATATACTTTTTGCAAGTTGCTTTCGTAAATTTTACCTGCTCAAAAAGTAATGCTGTTTCAAGTTTATCATTTGGTGGTACATGCCATTGCTGAAGTAGCTGGGTGCATGTTAAGTCATTAGGTACTTCAGTCAGTTCAAGCTGTATGTAGTCTAAAAGTTGAAACAGCAATGCTGCTACATGCTTACAACAACCTCCTTGTCCAGCAGGGCATGAACAGCTTGCATGAGATACTTTGCCAGTATCTTGATGTAAGTGTACATAAACAACATACTGAGTCTTTTTCATGGATGTATGGACATTGCACTTTACTAAGAAAAACTTTTCTTTGCCTTTCATGATATTTGCCTTGACTAAGACATGAATTACCAGTTTGTTCTTAAATAACTGATAACCTTCCTTTTTGTGTTTGTGTGCATTATTTGGTTGCCCATTGTTTATTTTATTTGAGGTGTTGGTTATTAAATGTTCTTTCAGCAACTCATGCGTAAAAGGGGGATGACATTGAGGTTTTTTGTCCACCCAATTGTCTTCAAACTATGGTCTTCTTGTCTTGTATTGTCCATTTGTTTACAAAAAATACATTTCCAAAACGTTGGAAAAAATATTTGCCGAAGGAACAGTATCTGTTTACAATTTTGTGGAAATTTTAACTTGCCAAGAACAGGAAATAGTCCTTAAAAGTGCTTTTGACAACAGTGAAAATATTTTGAACAACAAAGCTTGTGTTGAGATATAAACATTTCGCGGCAAAACGGCCTCAATGTTTTGGTTTGTGAAAAGAACGTTTGATCAAGGATGTGTTGTTTTAGACCGAACAAGTATACAAGCAACTTCGCTTCTCAAGCCGCTAGAAACCACGCGATCGCCGTGTTTCTTTATGCAAATGATGAGCCATAAAGTTCCTATTATCCTAGAAGTAATTTAACCAGGTACTCACCTTTATGCTATGAAAAACAGCAAAATTTGTGCCTGACTCCTTCGAAAATTGGTCATTCCTCATTTCGAGAATCCCGTACGGCATGTTGAATATTTCAGAATCAGTAGCTTGTATAAACCAAAAACTTCGCAAAAATATAGAACAAGACGTACAGATTTCTTGAAAATTTAAATTGAGTTGAACAACGATTTGTATTTTCCATAAATTTGAATTAATGAAGCTCCCCGTGCTTGAAAAAATTCGGTCGCCATGTTTAGCAAAATTCTGTTCGGTAACTAAACTACCATGATGCTTTGCAATTCCGCAATTGGCCCATTAAACAAGTAAACAACTATCAAACAATAAATTGGATTATAATTATGCGGCTGAGGGATAGTGCCAAATTGATCTTAAAGTGTTTTTCACAGTTACATCTGTATCCGGCTTTTCTGCTTTGGTGTGTTTTTTGCTTCTTATTCCTGCCGCTCTTTTCTGTCGTTCGTTTTTGACCACATTTAGAAATTTCAAGCAATAGCAGATTCGCTTGAATGTCGCGAAATCAACCTAAGCTGACAGCTTTTTACAAACCTGTAAATACTTAGTTAAGACTTAAGCAGAGAATGTAGTTATTATTTACAGGGTTTTACGATATCTATTTCAGTTTCTTAGCCAGTTTAAACGAATTACGTTCAGGAAATGAAATATCCTTTTATATAAATGTTAATTCATGCCATTGGGATTGTATACACTGTATAAAACTGAACTATTATTTGTTTGACATGACGTCATTAAAAACATCTACGCTGTAATTTAATCCCGACTCCCGTTAATGCGACCACCCCATTAATACGACCAAAATACTTTAGCCGAACCGTAGTCGTATTAACGGGGTTCCACTGTATGTAAAGAGAGCTTAGTTATAACATGAAATTAATCACTTGCAAGGTCGAAGTTGTTTGTCACTTTTAAATACAGTGTGTCAATTCGAACTGCAATTAAATATATTTAATATAATACTCGAAATAATTATGAACGAGAAAATATATAATCCAAATACCGCACATTCATTATAGTATAGTTATTAAAAATCATCTAAAAGTCTCGCAAGTTGTTTCGGCGGTTATAAACTATCATCACACATTATAAGAAGTATAAGACGGTAACGACGATTAAGATATTTTGGTACGGAGTAAGATACAGTACGTAATAGGATAAAGATCCTATTGTTTGGAATTTTCATTTGTAAGACTTAATTAACAAACGAAGCGTCTCAGTGCATTCGCTGACGCGAAGCATTCAATAGCTCAAGTGCAACAGTCGTACTTTGTTGATTAAATATGGCAGAAAGCAACACTACGACCAATGTGGGCCATGAATTTACCTCTAAAATCATAGTCAGGGAGGCAGAGGTACAAAAATACATGTCTACTTATCATATCGAGGGACAATTTCATTTTGCTCTTAAATTGTCCGTTACATGCCTAATATAACAATTCTGAATGTTGTTTGGCCCAATTTTTCTTGTGGGCTCCAGCCAACACGTTTTTTCTTAAATTTTCTATAAAACTATATTATTGTCAAAAAAGGCAAAATTTCGGACTTATTTCTAGGAAAAACCACTTACGTTATCAAAAAGGTAATAAAAAACTACATATAACACATTATTATGGTTACTTTTATTTTCCACATTTTTGTTGAGTTATGAGCGTTCGAAAACTTATTTTCAGACTAGTGCCCAGGAAATTAGCGTCATTTTAGGACATTTTCCCGTTTTGAAGCAGCAATAACTCGAAAAAAGCTTGAAAAACCAGGGTGTCCGTAATAATGTCTTATATGTTGTTTTTTATAAGCTTTCTGATGATACAAGTCATTTTTCAAATGAATGAACTTGAAAGTTTGCTATTTTTGACCACATAATAGTTTTATAATAAAACTGAAGAAAAACGTGTTGATCGAAGCCCACAAGATAAATTGGGCCAAACAACATTCAGAATTGTTATATTAGGCATGTAACGGACAATTTAAGAGCAAAATGGATTTGTCCCTCGAGAAGGTAGGTAAAATGACCTCTGCCTCCCTGACTATCATAGCGCTTTGCACAGCAATTATAACAATCTGCCTCCTTGGAGCAGTTTCAAATATTTTTCTTTTATTTGCTTTCATTAAAGATCCTCTAAAATGTTTTAGAAATTCAGGAGCATATTTTGAATATGAATGAATCTTTAGCTAAGTCTCCGATTGTCTGGCGTCTTCTATTGCTCCTTTTTATCTTACAATGGAATATGGTTTATCAACAACTACAACATCGCATTTGATTATTAAACATCTAGCATTATGGTTCGGAAGTGTCTCGTTTGTATTGATCACGTCGATATCGATTGATCGCTTTTTTATAGTCGCTTACCCAATAAAACACCGTATTTTGATAAAGGAAAGCTTATTATCCTATGGTTAGGAGCAATTTGGCTAGTCAGCTGTCTATTTTCTTTATCACTGGGCTATATTCATGTGAATGGCAGAAACGTTGGATACATTTTAGGTGTTATCATAATCGTACCTTCAACAGTTATGTACTTGGTAACATATAACAAGTTCTGATAGTCGTGCACAAGAGATACGAATCCTTAAAGAAAGACTATTTTAAAGACTATAGTCATTATAGCATTTATCGCTTTCAGTTCAATAATTCCATTCATCATGATATTTTCTCTTAGTTATGATTCCTCGAGTGTCTTCCAGAAACACAGTTTGACGAATGAAGTTATTGGCACGGCATCTCTTTTAATTATTTACATGAACTGTGCAGTGAATCCATTAATTTACGTTCTGCGTTTGCCAAATTATCGCAAAACATTTTGCTTGCTCTATTGCTGACGAAGAACAGTTTCCAGTTGAGTTCAGGTTCTCCTTAATAAATCGCAAACTGCATCCAAATGAAGTGCAATCCGAAATGACTTCCGAATTCAGGAACACATCAATAAACAACGAAAGCTCAAAACAAAAAAACGAAACAGCAAAATATTTAATAAAAAAGCAAAACTAGGAATAGAATGAAGGCAGAGGGAAACGAAGAAATGTATTTCATTCTTTGGTTTCATTATTTTGCTTTTCGTTTCGCTGTTTCATCGTTTCGTTGTTTAGTAGCTAATGTCTCTGAGCCCCATACGCTAGGTTAGCGCGACAATTTGGTCATCTTATGCCAGTTTCAACATCATTATCATCATTAATTTATTTATAGTCTAGGTCTTGTATAGGGTTTTGTATGCGTTTTATTTACCAGAGATAATCTCTAATGTTCTACAGCCTTTCTGATGTGCTCATAGTGTTTAGAAGGGTTGTTTATAGGGGTGGTTACTAGAAGCAAGACATTGCCTAAATAATATTTTCCATGAAAATCACCGCTCAAAATGCCAGGTCAGCAGCTAATTATGCATGAAATCAGTGAAATCGCTGGCAGAATCCAATTATTTCAATTGGCAATCAATTGAGTCCAATAAATTGGGATACGGCGCATTCGGGATATCTATACGCTAAACAAATAAGGTGAGCCAGTCTATTAAGAGGGCGTGGTTGCAACATGATTGATTCTACTTTTTTGTTCGATTCTAGGTATATTCTTCTAAAATATAGAATATCCTCTTTAACGTAAACAATGATCCACCTGCATGGTTCTTATCAATGAGCATTGCTTTTAAAGATTTATCGTCCCTTTCATGTGAATAGCCATTGATTTTCACACGTGAATCATCAACTTTTTCGTCTAAACAATGATATAATTTGTTCTTATGTAAAATATAGATGACATTTGAACCTCGCACAAAGCTGGCTTCAAAGTTGTGCTTATACAGTAAAATATGTATATATCCAATAGCAATAACTTATTATTCATGTATATAAATGCTGAGGATACAGTATTTTAGAATCAAATTATAAACACAATTTTTCGTTTAAACTGCGTTTTTTAGCCTGGTTTGAAGTTTGAGCTAAAATTATCAAATTGTTTGCAGTGTTTTTTAGTAGCAAACAGATTAAGCGTTTGCACAATTGTTCATCACTTATTTAGGCTGCAATTTATTTTCATTTGTGTAAATAATTACCTTATTGATACCGAATAATAGTATACAATAGACACACTAGCTTGAGTTTGTGTATGCTTTACGTTTTATAAATGAAAAGATCAGTAAAAATACAGTATTAATGCAATGATTGCTTTGATAGATATAAAACGTCAAGCAAAAGTATACAAAACCCTCATCAGAACTGTACGCTGGTTCTCTCGAAATATGAGAATTTTGCTCACATACATAAATTAGAACTGCTGTCGTGCTCGTTTGCTGAAGGCTCGCTTGCTGCGGCAACAATAAGTTCGGTTCACAAAGCAGGAAAATAAGAACTATGTTGCAAAAAATCTTTGATATGGCCATGTATTTTGGTATATCTACAGTCTTTGATGTTTAATATCCAGATAAAATAGATTCGAAGATTTTTCTCAAGAAACGAGAAAATCCAATAGTTGACGTTAAATAAGCTCTGATAGGACTTCTAAACTGTTTACTTTGCTGGAGTACGTATAGTCAAATAGTCAATGTCGCGTGCGCCGTTTGCTTGCGCGATCGTAACAGTTTGTTAACCTTAATGAATTTAGAACTCTATATCAACCACAAATTGCAGCAAATGAGGAAATATATAAAAATCCAGCCAAAATAATTTGACACCCTTCCTCCATTCCGACCAATCATTGACACTACAGAAACTGCTCACCAACCAGTTACTAAATTTCTCACTAAACTACTAAATCCTTTGACTATTAATGAATTTTCTATTAAAGATACTTTTCACGCGGTTTCACATATTAATAATCTACCACGCAAACTCTTTGATGACGGAAATAGATTTGTTTCTTTTGACGTCATATCTCTCTTTACTAATGTACCTCTTAAAAAAACTGTAGACATAATTTTAAATAGAATTTATAAGTCTAAACTAATCTCAACAATTCTTACGAAACGTACACTTAAGAAACTGATACTTGGCTCATGTACTAAAACTGACGGCGTTTCTATGGGTTCCTCCTTAGGTCCAACCTTAGCTAACATAATAATGACTGAACTCGAAATTGTTATCGTCAAACCACTTATTAACTCCGTCAAAATAGTCTTTTATAAACGCTATGTAGATGACTCTTTAGTTCCTCCGACATTGAATATATACATTGATAATACTTTTAATGCCTTTCACAGTCAAATACAGTTTACTGTTGACAAATTTCCTGGCAATGACATACATTTCCTAGACATTCAAACACTTCAAAACGGTACCACTGTCTACCGCAAACCAACCCATACTGGTCAATATCAACATTACTCCAGCTACACTCCGTGGTCGAGACAGATTTCTTGGATACGTGCCTTCATTCATCGTGCCCACAAAATTTGCTGCAACGATGAGCTCCTCAAAACTGAATTAAACAATATCACTTCTTTCATGTCATGGAAGGTCTTCTCCCGCAAACTTTCAAGAAAACTATTAACATTATTCAAACCCTCAACTCATAACCCTTGTAACACTGCCACTGATTATTCCCTCATCGAACCGACTACAGTCAAAATCTGGACTCATTTACCTTTCCTTGGTAAATATGGAACTAAACTGACCAACATCTTCATTCAAAAAATAAGTCCATTATTAAAATCTCCTTGTAAATTTATTGTCAACTGGAAAATTACTGATGCTAATTGCTTCATCTCACTTAAAGACAAAACACCAAAGGAGTATCAAAGCTCATGTTGTTTATGAATTCAAATGCCCTGGATGTAACGCTAACTACGTAGGAAAAACTGATCGCTGCTTGTACACCCGAACAAAAGAACATTCGTATTATGACGACTCTTCCGAGACACACAACCATATTTGTAGCTGCAAAGAATTCAACTTTATAAAGAATTTGCTAGAACGATTAGATTTGTAAGTCCTTATGACGAAGATAGTAAGATAAAATGCTCACTAACAGATTTAATATTTACTGACACTAAAATATTCGACAAATCAAAACACTGGTCTCTAATACTTTTTCAAGAGTCTATTGCTATAAATAGATTGAAACCGTCACTTAACCATGGAACTAAAGCTTTTAAAGATCTATTGATTTTTAACTAATCATATCTTGTTACTTCACTATATAGAGATTACTTCATGGTTGGTGAGTGCGTACGATTTTTATTCACGAGTTGTGAAGGATCGTTAAACGAACGAGTGAGCGCAGCGAACGAGTGAGTTTAGCGATCCTTCACAACGAGTGAATAATAAAAATCGTACAAACGAACCAACCATGAAGTAATTTGTTTATTATATGAGTATAAAGATGAGTGTATAAAGATACGGATAAATCTTACTGACAAAAACAAATACTCAAGCAAAATATTAAAATGGAATTTCTTACCATTTATTGCTTTGTTTTCTTGCTGAAAATGAAACCATGAGGTTTATTTCAAATTAATGAGGTCACGAATGTCGTCGTTATGATTTTAGGTGGTTGTTTTATCAGTGAAATTGTCTTAAATCTCTCTTTTCGGTGAGTTAAAAAATACTTTAAAATCAGACTCCATGTTTACACTAGCCTGCGAGCAGGTGTTGCACGTTCGGGTCAGCCAATCAGAACACTGAACGATAAATTTTCACTGGTGAAAAAACATCGTTCGTCCAATCAAAGGCCGTGAACGATGATTTTTCACCGAGTGAAATTTTATCGTTCTTGATGCCGATTGGCTATTGCTAATTTGGAACGATTATTACGCACAGCCTTATCGATGAATAAATCTCTATACTCATGTAATAAATAATCATACGTATATCTAATATCATCATCATTCATTTCCTGATGATGACTATACTGTAGTTTAGTCGAAACGTCGAAATAAATTTTCAATATGTTATCGATCTTCGGAGTATATCTATTGTTTTGTGCTTTGAATTTGTAAAACATTTAAAGTTCCAAGTAGAGGTTTCCTTGATATAACATCTAGTAGAAATTCACGTCTAAATTCACAAATACAGCGGCAAAAGGTCGCACAAAAGTGCGTTAGGTCAAAATAAGTGGTTACAGCCAGGGCAAATGATGAACTTGTCAACAACTGAGCTTTTTAATTTGCCTGGATTCTATCTTTGAGACTCATAAAATCAACTGGTGCTGGAGGTGGTCTCTTATAGAGTGATGAACTTGACTGGAGCTAGATTCCCAGAAAGGTGGACTCGAACCCAGTCCTCATGTGAAAAGAGTATAGTCAACGCTCTGCCGCAAGTCATGGGTTTTCTCCGGGTACTCCGGTTTCCTCCCACAGGGAATGTTGATCGGGTGGAATTGGTAATACGGGCCCACAGTAATTGGCTCACGCAGTTGCGGTGATCCTGCCGTTGTGGTGAAGCTTGATAAACATAAAACAAAATATATATATGTGGATTTGTGATGCATTGTTTTCCCTCAGGAAATTATTCTGAATTCTAAGAAGTGGACATCGTTGTTATCAATGAATTGTTTATATGCGAATTGGATATGTTAATTGAAGATTGGAGTTTGTGTCGTATACTGGGAATATCAGCCGATTTGACAAGTACTGGTGTGTTGTCGAGGCAGCGTGCGTAGAGTTTGATGGTATCGGAAACAACTGATGTTTAATTATTTCATGTTCCATTGTGTCATCAAAATGTGGGAGCTAGAGGAGACCCCATAGGCACGTCATCGATTTGTTTGTAGTTATCTTTCCAGATTATGAAAGGGGTTTTGGTACAGGTGTTAATTAGTAGTTTTTGAAGCATACGTTTTTGGATGGTAGTGACGAGTGTACCAAAGCTCTTTTCATTATCAACAACGATATCTACACGCAAATCGACGACATGTCTATGAGATCTCCTCTTGCCCACACTTTAGCATATATTTTGATGACACATCTGGAACACGAAATAATTAAAACTCAACTTATCGCTTCCAATACCATCAATACCGTGAACAATATAATGGTTTAAATTTGCATTGCATGACCAAATTGTTGGGCTACTGGTCGGTACGTCATAGAATAACACAGACGCTGGAGCGACAGACTGTCATCTCACTGAGAGAACATCAGCCCAAACTTTATTCATGTTCACGAAATATTATTTTAAGCAAGATGACTGTCTGCATATATTTTGTTTTAACGCTAACACTTAACTATGGGACGAAACCAGTCAACGTTGACGCTTTTCATTATTTTTGTATTTACAAAAGACATTAATAATTAAATGATTCAACTGTTTTTAATACCGTGCTACTAATTTATGCACAATCCTGCGAGCCAGACGGATTAATCAGTAACTTTAAGTTTGTGGAACGGAACAAAATTGTCGGGCTGGGTGCATAAATGAGAAATTTAATAAATTTAAGTTTTGTTAATGATTGAATCAAAAACATAACTTAAATGATGAAAAAAAAATTGCCCCTGTGAGATTAAAGGATTCACGCACACTAATGCAGCACTGAATTAAAAGCATGATTATCAGGGACCACTCATACATTATGGGGGGAGGCTGATGCCATTTTAGAGGGGTCACGAAAAAAATTAAAAACTATATCCAGAGCCTAAGATGAGATCAGTGTCTGGTTGTTTAAAAATGTTGCTTTACAGCAAATATTTCCATACCATAACCAAATCTTCATGCACAATTTCCCACGGCACAAATAGTATGTAAGCGTAACTTAAAAGTATGTAAAGAGAGCTTCATGCCTTGGTTATAGTATGAAATTAATCGCTTGCAAAGCCCAAGTTTTTTGTCAATTTTAAATACAGTGTGTCAATTAAAACTGCAATTAAATATAATATTTAATATAATATTCGAAATAATTATGAAAGAGAAAATATACAATCCAAATACGGCACATTAATAATAGTATAGTTATTAAAAATCATCCATCTAAAAATCTCGCAGGTTGTTTCGGCGGTTATAGCCTATCATCTCACATTATAACAAGTATAAGGCGGTAGCAACGAATTAAGATATTTTGGTATGGAGTAAGATATAATCAAGGCAATTTTTCAAAAGGAGTAGTTCTTGCAAGAAACATTATTCAATGCTGAAATTTAAATAAAGAGCGAGATTATACCTTGTGGTCTTTGGATGTATATATATATAAAATTCCAATTTGAATCTTATCATATTCTTCGATATCTTAATTTGCGTAAGATTTAAATTTGAATAATATTTTTACCTTATAATACTATATTTGAATGACATGTTTTTCCTTGATATCGTAATTTGAGCTCATTAATTTCAATTTTATCCTATTCTTTGGAATTTTCATTTGTAAGACTCAATTAACAAACGAAGCGTCTCAGTGTATTCGCCGGCGCGAAGCATTCAATAACTCAAGTGCAACAGTCGTACTTTGTTGATTAAATACGGCAGAAAATAACACTACGACCATTGTGGGCCATAAATTTACCTCTAAAATAATAGCGCTTTGCACTACGATTATAACAATCTGTATCCTTGGAGTGGCTTCAAATATTTTGCTTTTATTTGCTTTCATCATTAAAGATCCTCTAAAATGTTTTAGAAATTCAGGAACATATTTTGTAATGAATCTTTCAGTCTCCGACTGTCTGGCGTCTTCTATTGCTCCTTTTTATCTTGCAATTGAATATGGTTTACCAACAACTACAACATCGCGTTTGATTATTGAACACCTAGCATTTTGGTTCGGGTGTGTCTCGTTTGTATTGATCACATCGATATCGGTTGATCGCTTTTTCATGGTCGCTTACCGCATAAAACACCGCATTTTGATGAAAGGAAAACTTATTATCCTGTGGTTAGGTGCAATTTGGCTAGTCAGCTGTCTATTTTCTGTATCACTGGACTATATTCTTGTGAATGGCAGAAACGTTGGATACATTTTGGGTGTTATCATAATCGTACCTTCAACAGTTATGTACTCGTTAACATATTACAAATTGAAAAAACAGTCGAGAAACTTAGCTATGGTAAGTTCAACTGAAAGTCGTGCACAAGAGATACAAATCCTTAAAGAAAAGCAATTTTTAAAGACTATAATCATTGTAGCATTTCTCGCTTTCAGTTCAATAATTCCATCCATCATGATAATAATTATTTTACCTTAGTTATGAGTCCTCGAGTGTCTTCCAGAAACACAGTTTGACGAATGAAGTTATTGGCACAGCATCTCTTTTAATTATTTACATGAACTGTGCAGTGAATCCATTAATTTACGTTTTGCGTTTGCCAAATTATCGCAAAACATTTTGCTTGCTCTATTGCTGACGAAGAACAGTTTCCAGTTGAGTTCAGGTTCTGCTTAATAAATTGCAATTAAACTGCATCAAAATGAATTGCAATCCGAAATGACTTCCGAACTCAGTAACCCATTAATGAACAACGAAAGCGCAAAACAACGAAACGAAACAGCAAAATATTAATTAAAAAAGGCGAAACTAGAAATAGAATGAAGGTCAGAGCGAAACGAAGAAATGTATATTGTATTCTTTGATTTCATTATTTTGCTTTTCGTTTCGTTGTTTCGCCGTTTCGTTGTTTAGGAGCTAATAGAGAGGTTAAGATTGATGTTTACGGCAGACCGGTAACCGCAAACGCCAAACTTTAAGTCGGATTTTCAGGTGAAGTGTTAGCTGTTCGAAATTAGGATAATTTGTGCATTATTATTGAAGAATGGATTGACTAAAAACTTGTGGAAACCTTCGAAAACTTGTAGAACTTACCTTCAAATCCAACTTGAAGTTTGGCGTTTGCGGTTACCGGTCTGCCGTAAACATCAATCTTAACCTCTCTAATGTCTCTGAACCCCATACGATCCACTGGGATGCGGTGCACTCGGGATATCTATACGCTACACAAATAAGGTGAGCCGATCTATTAAGAAGGCGATGGTTACAACATGATTGATTCTACTTTTTTGTTCGATTCAAGGTATTTTCTTCTAAACTATAGAATATCCTCTTTAACGTAAACAATGATCCACCTGCATGGTTCTTATCAATGGACATTGCTTTTAAAGATTTATCGCCCCTTTTATGTGAATACCCATTGATTTTCACACGTGAATCATCGACTTTTTCGTCTAAACAATGATATATTTATTATTTTGTAGAATATAGATGAGCTTTGAACCTCGAGCTCGCACAAAGCTGGCTTCAAAATTGTGCTTATGCAGTAAAATATATGTATCCAATAGCAAGAGCTCATTATTCATGTATATAAATGCTGAGAATATAGTATTTTGGCACGAAATTATAAACGCAATTTATCGTCTAAACTGCTTTTTTTAGCCTGGCCCGAAGTTTGAGCTAAAATCATCAAATTGTTTGCAGTTTATTCTGGTAGCAAACAGATTGAGCGTTTGTACTATTGCTCATGACTTATTTAAGCTGCAATTTATTTTCGTTTGTGTAAATAATTACCTTATTGATACCAAATAGTAGTATACAATAGACACTAGCTTGACTTTGTGTATACGCTTTACGTTTTATAAAACAAAAGATGATGAAAATAAAGTACTAATGCAACGCTTGCTTTGATAGATATAAAACGTCCAAGCAGCAGTATACAAAACCCTGATCAGAATTGTAAGCTGGTTCTCTCAAAATTAGAGAATTTTGCTCCCAGAGAATTTGCTTGAGGCACGAGATGATAATATGTACGGGCTCGTGACTGGACTTGTCAATATGCTTAATTGGAATAATTAAGTATGAAAGGTATAAGGTCCTTATGAATTCATTTATCTTTTTACAAATAAAAAGTGTTTTAGGGTGAGGTAACTCAAGTAATTTCAATGCTGAGGTGGGTGAAATTTTGTTTCACTGAGAGAAAAAATATATGGGGTTGAAATTTTTCCCCAAAAATGTTCTCAGAACGATGACCGCTCTCTTGTTTTGTTGACTTTGAGTACATAACACAGTAAGTGATTCTCATCATCGTCTGAATTTTTCTACCAAAAAGGTACGCTTTCAAATACTCGTATGCTATGCAATCAAGGGTTCCAAACGCATATATTTCTGTCAATTTCAAATCTCTTGATGAATTGTTGGGGGCATGCGTCTGATTTATGGGCCGAATTAATTATGTTGTGCAGCTGAATTTTACAAATTCTATTTTCCTCAAATTTTAATGGAAAGTTGTCGAGGTTTTTTTTACATTATTTAATTAAAATATGTTTAATATAGTTTAGAGGAATCAAGATGGGTCGAAATATGAAACTATATGACATATAATCACCTACGGTTAATAACAGAGACGAACTAAAATGACTGTGATGACAGATTGCCTTCATAACAAAAAGGAAAAGCTGTTAAAACACTGACTTGCATTCATGGTCACGTAAAGCCCGGATTACATGGAGGATTTTCAGCCAGGGCTGAGCTTCAGCCTGGTCAATCGGGCTGAAATTTCAGCGCGGACTTCCTATGTATTGCTAAGAAAAGAGCGTTTCCGATAACATGACAAAAAATTCAGCTAGGCTGAAATTTCAGCCCGTTATGCACTTTAATCCCGGCTTCGACTACTCATTTCAGTTGATCGGACTGAAAATCGCCATGTAACTGCGGGGAGGAATTCAGCCAGGGCTGAAGTGTCTACACGCGCACGCGTATTACCTACCTTGATACTTTAACAAACATGGCTGCCAATTCACAAGACGATATTACAAGTTCAGCTAATTCGCAAAAAAAAGGAAGAAAACAAAGCGGCAAGATTTCTATTCATTCTTATTCTATGCTTATGTGTAATAAGTTCGAATGAAAGTCGTGCACAAGAGACACGGATTCTTAATTAAAGAGAAGCGACTTTTGAACACGATTATCATTATAGCGTGCATCTCTTTCGGTTGTACTGTTCCTTATATGATATTTTATTTTAACTATGAATCACTGAGTCTCCCGGAAGAAAACGTGACTTCTGAAGTTATTGGGACGGCATGTCTTTTTATTCATTACATAAACAATGCAGGGAATTCCATTCATTTACATTTTACATTTGAAAAACTATTGCAAATCATTTTGCTTGCTTTACTGCAGAATTGCTTCCGACTGCTGAGTTCAGGATTTTGTTAATAAATCGAGATATGTTTATAACAATGGGAATCAGTCAGCAAAATGAATGACGAATTACAGTCAGTGGAGATCACATTAAAATTTGCTGTATATGTGTCTGATTGAAAGAGTAATTTCCTCCCTTTCCAATATACGTCATGCATGCACTGCGAACATGTCACTGTAGAAGCAAGATTGATTAGCGCCAATACATATATAAACACAATTGCTACAACATTTTCACGGTAATACAGTGAATTTTATTGAGATTTAAATCATTTCAAACGTGCATTATGCACTTAAAATGGCTTAAAATTTTGTAAAAATCGATGAAATGCAGACAAATTTCACTCGACCGAACACAGAGCAGTTCCTAAAAGTACGAAAAGAGAAACAAATTGGGGCATTTCAATTTTTTTGAGTAAGATTTAGGCGTGCAGTACTTAAATTAGTGCAAGCAGTGAACTCAGGTCATATATTAAATGGGTTAGAGACTATTTAGTTACAAGTTCTGCTCACTAGCATTTAAATGCATGACCGGTATGGTACCTGAATACCTAAGAGACAAATTTAAAACCAGAAGTAGTGTAAGTGGAAAAAATACGAGAAATTCTAAGCTATCAAACATTCCATTATACAAGACCAATACAGGACAAACATCCTTTAATTTTGGTATAGTAACTTTATGGAATAATCTACCAATTTTCTGCAACTATGCAAAAGTTTAAGCATTGTTAAGAGTAAGTTAATAAACCATTTGCTGAATGAATATTTGTCTGCTAACTGAATTAAGTCTTTATTTGTTATAATTTTATAGTGTTTATTGTAAATATCATAGCATACCTTAATATAGTAAATTTAAAATTGTAGTGACATTAACATAGTGTTTTAAATTTTGTATATTGACTATTGTTACTAAAAAGCCCCACTGGGGGAGTTGCCAATAAAGCGTTGTATTGTATTGTACTGTATTGTAGCATACAATGCTGAATGTAAAATGAAATCAAAATTTATCATTATTTCTAAACAACGGTCTCTTTCCCTTAAATAAATAGTTTCAATCTTGGGAGTCTTATGCTGCAGCGTGGACTCTGGGGTCTGCGTAGATTTCACGTGTGTATTAAAAAGTGGTAGCTACGAGAAATAATTAGGTCACATAGCAGAACAGTTTTCACTTTAAAACAGAATTCAGGGTCATGTACATGCTAAATTAATGTATTACATTTAACGTTTTGAATAATTTTTGCAGACATACACAAACAATTTGTTACCTTCTTTGTTTACATTTATATGTGTCAAATGGTGTATATTTCTCTCGCATAAGATAAAAACAGCTGTAAAGTGTATATTTTAACTTTTAAAAAAACTTTACACGCGAAAAGCTTTAAAATTTTTCCTTTTAGCCGAAAATTTTTGAAGAATCACCATGGAAACAAGGAGGCTGAAAATTGAAAATTGCGGAAAAAATAATGACTGGTGGTGAATTTAGCCCTCAGTGCGATCCTTTTTTATCAGAAATGTTCAGGTAGTCAATAGTTGTTTTAAGATGGCAAAGAAAGTACGTCATAATTGTCATTTTTATTATGAGTCGATGATATATCTGGGGGTTTTTTAATATTGCTATTCATCCAAGAAGTACATTCGCTCTTAAAGATGGGTTACAGTCGCATCTGCGCATGCGCTAGCTTTGTTTACGTTTTTTGTTTTGATCAGCTTTAATTGTATAAAATGAAGTATTCCGGTTCGTCTGCATGACAATGCAATATAATGATTTTACCAGCAAGGAGCGAAGGAGTGCAGCAACAGCGAAGCGTTTCTGTTTTTGTCCAAAGTCATTTTTTAATCTAAAGCAATCTAGAGCGGCGATTTCGGCGAACCGAAATGCCAAATGTGCAAGATTGAATCATTTTTGTATTTAAATTGGATTTTAATGCCTTAATGGTTGTTCTTTATGATGAAGATTTTTATTGCGGACCCTCAATCGTTGGACGATTTCGAGGCAAGCACTATTGAGAATGCTGCTGCTATGACATGGCCAGAAATTTAAGACATTGGCACTGGACATGACGTGATTGTTTGAACAAATATGGCTGCCACAATTAGCATTAAAACATGGGAGTTAATGAAAAATTTGCAAAATACAACCGCAATACCGTACTTTTTTTCATTAATTCGTACGTGGAACTGGTTACATTTTAAACAACTATTTTCCGTTCGTTCCTTCTTAATAGTTCTCTTCATTATCTGCCATTTTCGCGCAATAGCTATACTTTAGTTTCACCAGTTGGATCCCATCTGTTCTTGGGGCAGTTTGCCGGGTTCGTTTGGCAATTAATATATGTTCGACCACTTCCACAAAAATTTTCAAAGCTGTTTGTTTAGTCCAACAGATTACATTTTCGTGATTAATAACACGAAATTCTTAACTCGTTGCTGTAATAATTACAGCACAAATGTTTATGTTCAACCAAATTTCCACCGAATGAAATCCAATTTTTATAAAGATGTATTCCAGTAGGTTCTCCATGTTTGGTATCAAAATAAAGCTTAGAAACCAGGCTTTAAAACCGTGCAAAGCACAGGGATCTGTGTTCTAATCCTGCTGTGACCTTTGCGCACTTCCGCAAGTGAGAAATGGCGGGACGTACGAATATGTAAATATTATGTCTGACGTTCTCAAGGCTCTGGATATACATAAATTGAAGCAAAAGATTTCTTTGTCAACTGAGAAATGCTTAAATTATGCAAGACAGAATACTGTCAATGAAAATGATATTGTTTTAACTGTGAATATTCGCTACGAACTCCTTCGATGCTGGTATGACTTAAAACAAGATGGCAAGCTCCCTCACCGTTCGTACATCTATGTGGAAATTTTGAACGCGTTTATCTCACAACATGGAGTTAAAATAAAGCCTGATTGTGAAAGAATAGATAATCTTCTACGTAGGTGTTGAGGCGAAGTAAAAAGCAGATTTCGAAAGCTTAAAGGTCGTCCAAAAGCAGAGTATGCTACAAATCTTAGGCACATTTCAATTTTTTGCCACGAATTAGTGCAAGTGACCGAAGCCGAAGAGGAGCTGAAAATGAGCAGGAATGAAGTAAAAATATTGTCAGAAGAAAAAGATGAATTGCTGCAGAGATGCGAAGAGCTGTCAGAAAAGTTGGAAACACTACATTGCAACAAGACTTCAGTTGAACAAGACCTTATAGTAATGTTAAAGACGATTATAATGAACTATTGAACGATAATAAGGAACTGAAAGCTTATATTGAGAGAGTGGGAAGTCCAGATCAGTTAAAAAACACTGGTAAATGTATATCCGAACTAGGGAAAAGACAACAAGATCGTAAGGTAAAGGAACTGAAGTCACATAAAGAAAGAAGTTTATGGTTTGCTCAAACGTATGGACTAACCTTAGAATCAGCAAGATTTTCTGATGATACTGGGACTAACTATAACCTAATTTTTAGCGATACAGCGCAAAGGAAAAATTATAAAGATCTTCCAGAAGCTGCAAAACAAAGAATTAAAGAGGTTCTTCTTATTCAAGACAAATTTTGCACCGGGGAAGCAGCTTATCATGAACTAACCATGGTTCCAGCTGGTGAAGGACTTCCCCGCTCATATTTGGTGAAACAGTGCAAAGAATCATTAAATCAGATTTGCCATGTAGAGCGTACGCCAGGAGAAACAGAAGGTGCCCAGCTGCAATTTTACGACACTGTGCGAAATGCCATTCAAAAGCATGTAAGTTGTTGATATGTACAATAATGCATTCAATACCGTTCAGGGAAACGGATACCCCTTCCTCTGGACATATTTCACTCTCCTTTTCATATTTAATAGGGGCCTCCTTAAGCCTGGGGCCCAATGCAAATTCCCCCCCTCCTTTTGAATTTCACTGGGTGCATTTACACAAACAATTTGATCATGTAGCTTTGTATATGAAATACATAATGAAATTGTTCCTTGATATTCAATAGGTCAATGTCTGCTCAGCCAGTGGCCAAAGTCACCCTGCCAAATACAATATAAAGCTTAGTGGGGATGGGGCACAGATGTCAAGGCTGACTGGATTTATAGTGATCTCATTTTCCATCCTGAATGATAAAGACTCAGTTCTATCTTCCAAAGGTCAACAAGCTTAATTTCTTGCTTTATCCTAAAAGTATATTAATATAATAATAGTACATGCCTTTATTGCAGTGGGCAGCTAATCTCAATCCACTGAGTGAAAATGCTGAACCAGTGTCACACCTTCTTCCTTTCATAATTCCAGGTAATCACACAGTTGCTGTGATAAAAGGCAAAGAATGCTATGAAATCCTACAAAGTTCATGTTCCAAAATCTTCTCTGATGTAAACAAGATTGTGGCTGATGGTGCAATTAAACTCGAAGAAAGCCAAGAAATCCCTGTAGAAATGTTCTTGGGTGGCGACTACAAGGTTTGGCAACTTAAAAATTTTCAAATCAATTATGTATTAAACAAGGAAGTTAAGCTGCAGAATCATCCTCAGGGATATGAAAAGCTTTTTTTTTATTTTTGATTATTTATTATTGATTCAATTTAGCAAATTAAACATAAGACAGATGTTACCATATAACTGAATAATTTCAAGCAATTTTGGTGAAGCATTTATGTACTGTGTAGTGTCATGTGATTGCAAATTTGGTGGTACTAGCATTGTGACTTTTAACATGCTTTTGACTACGTACATTTCAATCATGATTTTTCAGCCTTTTCTCCTAATTCTTGGCATGAAAGGGGCATGTTCTGATTATGCTTGCATCTGGTGTAAAATACACAAATTATTAAGGTAAGATTAATTATTAGAATATACATCTATGACAATATTTTTAAATGAAGTACCACACTGGGTACAATATGCAGATGTTGATATAATACTGCAGCATAATGTTAAAAAAATAAATATATATTTTAAGGCATGATATGTCCAAATCCCAAGATAATTACTGGATGGTTAACATCAAAGGGACGTTAGAAGACATTAGACAATGTTGCCTAAAACAAGAGTTTTCATGTCAACGACCACCTTTGCTTGATATTCCTCTGGACAACATTGTTCTTGATGAACTACACTTGATGCTCCGAGTTACAGGTACATAGATTATGAGTTGTTATATGTGTGCCTTGCCAGTAACTTAAAAATCTGGTGCCCTGATCAACCTTGATGAAGACAAAGAGCACATGTTCTTTGAGTAGTCATGACATGTCATTTTCTGGTTGACAGACAAGCTTATTGATAACCTATTGATGGAGGCCTTAAACAGGGACAAAAAAGATAACCTAAATAAAGCGGTGTCCAGTCGCACATCAGTTCACCTGGATAACTTAGTTCGTGCAATTCGGAGTTGTGGGGTCACCTTCAGTGTTTGGGAGAAGCTTAATGCAGATGGCAGAAACAGTGGCATTTACGACTTTACTAGTCTAATGGGCACTGATAAGAAAATTCTTCTTGAAATGCTCCCATCAAAGCTGAATGGTATCTTAACTCCAGACACAAATAATGATGTCATTAAGATATGGAAGGTACTAATTTAAGGCTAAAAATGTGGATAATTGATGTAGGTGACAATCCAAGTTGTAATAAATACTACTTATAGTACTGTAACACAAAATATTCACTTTATAATAACTGTACATATATATCTACCAGGATTTCAATGATATCTACAAGAATTACATTAACAAGAATGAGCCCACTGATACGGATGTTAATGACTATTTTAATAAGGTACAGTGCATTAAATAACACACCGTTCAACAGGAAAATAATTAATAGGAAGTAGCCTCAAGGAAAATTTTAATAACGTTAATTTTACATTTTTTTAGGCAAATGCTTGGATAAAGCTTTTTTTGTCCCTTGGAGGGAAACTTGAAGGGTATGGCAAGAACAATATCACACCATACATGCATGCCATGGTCTACCATGTGCCTAGATTCATGAAAATGAATGGTGGAATAAGACACTTTTCAGGACAAGGTAATTATTTCCTTACCTCTTATGAAGCCAAGTGAATCGTAACTTGCAACATGTTAAAAAAGCAGCTCTTGTAAGCAATATTAGAGCAATGTATGATTACCAACTAAGGTGCTGTAGAAAGCTTAAAAGTATAAAATATTGAGCCTAATCCAATTTTATCATAATGATTAGGTGTGGAAAAACTAAATGATGTCTGTCGACGAACCATTTACAAAAGTCAAATAAATGGGACGAAACTAAAGATGTTTTAATGGCAGACCAACGACTTGAAGCCCTAACAGAGCTACAAAGAACACCTAGAAGCTACAAAAAAAAAGGCTGATGAATAGTAGTCAACTGGCATTCGAGAAAACCGTCAAAAGCGTCCCCGACTGTGCAACGAGGAAGCTAACAATAGCACTGAGGATAGTCATGTCCCTCAGAGTATGTCCACCTTCACACCAGATCTTCTACGATCACGATTAAAGGACTTGGGAATTAAAACACGAGTTCGCAAACTTGAAAGGCTCTATGACATGTATTGTATTGCTTTGAACTCACAGGAACATTAATCATATTTTTCATCTAAAACAATTGGGTAGTATCTTTAAGATTACCTAAGGTATTTACATGTTTACTGTTATGAAGCCTGTAATATTGAAGCACTACAAAAAAATGTAACACAAGCCACCATATACAGGCAGGCATGCTTTTATTGATCAACTGTTATCAATATATTTTGTAATATATATTCAGTACAGTGTACATATATAATTGATAAAGCAAAATAAAAAAATGAAATTTGAGTGTCACCTTTCCCAGTGAAAAATGAACAACTGTACTATGTACACTACATGTAATGATTCACACAGAGTTAATGTCACATGCTCTCTTTACAATTGTCAAAGAAATTTTTTCAACAGGCAACTTTGGTGCCTTCACTAACTTGCCATTGTTCATTATATATCTTGAAGTTGTCCATGAGACAGTTGGTTTTGCCTTCATTGGAAAATCAGTTGATTTTCCTTCACCATGCTGATCCAACCAATAGTACCAATCAGGAGGTAAAGAGTCAAAGCGCTGAAAATCCTGTTTTTCATACATTTTATATCCTATGTGTTCTGATGGCGTTCCTTTATTCATTGTTATATTGCGCCAAACATCTAATTCCATATTGATGTAAATGGTTGCCATTGACTTTCCTTTCAGAAATGTTTGAACACCATGAAGAAAGTCCCGACTTGCAAATTCCATTCTTTCCCGAGCAGGTTTTGGTGGCATGCTATAGCTCCTGTCAAGTAAACACACAATTACTGTAGTGCTACATTACGTTTCTAATCACATAATGTTATAATATAAAAAATCCTGCAGACCATATAAGTAAATAATTTATATGAGCAGCATTTAATAAACATCAAGAATCGTGCCAACATATACCTTAAAAGGTCTGGTGTCAAATTCTGAGCGGGTTCCCATGTGCAACTGTCGTAAGGCCATCCCTTCCATTTTAAAAGATATTCGTGACCCTGAGGTTTTTGAAAATACATGTATTAATAACCAAACTATATTCGAATCCAAAATAACAGTAGCCACATTATTTACCACACACAACGTAACTGCAAAATTCTGCATTCACTAATTGCACTTACGCATGGTATTCTCCTGCGGGCAATGATTCGTTCGACATCATATAGCCGTCCACGCTTCTTTCTTGGAGTAGTATCGAATAGAACTACCGATGAAAATTCATTCAGTTGCCTGTAATTGATCGGCAAATCTGCGCTCTTTCGTTTGGCAGCCATTTTAAAATTTTGTTAGCATTTTTGCGAACTAACGCTGCCCTCACAATAGCTAGCGCACGGGCGCAATGTCTTAAATTTCTGGCCATGAAGCGGTTTTCATATACTGCTGTCTCAAACTTGGACAATATTGCAATGTGCTTTTGTCGTGGCCACTGCCTTCGGGAGAGAGAAACAACTTTTGTTTCAGCGCGTGCCATGAAGGGGATTTCGGGCAATACATGAACAACAGAAGAGTGCATGAAGATACAGACAGCGGTGATACAGATCATACAGTAAGATCATTTTGGGATCGTTTTATAGATCTTTACATTGCTATGTTTTTGAAATTTATGGGAGCGTGTAAAGGTGTTAACAATTGCATGTTGACAAGTTTACCATATTGCATATCTTATTAATAAGAAACTCTAAACTCTCAAGCTCCTGTCCTAGCTGATCAAACAAATTGAATACATCAAATTTGCAGTCAGGCTCTATTATATTATAAAATATGAGAAAGAGGTACAACTCTCACTAAAATATAAATTAAATCTCTTATAGTGACCATTACTTATTTGATATTATTAGTAGTTATTTAGTATAATCTATAGTAGTGTTCCCTTTCTAGGATTCAGATTTTTTCATGGAAGAAATGTTCAGCAAAGAGGAGGAAGACTTGGGAGAAGACAGTAGACATGGGGTCTGCTGTCTATTTGCTGACTGTGGAGCATCACAAATGGGAGGTGGTGAATTGGGTAGCTGAGCTGATATTCCCTCAACATAACTGTCACTGTCTTCTTCACTGGTTACAGTCAATGTTTCTTCACCAGCAGGACAATGAACAGATCTTATTTAATACATGTGTCACATTACAGTCACAGCAAAATAGAAGCATGACACAACAACTTCCTGTTAAATTGCCTATCAGAATGCTATATTTTATTCGTGAGAATTCTGCTTGGTCAATAAACAGAAAGTTTTGAACATTGTAATAAACTTTCCTAAAAATATTGAGGAATTGATCAGAGAAACTTCTAAATTTGAGCAAATGAATTGGTCGGATATTTTTGGAATGCTTATATTGCTGCAACTGTAAACTGTGTCATACAAAGCAAATTAGCCAAAAATAGTATTTTTTCTTTGGGGAACATACACAAAGGTTATTTTGCAAACAAATTAATTCATAGTTTTCACATATTGGTACTCATCAATTAATACAGCAATGTAGTAGGAATGGAAAAGCACCATTCCTCCTACAAATATTCAATCATTCAAGGAGTGTTCTCTTTCTTTGCATTGTTTCATCACTACCCTCGCTACAAGTTCGTGTCTCCTCTTCTTCGTACACTAAAGGTCTGAAATAAAAATATAAAAATGTCGGTAACAGTGAACATTCAGCATTTGCAATTGAAGTAGTAAAGTATGATAGGCATGTGAGGGGAATTTCCAAACAGGTAGCCATTTGTTTCACAAATTAAGGGCGGGAAATTGGTCAACTGATTTTTTCAAGTCAAATAGCTGGGTGTTCATGTTTGTCCAGGGACATATGAGGCTTTGGATAGTGCTTTGTCCTTACCATGCATATGACAGGCTCTTAAACCAGGAACCTAGGCATAATTAATTTATCCTATTACTCCTAACATGTAACTTTGTTTTATTGCCAACGACCCACAGGTTAAAGGTATTTGAATATTTGATACAGTGATACATCATCACATTATATGGACATCCCTATAAAGTATGATACGTATGTTGATAAAAAAGTTGATTTGTGAGAAGATGATAGTCGAATTTGAATTTGCCTTCTGACTCTCGCTGTTTCTGATTGGATACAAAAGAATTTGTCACATTGGCAGCTTTGGACGATAGTATATATTTCCTATTCCAAAATTGTGTCCATATATTATTTGTCCTGAAAATTATAACTGTTTTATGTCGGACAAACATGTGCGGTTTCATATTTCAAAGCCATAAATACGACACATGAAAAGTTTAACATATAAAAAGCCTCAATTATTTTATACTGATTTTACACACCATGAGAGCGAAGAAGTTAGTAAACCCTAGGGTAAACGTTCGGGCGACAATCGACGTTTAGTTGTTGTATAGGTGACAGATATAAAAATAAAAAATACAACCGGCAAATTCGCGTCTTGAGAGTATAGAACTTTTCAAAAACATTGCTGCAAAGAAATAGAAGACATATTCACTTACTTGGTGATGGTATTAATATGCGGCTTCACTTCCGAGCCATGAAATTGTAGCCTCAACTGATGTTTCGACTGTCTCATGAATATTACTAGTCTGCGTGAGCAAGTGGCTGAATGAAAAGACGAAAACATATCAGGAAACGTTATAGTTCGTTACCATATGAAATTGGCAACTTTCATGTATTGTTAATTAATCAAGTTCTTACCGCAAAGCCTGTTTTGTCGCCTTTGGGACTTCTGTAGCGTCCAAGGAATGTAACAATATTTGCGCGCAACATCCGCATCTGTTTTCAGAGCGTGCTTGTCTTTAAAGTCCCGCCATCGAGGAAGCAGTTCATATAAGTAGATTCTAGACGACCCTCTTTTGGCATAGTAATCCTTTCTGCATGCAGTTTAAGCACGATTTGCGCTCGAACTCGTAGGATTTGAGCTTGAAGCTTCGCTATCGCTCCTCTTAGATAAAATTTCCGCAATGAATAATAATTAGTTATGGTTCAATACTAGAAGACTGGCGAGAATGTTATTGTTTGTAGGTGCCGGAAGTAAACAAAGCATGGAAAACTGGTGCATGCGCAGATGCGACTGTAACCTATCTTTAACCTTTCTCGTAATTTTTGGACTAATGCATGACCAGCTTGTTCCAATCACAATCAAAGTCTCCTACTTGAGTAGATCCTTTATCCTCTAAGGCCATACTTTCAATACGATTTTCATACTAATCGAGACATTAAATACAATACCAGGTATCAACAAACAAAAAATGATTTTGCAGTACAGACATCAGTCGAGATTATTTGAAGTTTTTCATTTAACAAATCATTTCTTATTTTGTAATCAATTTTATTTCTAATATTTAAATGCAAATCCACTAATATTTCGGTTTCTGTCCTTTCTAACAATATTACATACACTTATGTTGATTTCATCATTACGTACTGAACTATCACGCATTGTCTCGTTTCTACATGGAATACTGTACTTGTACGTGGTGAGATAATAAATTAATTTTAAATAGGTTTATATTCGTGAGTAAGCTTCTTATATTTAGGTGGCTAATTTTAAAGCCTTTCATTTTCTTAACTGGATAATATATGTTTGAACTAATTTCATTCGAGAGAACAATTATTGCGAGAGATATTCACTCTTCTATTTGCTGTTTCGTAGACACCCTCTCCTCTCATTCAATCGCTTACTTGGCTTACGTCCATTCACGGCGTAAGGCTACGGAACAACCACATCAGTTAGCAATAGAAAAAGCAACCAAGAAATCCATTAAATCGTCAGTCTTCGAGAAACAATAGACTATATTGGACAATAAGAGCAATAGAAAATAAGAGCATATTGGCTAGAGGGGATATACAGGAATATTGTTACACATTAACGCACAAATGTGCCTGTTCACGAGATTGGAAATACCCTTGAGTACACCCCTGCTTTCATGCCCACATCTCTGTTATGAAAGCGAAGATGACTAGAATCAAGGAAAAAAGACAACCTAACTAAGTAGGACCATGAGAACGACGGATGGAGAGATGGCGAGTTTACTGATTCGAGGAAAATGAAGAGAAACTCGCCTGCAGTGTTATACAGGGAGGATTTTATTTTTGACACACAGGAAGTAGATATACCGGAAGACAATATGTTGACGCATCACCCATCAAGAACATGGCCGAAATAAAAGCACCGGACGAGAATATAGAAATCTAAAATAATGTTTTTGAATTGAATAACTTATGATTTAAATAGTGGAATTTTTTCTGCGGGAAGATGAATGGTAACGATTTCTGTCTTTGCAGAGATATAGAGGACCACGTAATCTGCTTTTGAATTCCGGCATTTGAACTGCGTCATTTTTGTCAACATCTTCAGTCCCGAGGTTAGACATTCTACATTGCACTTTAGTTAAAACGTCAATCAATTGTGGTGGACGGCGCTTTTTCGATTTCTTACTGCAATATTCTTCATGCAGAATTTCAGTTAGTACTTTAATATACCATGATCCTTTTGCAGTATTTCTATAAGCTTTATATCCAATTCCTGTCGCAAACGCAATCAACTGGTCAGCACGGACCGGAAGTAAAGAAGACTTGGTCACTTTCTGTTGTTGCCATGATCCAACAGTGTTTTCTGGAGAAGAACCATTCTCACTATCCTCAGAATTGAAATCGTCTTTCATATTGTCATCTAGGACGATAAATCAATTAGTATTTCAAAATTTTGTGCTACAAATATTTACGCCGTTTATTTTCGTTACTGTCAATAGATAACGCGCATAACGCGATAACTGCCTACTGTTGCCTATAAATTGCAAAAGTTCTAAATATATATTACGGCACACATGTATATTATATATTTGCTTCATTACTACTGTTTCTTTTTGTGATATCATAATTCTATGTTTTTGTAATTTTCAGCGTCTAAATAGAGTTCAGCATCCAGTATTGTATATACCCTTCTTGTTATCTACTATTACTATCTTGCCATTCCTAATCTGGGCCAATTCTAATCGTTACAACATTAGGCCTAATACTTTATTACCTGGCGCTGTCACGGTAGGATCCTCGATCCCTTTATCGATTTTTTCACCACGACAAGCTTCAATTATGAACATTTTTGGTTTTCCAGCCAACGTTGGACTGCAATGGTCACCATCAAAAAACGACAATAAACTATCGAGGGTGACATATTCTCCGTCAACGCCCAATAATCGATCACCACTTAATCCATGTGTCAATATGGCTATCACGACACAGTCCACTTCTGTATAGTCACTCCCTTGAGCCCATGTGCGAAACAAATCCCACATTTCATAAGCTTTAAGGTTTGCCTTACAATCATCGTCCGTATGACGAAAGCCAAGGCGTTTGAAACAAGTCTGCAGATTTCCAACATCATATCCACCACCCATGCGAGGAGGAAACTTTTCGTTACCAGCAAAATTATCTAAAAAACCAACATTTTTGTACATGGACGTGGACAGCAGAGGGTTTTCGAGCGTTTCACCCCCCCCCCCCCTCAATTTCGTAGTACTTCCAGAAATTTTCATGCCTTGATGCTATCTTTGTACATAATTAATACACCAATAAGAGATACATACGTATAATGTAAAGTTGTCCTCCCCTTTCCATGGGATAAAAAATAGCGCCATCTGCTGTACTCTTTATTTTAACAGTCACATTCTTTGAGCTGCGCCGAAATCGGAAAAGTGAGTTACGAAATACTCTTCGAAACCTGTTTTGTGTTAAACGGTTTCCAGTTTCTTTGGGATCACATTTTGTTTCCGTTTCATGTACTGTTTTTGACTTTGAGCTCTCTTTTTCTTGTGTTGTTGGTTTTTCATTACCAGATTCACCTGAGGCCATTCTAAATTTGGGTGAAAAACGTGCTTGTTCATTGCAACTCGCATTATTGTAAGCTTTCTCATAAATCATATAAGGCACAGTAGTGTGACATATTCAACTGCTTTTCATCGAGGAAGAGCAATCGTGTGTACATGTAGGAAATTAAAATTCCAGCAATCTAAGACATCCCAAAAACCAATAACACGAGGGGGACGTGAACGAAATATAACTTGGTCTAATCCACCGTTTAGCTAAAATGTGGCTACTAATATTGGTCGCGTCAGACCTTTGTTAAGTTAAGATCTTAGACGAAGAATTTCCCGCAAGCCATACCTTACACAAAATATTTAATAGGAATACCGTCAAGATTAGCAACAACTGCATGTGAAGTTTTAAACGAATCATTGACGGGCATAACAAATCTCAGCTATCCCATTGACATATAACTAGCAAAGAGAAAAAGAGCAATTGCCAGAAACCAAGTGAATGCCCTTAATTGGTCCAATAAGTGTCTTGCAAAATCTGTTATCTACCAAGCCACGGTGAAAACATCTGACAAATGGCCCACCCAAACATATGTTAGACTAAGAGAAATCATTTCAAAACACGATACCCCAATCACAAAGCTTCATTTTATAACCTTAAGAAGCAAAACTCCACTTAATCAGGTAAATACATCTGGGGTCTCAGGGACAGTAAAATTAATTACTCTATTACCTGGAAAACCTTGAAACGAGCTAAGTCTTATAGTAATGCATCAAAGAGATGCAATTTATGTATCGGGCAGAAGTATTTTATTATCTGCAAACCTGATGTGGCGTCTCTTAATAGACGCAACGAACTTATCTCTACGTGTTGACACGCTAAGAAATATTTACTTGGAAACTTCATAACTTGACACAAATTTTCTTCGTGACACTCCTTGAGCTATTAATTGGCCAAAAAGTTATCGTTAAAAGTTCGTTAGAAGCTAAAACGCAAACACAGGCCATATTGGTTTTTATAATCCAATACATGCGAACAAATTATTATATGTTGAATGAATGAAATATATACTATATATATACAGGGTGTATAAAAAAAAGTAGACAATTTTGAAACGGCTCTCAAACTTGCGAAGCGGTTTGAAGTATGAAGTTTTTTATTAATATACATTTGCTTGCATTGGGTACTTGCACTGCAGAATAAATGAAAATATTCTGAAATTTACATCTTTCCAAACCCAGGGGTGTGCGTATTTTGAAACACATTAAAAATGGCTTGCGCACAAAATTTAAAGGTTTAAAAGTAATTTTGAGTTGGTAGGTAAAAAATATGTTAGGTGTTTTATTGCTGTTCAAAATTTTAATCAAGAAATTTGATTGAGTTTAAGCCATTCAAAACGTCGTGCGAACGTATAATTTTCTTCATAAGAATCGTTTTTCTGATGAAATGTTTCAATTTTAATTAAATGTCCCTTGGGTGCTGCATGCAAATTAAGTAAATACATAAATTGGACATGCACAAAGCTAATTTTGCTAAAAATATGGAAGTTCGCGCGACGTTTTGAACGGCTTAGACTCGAGCAAATTTTCTTAAATTTTGTACAGCAATACAGCACCCGACAAATTTTCCATCTACGCAGTCAAAATTACTTTTAAGCATTTAAGTTTTGTGCGCAAGGAATATTTAAATTGCCGTAAAAGACAGAACTCCTCCGGGTATCGAAGTTTTTCCGGTTTATTCTAGATTATAAGTACAAAAACAATCTATTTCAATACAAAACATCGTACATTGAGGCGCTTCGCGAAACAGAGAGTGATTTCAGATTTGTCTACTTTTCTTTGATACACACTGTTTACATATATATATATATATATATATATATATATATATATATATATATATATATATATATATATATATATATATATATATATATATATATATATATATATATATATATATATATATATATATATATATATATATATATATATATATATATATATATATATATATATATATATATATATTGTCCCGCTCAAAACAAAGATGGCGTCCAACTAATATAGAGATAACAATAAAAATATAAGATAATACAAGGAAAATAACACAAAGAAACTTGCAGCTATTAAAAGATAAGTTATTTTTGGTTTTTTTTGTAATTTCTACCTGTTTAGCGTATTTTAAACAATAATTTTGAATTCATTTTGAAATGTACTCGAAAAATAAATAATTTGAAAATATAATCTGGTTTTTGCTCTAGAATCTAGATAAAGGCACAAGTATGTGAGAGACTCGGTAATACCAATTTTATCGCTCGAGAGACGATATCATATTTTGTCCCTCGTTCGCTGCGCTCACTCGTGACAAAATATGATATCGTCTCTCGAGCGATAAAACTGATATCACCTCGCCTCTCAGATGATAACCTATACATAAATATATATATATATATATATATATATATATATATATATATATATATATATATATATATATATATATATATATATATATATATATATATATATATATATATATATATATATACATATGTATATGTATTTATAATCATATTTGAAAAAGGAGCGAATTTGCCTTTTCCAACACCGTAAGCCTTAGGGTTAGATTTAATTGAAGTGTTTGACTCGGCACCATGGCTTTATAATTTACAGCGAGCGTTTCATCCAGATCTAGTAGGTCAGTGTTTTAATCTTTAATCTAAACAATTCTTCATTTAGATTTAGTTATTGTTAAGCACGCCACGTGCAAATTAACTTCCGGCAAAATTACAGGAATGCGAAGACATGAGGACATAAGAGCAGACATTTGTTGACAATTTTCACGGTCGTGACAAATGGGGGGAGAGTGTTGGGAACAATATTTCGTTTAAATTTAGTTATTGTTCAGGCAATTGTGAATTTGTTTCCGGTGAAATTCCCGGAAAGAACGGAAAGAACGTTTTCTGAGAAAAACAACATAGCGTTGTGGGAATTTCATGTGAAAGATTCAAGATATTTCATTTATATCAAATGATAAATAAAGCATGACTCTTTATTTTGTTGGCGAAGCTAACCCAGACATTACCCATTGAAAAAGAAAAGATTCTACAACCTTCGATGATTGTGCCATTAGAAATATGGGTTGAAGGTCTACATGAGAACACAGCACAAATGGCTTCGAATCAGACAAAGATCTCTAATTATAACCCTCCTTCACCTGGAGAATGCCTTCGGTGAAGTAGCTACATCACAATCTGATTAAATCTGTCCTCGGTTATCATCATACCTGATCATATTACTTATCATCAAAAGCCCCTACACAAACGTTAAAACGTCAATCATCACATCTAAATTCAACATCCCATTTATACAAGTTTTTCGTAGAGTTTTACAGGGTGACCGTTGTTATTTAACTTATGTTTTAACACTTTTGTCCAGCGCAAAAAAACGGAAAATTATCAGCAATTTGGTTTCTCACATAAGCTCCTGAACCCAACTCACTGGTTCCAATTTGCCGACGACGCAACCGTAATCACCGGTCAAGAATCTAAAAACCAATTTTTGTCAAACCGTTTTGAAATTTTGTGTCAATGGTCTGACGTGATTGTTCGTGTTGATAAATGTTCTACCTTTGGCATCAAAAAAGCTCATACCAAATCCGTCCAGTATCTACCCAAACTAATCATAAACAACTCTCTCATCCCGTCATTAAAATTAGAAAATCGTTCTGTTACTTAGGAAGATACTTCGATTATGAAATGTCTGATGACAAGCATAAATTGAAACTAGTGTTTCTATTAACAAGTCAGATGAAGGAAATAGATTTCAAACCATTGCAGCTGAAAAACAAGATTCTACTCTACAGCCGCTACGTCCAACCGAAACTCGCCTGGCATCTTACTATTACATCAATTTCGTCAACCTCGATAACAGAAAACCTGGACTCTACATTTGTGCAATATATTCGTAAATGGCTTGAGCTTCCTATTTCTGGAACACTTATTGCGATTTGCTTTCAAGCGTGCGGCGTGCGGTTTCAAAACGTACGTTTTACGTTTCAAAACGTACGTTTGCCGTTTCAAAACAAACAGTTTTGACAGGCCTCGTGCTAAGTTTGAACAATGAAATTGACACTCTTTCGCGCTGCGAACGGAATGTTTGGCTTTTATATAGTAAATATAGTATATAAAAGCCAAACATTCCTTTTCAACCACGAAAACATGTCAATTTCATCGCCCAAACATGACATGTCACGTGGAAAAACAATACGTTTTGAAACGGCAAACGTACGTTTTGAAACGGCAAACGTACGTTCTGAAACGTAAAACGTACGTTCTGAAAAAAAAAAGTATCGGAATCTTAGTTATTTGCGTAGGTTGACCAATACAGCTGAAAGGCATACATTTGAATAATGTTTTCAGCATATGAAAATCTATAACTTTGTAAACATAGTGGAATTAAAATAATATTTATCCACAATTTAACCTAAATGTTTATTATTAAAAAAGAGTTGTTTAGGTACCATTTCTTGCTGTATAGGTAATTTAATTCAAAGTGGTAGAACAGTACGACGTCAAATGTCACTTCTGTAAAATAAGTATCTGTAAAGTAAACAAATTTCTTAATGGGAAGTGTTTTTGTATGGTATTTACGCACTTGTTAATTTGTTTTCGCCAAACTCACTCGCTCGTTGCACTCGCTCGTTCGTTTTGCGAAAACAAATTAACGCGTGCGTAAATACCATACGTCAAGACTTCCCATTAAGAAATCTATATTTCTCTAACTTACTTGGTCTGAATATGCTTCTTACATGATAGTATATCTTTATTATTTAGCTACCTTCTGATTTTCTTGCAGCTGGTTTCAACAAAGATCTACAGTTTCTAGAAGAGCTTTTCCTAGGAATCGGTGCAAATTCTTTTGCTTTTCAAATCGGCCACATGCAATCTCTTTCTATGCTTATCAATACTTATAACGCATGAATAGACACGATAGGTGGAAAGGTTAATAAAAAGCGTTAGTTTGAAAATACATCTTCAGTAGTGAAAACATCGATTACATGTCGTTTGATTCCCGCCAAAAATGTTTTCATACTTGTACAAAGAAAAAAACAACATGTTTTTTCGAAAGTGAAATGGAAACAGCCGTTACCACCAAAATATCACGTGCAAGGGAAACAATTCGACGTGAACATTACACATACACTGACGATTCATTTCGTTTAGAATTTGTAAATAGTAATATGTTTTTGCTTAACGGGTACAGCAAGCGTTATTTGCTAATAAAATTTGTGTCTATTTCTTTCTTAGATGTGTACAAATAAGCGGTGCGGGGAATATCTAAAGCAATATTGATCTGTCTTTGTCCATTCACTGGGACCGAGTTATCTTAACATCTCATATTAACATTTTATGTATTTCTAGATCTTTACTGTATTATACAGAAAACTTACTTTTTCGGCTTATAGAAAGTGAAAGAAAATACTGCATGACCTTATTCCAAGCACTTTACTACCGATAAGCTTTAATAAAATCTGTCTCTAGTGATTAGAGCAAATTGCAAACAAACGACATAATTATAAGTTCTTTGCAGTGGCAGATCTAGCGTAAGTCAAAATAAATTACCACAGCTCATTCTAGGATATTTTTACATTTTAAAATACCTTCAAAGCAACTTCATTGTTTATATTTTATTCTTTTGAAATTCATAACCTATGACATTGTTATAAAGTTATTCTGAATTTAAAATTGAGCTGCTATAATTTATTTTGACTTACCCTGGACCCGCCACTGGTTCTTTGTATGTTTGCATCGGAAATATCAAATTAAAATGTAATTTTGTGGAAACACCACATTATTCCTAAGAAAAGCTTTTGGAGATATACTAGTGGGATTTGTTTACAGCACTTGAATGGCACAGATTGCTTCTTCAATAACTTTAGGATATGGCTATTAGATTACAGACAAATTTGTTGCTTGAGTTGAAGAAATTCCACATGGAAGCACAAGAATGGGCATCGGCCACATGTATTTTGGAAGCAGAGCTTTCTATCCTTGAGTAGAGTGCACTACTTTTTTGTTTTCACAGTAAATCATTGCAAGTCTTCTAATCCTGTGGCCAAAGATTATATAATGTAAATTAAGCAAAATGAACGAATAACAATTATATGGATTTTATGAGATATTGTAGAAGTCAATGTGTTTTCAGTTAAGCTTAACAGAGTCAAATTTATCTGTGTAAGTTTATTAAGAAATGTAACAAGGTCATGCAATAAAATAAATTATTTCATGGGAGATTCTTGCAATATAAGTTAGAGGATTAGAAACTAAACACCATGCAAAGTCTCTTGGTCACCACTTGGTTGATTCCACTAATTTTGTTATTCTACTGTGTTGTAGTGTCTGTTGGCAAATTAATCCTAAATGTTATCAATTTAATGATCCAATAATTTTAAGAAATTAAATGATTAAGCGGCAAATATACCAAGAACAAAACACAACAAACATCAACTTGACAATTTATTAAACATGCTTCTCACATTAATGTGAGTGCTGAACTCTAACCTAGTGGTCTTTGACCATTCAAATGTGAAAGGGTGGTGGAGTACACGAATATTTAGCCCTCTCCAATTAAATGCTAGTTTTGGCCTAGCTTGCCTCCCCACTAATCTCCTGGATTTAACATGGGTTGTTAAACAAGCCCCCTCCTAATCAAGTTTCCCCCTTCTCAGAAAAGATCTGAAATAAATAAGCTTTCTTCTAGCCGCATGTGATTGCTTTAATTAGTAAAAGAAGATTAAAGATCAAGTAATTAAAGAAAACAATTGCCTACCCTATTTCATGCAGCCTGGAGATCAAGTGGCGGATCCAGGGTAAATCAAAATAAATTATAGCAGCTCAATTTTAAATTTAAAATAACTTTATAACAATGTCATAGGTTATGAATTTCAAAGGAATAAAATCTAACCAATGAAGTTGCTTTGAAGGTATTTTAAAATGTAAATACATCCAGGAATGAGCTGTGGTAATTTATTTTGACTTAGGCTAGATTCGCCAATGTGGAGATATTCATATTTTCAAACACAAATATTCGTACCCTGGGTGGAATATCTCTCTTATTAAAAAGTAAAACACTTAGAAATTTGAGAGCATTGATAATCAATGGTTTAACACTGTACACAAGCACTTATAAACTTCTTGCTGGACGTGTACAGAGTAGTTTATGCTAGTTTTAATATTTTAATACAACAGAAATGTTTCTTGAGTAATAAACAGCTGTAGTATTTGGTATGAAAGTTGCAAATGTTGCATAAGTTTATTTTCTAGACAGCAAGAAGAATACTTCTCCTTCGTACAAGATTACTTCAAATGCCTGTGACTATGCCGACTTAACCTAAATATAGCGCACGCTCCTAGCACATGACATTCGTCGCGTTTTTCTGCTTTTTGCTTATTCATTTTATTCCAAACACGTCCAAAATTTATCAATATTCTCCTACATTTGCAATAGGAGAAGCTGTAAAGTGCAGGGGTTGATCTAGCGGTCGTCATCTAGGGACAAACAGTTAATAAATATTGCAGACAGTCTTGTTCGATTGCGTGCTGCTATTTTAGTAAATGACCAGTGAACTCTAAGATAGCACAGGTCTCTTTGAGCTCGCTATAATTAATCAGCTACTCCAGTTTATACCTTTCG
Organism: Muricea muricata; assembly: GCA_963855995.1. NCBI lineage: Eukaryota > Metazoa > Cnidaria > Anthozoa > Malacalcyonacea > Plexauridae > Muricea > Muricea muricata. The sequence continues at coordinate 96,701,688 of OY979716.1, read as the reverse complement.
TTCAGTATGTGAGCCTTCCGCCATTTATTATCGCCTCAGATCAAACAGCAGCTGTACGCTTGAATTATGCCCCATGAGCTGACGAAATCTGTGCATCTGATTAGTGGAATGATATTTTGACCCTTTCGTTGGGAGTTCTGACCTGATCTTCATATTTAGGGGTCTTGTGCGGCGTTTTGATTAGATAATTCGAAAATATCTCTTCTTTTTGCTTACTATTTATAATTTTCATGCTAATACTACGATGACGGATGACTTATAAGGCTTTTTTAGTTCATCAAAGGTCAAATTAAGTCAACAAACCATATTGCAAAAACAACGCGCGGTGAAACAAATTTTGTATAATATAATTCAACATGTTGCTAACTGAGCAAGCTCATAATATTCGCGTGTTGTTGACCTAAAACGTTGACCGACCTCGTGGCAAGTTACAAAATATGTGGAGATATACATATAATAAATGGGCAGTCGTCTATTGGCAGCCAGCTTTGTGGTGACAGTGTTCAATTATAAGGTGTTTTGCACTACTTGTTGAAAATGCGTCATGCTTTCAATTTTAGGACACAATCTGCGTATTTGATATCGGGAAAAACAGCTCTGTCAGTTCTATTTATTCTGTAATCTGTGTTAAACTTAAACAGCCATACTTGCTGGTCAATAATCCCTACACACGTCCACACATACACGCACACACACTGAATTGCCTTTGAAATTGCAAGAAGGTATACATTTAGACAATTTTTTAGCACATAAAACATGTATATTGTATAACTTTGTAAGACTTATTGGAATAAAAATGATTTTTCTGACCAATTTAGCTTAATGTCTATTATCATAAATGAGTTATTTAGGTACTATTTTCTGCTGTAAAGGTAGTTTAATATGTTAGAACAGCAGGACGCCAAATTTCACATCATACCGATTTTATAATCGCAAAATTTGAGACGATAGGTCTGTCAAAATCGTATAATTATTTATACCGTCTACCTGTATTAATCATCTATCGCGAATATGCCAATTAAATAAAGTTCAAATATATTTATCGTGGACAGATACAAGACATCTAAATAGCTACGTTTCTGAAGCACTACACGGAAGCTTGACGTCAAGTATACAGTGAAAACACATTTTCAAACTTAGTTGGGAAAAATATGCTTAGGTCGTACAAAATAGCTAGTATTTTTATTAGTCAGCTACTGTATATACCTTCTGATTTTCTTGCAGATACAGTTCCTAGAAGAGCTTCTCTTGGTAATCGTTCGCAAATTCTTTCAATTTGTTAAGCAAATTGGCCACAATCTCTAGCCGAGTTGATACAATGCTTATAATGCATGAATAGATACGACACGTGGGCATGTTAATACAAAGAGTCAGTTTAAAAATACAAAGTGAAATATTTTGAGTATCTTTATTAGTGAAAACATCGATTACACGATCGTTTAGTTATCGCCAAAAAGTTTTCATATTTGTTTAAAGGAAAACATAACATGTTTGTGTCGAAAGTGAAATGCAAACAGCAGTTTCCAGCAAAATATCAGGTGCAAATGAAGCAAGGAAGCAATCTCGAACAATTTATTGGGTGGGAAAAACAAACAAACAAACAACTGTAAATGAGTTAATGATTCAAATGCGTGAATACTGGAAAAAATGCTGAAAAGCAGTAAGGACTCACAGACATACACAATTTTTTGTGGGAGAATGGGGTCGTAGGATTGAAGTACTCCAGCTTTATATTAGTCAGTTGAACCCAATTAGACTCGTTACAGTTATACATATATATTCGTCCTGAGGGTATCTATAAGGCCCTGCAGGAGATAAAAGATGCTCAACTTGGGGTGATAATCCCCAGTGGGGTGATAATCCCCATAGAGCCATGTTAGACAGGGTGATAATCCCAACATCCAACATGTATTGCTAGATAGGGTGATAATCCCTTCTTCCAGCAATCAATCTGAACCTATGGGTGATAATCCCCTAGGTCAGTTCCTATAAATTAGTTTACTATTTACATAAATACAACTGAGTCTATGGGCTTGAAGGTGATATTTGGAGCACTTCATCCCCACAAATACACGTAGTGTATTCCCCATAGACGAAGTCAGACCGCACAAAAATTTGTGTAACGCAGAGAAAGTCGAGGGATTTTAGTAATTTTTGGTAATGAACTCTATAATGTTGAACCAATAACTTTAAGTATACTCCCCATGTTCAGGCGAGGCCAAGATAGCGGAAATTAACGTTCGGCAGGTATAACTATTGAGAAGGTTTTTTTTTTTTAGTTATCGTTCCTGCTAAAATTTTAGTTAACTAAATTTTGATAATGATTTTAGGATACAATGAAATAGAATTAAAAGAAACCGGTGTAGCGGTCTGAGCGTTCCCCCGGTCTGAGCGTTCCCCTGATAATATGCGCATGCGCACGTCACCGGAATAACTATTGCGCAACATTGCCGGTCTGAGTTATCCCCTTTCTCCTGTCGCAGTGTCGCTTTTTGTAAACCGAGTTTTTTCGCAAAAAAAGCTATATTTTAACGTAATATTTTGAAACAAGTATCTGAATGGCACCTCAGCAAGAGGCAAACTTAACAACTCCCGATGTAATCGGTACAGAACGTGTAAAAACGAGAAGTGAACGCATGGAACAACACAAGAAAAAATGTGAGCGGATTATGCAGTATCTTCGGCATGGTAAACACGAAAATGGATTGACGAAAAATGACCAACGTACTGTTCGTAGCCAAGCAAAAAACTACGTTTTGATGAAACAAGTAAGTCTGTATCTATGTAGACCACTGATCTGATAGTAGACCTTTATTACATGGCTACAGAACGCTCTCGAACACTGAACACACACTGCAGTGACACAACTACATCAGTGATACTGAGTCAGATCATCATCATAGCACTATTATATATTATATATATATACTATATATAATATGATAGAATCTTCTTGTATGACAGTAGGTATATGCACAAAGTCGTGATACTTCCTAGATATAGACAAGTCAGTCCTTAGGTGTTTGCTGCTTTGCTCTTTCCCTTATCCATGTAGATATTGGTTTAATAAATTACTTTGCCACCCATGATGGTCGTACCACTTTGGTGACAAAGTACATTGTGTGAGCCTTTAATATACTGGTATGCTCATGTGTGGTAATGTGTATGGCTAACGTTTACAGTATATCGCCATCAAGCTTTGGATATGTGGCTTTGGATGTCTGACTTTGTTGCAAGATATGACTGCAAGTCATACATTTAGCCTAGGACCTCCAGTTTAATGCCAGATGATTTGGGCAGCTTAGTGGGCCAACAATGAAATCTGACATCTCTAGTTAACCTATTGAGACTGGTTGAATGATAAACATTTTTAGACAATACTGTATTATATATTTCCTACTAAATTGATTGTTTTGAGCCTTTTAAATGGTGCACTGTAATAATCTTATTTATCTTTTAGATAATGAGTTGTTCTATACTGCTGGAAAGGAAACAAATAGAAAAAAGGTTATTCTCACCGTAGAGGAAATTAAAGATGTCTTGCACCATTATTATAGCGATGCTATGGGAGGGCATAGTGGTGTAAATTCAACACTTTTTAAAATTTCCAGTCACTATCACTGGAATGGTATGAAGGAAGATATTCAAGAATATGTAAGTTTCTAAGTTAGAATTGCTTAAGTGTTTTTTAAAGTTAATACTAGAATACACAGGATGAAAAATCATATTTGCCCCACATTGGCACCCGGTGCCAAAATGCAAATACCGCGAATGCAACACATTTGCTATGGTGCAAATTCATGTGAAAATGTGATCAACCACTTAAAATGCATAAATGCTCTGTTTGAAAATCATTTTTGTGAGGCCATGATTGAAAGACAAAATCATATGAAGTGTAGTGATATATGGACACATTAGTCATCCGATATCTTTTAACTGACATCGCTTGAAACATTTGCACATGAATTCGCACCATAGCAAATGTGTTGCATTCGCGGTATTTGCATTTTGGCAACTGGTGCCAATGTGAGGGCAAATATGATTTTTCATCCTGTGATACCTGGCCACATAAGGTTTGCATCAGAGTTTATATGTTAGGGTTATATACTATAACTACTCCCTGTTCCAGCGATGGTGCCAGGCTAAACTGAAGTGGGGGGCAATGTGAGGGCAAAGGAATGTTTTTTTTGGGGGAGGCAAGATTGTGTTAGATACTAATGAGAGTCAATAGATAGACCATGATGTGAATGAAACTCAGAAAAAAATCCAAAACATTGTAACAATACTAACAATACTAACATTGTAACAGAACTGATTCCTATAAAAGTAGACAATGCTCTAGATTTGGTTGGAATAGACTTAATTGGTATGTACAGTCATATGTGGTTTAATAAGATGGGTGTTCAGAATGCTGGCTAGTGAAGTAAAAATGACCTGCACCACCACACATGTACCACCACTCTCCTGTTGCTCTAGAATTTACATACATGCATGCTTTCTATTACTACTAGAAATACATGCATGCAGCAACCCCTCGCCACTAAGCATGCAACTATATTTTCGGAATTACATGAAGTATATCTTTGCATAGGTTGTTGTCATAGCAACACGGCAATTGTTATTCTTTCTGTATATTTTTTCAAAATGACAAAATATCAGTTTTTAATCCTTGTTTTATTGACAATTTTTTTAAATAGCACAACATTTGTCATCGGTATGTTATTATGCCTAATATAAGCTTAAATTTGGTGTGAAGACCTTTGACATAAAAGTTGGAAATATTGTCTACAAAAAACAAATGAAAAATTTATCAAGAAAGGGTGGGAAAATGGAGCCCATTTGGCAGGGGCCATACAGGTAAATTGAAATAAATATGTCACTGTATTTGTTACAGCACTCCCATTAGCAAGTAAATTCATGTGGTATTAGCCACAGAACATAAACAAGGGTTGTATACTATAATATTGTATTTCATGGGCCACAGATTTGTTAGCTTGAACTAAAAAATAAAAATATTTTCAGTAGTGAAAACTAATGATTATGGACTGCCTGGCTAAGTTAAAGAAACTTTTTCATGTTTTAGGGTGATGCAAATTGACAAGGCGATGTGACACTAACTCAGTACCACCAGGTGACACCAACCCAGAAGCACCATGTGACACCAACTCAGTACCACCAGGTGACACCAACCCAGAAGCACCATGTGACACCAACTCAGTACCACCAGGTGACACCAACCCAGCACCACAATGTGATAGCAACCCAGCACCTCCAGGTGACACCAACTCAGTACCACCACGTGACAGTGATACTGACCCAGCACTACGATGTGATGCCAACCAATCGCTACTGTCAGACATAAACCCAGAACCACCATTTGAAGCATGCCCAGCAGCACCATCTTATGGCCACCAAGCGTTATCTTTAGACACCAAAAAACAACCACCACTGGATACCAACTTAACACAACGATTGAAGAAAAGAAAGAACAAGGCAATCAGCAAAAAAGTTATTTTCCATTCACCTGCTGATCCAAATCCTAATAAGTTGGTGTCCACAATCTTGCAAGCTGACAAGTGGCTTACTGATAAACACATGGACCATGGTCAATGGCTGATATCACAAAATTATCCCCAAGCCAAAGGTTTACATTCTGTGCTGGCCTTTCAAAGCAAACAGCCCAAAGCAGACAGTGGACTTCAGGACTTCGTACAAGTCTTACATCTCAGTGGAAATCACTGGGTTGCAGCCACAAATATTGGATGCGAGAGTAACAGAGTTAAAGTGTATGACTCGCTTTACAGAGAACTCTCCAATGAACACAAAGAACATCTTTACACCTCTTTGGCAGCAATGCTTCAAACTAGTGAAAGAAACATGATAATTGAATGGCCTTCCATGGTACAGCAGATTGTGGTATGTTTGCTCTAGCTGTTGCAATTTCATTGTGTAATGGTGATGATCCTAGCACACAGGCATATGATCAAAGAGTTATGAGAGCACACTTGGCCCTTTGCTTCGAGTGTGGAGAGTTGGCTGCCTTTCCTGTTAAGAAGTTAAGCAGTAATGTAACAGCAAAAGTAGAAGTGACTGAGGAATTATTCTGTCATTGCAGAATGCCATATAGGAAGGGTCAGTTCATGATTGCGCAAGATGTCAAGGATGGTTTCATCGATCTTGTGATCGCATACCAAGAACTGTTACCAGTGAAACATTGTTTCACTGCAAAAATTGTAAATAGAGATTATTATAATTAGTAATGCATTTTAAAGTTCTTCAAATTTGCTTAGTAAAATTGATGTAAATTATTTAATTAACAGATATTTTAAGATATCTATTTTAAGATACCATAAAAATAGGAATATTGTGACATCAAAATGACGTCAAATAAGCCATGTTTTTGCGGACACTCTGAGGTCGAGAGCATGATCTCCAGATATATTAATAGAGCTCAGTGGTTATCCCTTTATAGAAATATAACAGGAGATACCTCAGACTGGGGAGTGTTCAGACTAGTCTCAATACTCCCCAGTCTGAGCCATCTCTTCATAGAAATATAACAGGAGATACCCCAGACTGGGGAGTGTTCAGACTAGTCTCAATACTCGAGCCCCAGTCTGAGTCATCTCTTTATAGAAATATAACAGGAGATACCCCAGACTGGGGAGAATTCAGACCAGTGTCGATACTCCCCAGTCTGAGTCATCTCTTTATAGAAATAAAACAGGAGATACCCCAGACTGGGGGAGTGTTCAGACCAGTCTCGATACTCCCCAGTCTGAGTCTTCTCTTTATAGAAATAAAACAGGAGATACCCCAGACAGGGGGAGTGTTCAGACCAGTCTCGATACTCCCCAGTCTGAGTCATCTCTACAGAAATATAACAGGAGATACCCCAGACTGGGGAGTGTTCAGACCAGTCTCGATACTCCCCAGTCTGAGTCATCTCTTTATAGAAATATAACAGGAGATACCCCAGACTGGGGGAGTGTTCAGACCAGTCTCGATACTCCCCAGTCTGAGTCATCTCTTTATAGAAATATAACAGGAGATACCCCAGACTGGGGAGTGTTCAGACCAGTCTCGATACTCCCCAGTCTGAGTCATCTCTTTATAGAAATAAAACAGGAGATACCCCAGACTGGGGGAGTGTTCAGACCAGTCTCGATACTCCCCAGTCTGAGTCATCTCTACAGAAATATAACAGGAGATACCCCAGACTGGGGAGTGTTCAGACCAGTCTCGATACTCCCCAGTCTGAGTCATCTCTTTATAGAAATATAACAGGAGATACCCCAGACTGGGGGAGTGTTCAGGCCAGTCTCAATACTCCCCAGTCTGAGTCATCTCTTTAAAGAAATATAACAGGAAATACCTCAGACTGGGGAGTGTTCAGACCAGTCTCGATACTCCCCAGTCTGAGTCATCTCTTTATAGAAATATAACAGAACATTGGTATTTTATATCTTTGTTAGAATGAGTGAATTAATTTTGTTAGAATTAGCATTTATATTAATCAAAGTAATAAGTTCCTTGTATCTTTGCATGATCACTATCAAAGTATAATTTTGGGGAAACACTACGCAAATTTATTTACATCGCAAAGCTTTCGATCCGTAAGCTCGGATCTTCATCAGTGCTAATAAATTATACTTTAATCAAATTATTATACAATAAACATCTATATGGGTGTTTCAAGACAGTATAAGACAGTATACAACACTCGTCACTCGATACAACACTCAAGTCATTTTGTATTATTTAGTAAAGTATCCTAGGGGAAAACTCGGACTGGGGGAGCATTCAGTCCGCCAAGCCACGTGCTCAGCGTTCCGCTATTTACGCGCATGCGCAGTTGATTCAGGGGGAATTCTCAGACTGGGGGAACGTTGAGACCGTGACACCGGTGTTGGCGAGCATGGCTGACACTCCCGATAGTGTGGGACAGCTAGCGGTGCTTAACTCACTGTGCAAGCCGCTATGTTTCCCGATTCAGTATAGTGTTTGGTTATGTGACTTAAGCAGAAACCAATTTGAAATAAATAAACTGTGTCAAAATTTAACTCTAATAAGATGCCGAATGCCGCTAGAATTAATATTAATTTTTGAAAGTAAACAATGAAATTTAAGCACAGTTTGAAGAAATAGATTTTCCTTTGTGTATGCAGAAATTTTTTCCACTGGTCTTAATAACGGGATAGAATTTCTTGATGTGTCAAATACAGATCTTGTGCTCAATATTTCTCAAGATATCTCATCTAGGAAAGCAATCATATTTGTATCGCATGTCTAAACCAGGTTAAAATATATTCAGCTGATTAGATCAGGTAAGATTACACAATAATCTCTCTTGGCAAGCCTTATTTGTGCTCGTGTTCTACCACAAATGACAAATTGTGTGCATTTTGATTAGATTTTAAACGAAAAATGCAATAAAAATTTTGGAATGCCCGGAATACTTACGATACCATATACAGCTGGCGCACATCATGAGAAATGTAATATCAGATGCGACACTCAACTAGGTGCCACAATCCCCTTGAGACGTTGGTGTTGTTGCAAAATCTGCTGTACCGTACTCGCCAGAGCGCAGGGAAGAAACCGCGTCAACAGCTAGTATACACGCATGCTTGAAACGATGTTGGAGACTCTATACAAGCTCTTCTACAGGACTGAGACGCGACGCTCGACGTTGGGTTTGGACAAGAATCTGCCGTACGTGTTGACCGCGATCTCGTCTAGAACAGCTGGGCTGCTGTTGTAACAAAGGCATCGTGGACATGGCTTCGACAGCGACACGGGCCGTATTGGTTGCTATAACGGCTACCGATTCTTCCACGCTACGAGAAACAATTGATCATATCTTATATGCGCCAAGTGGTCCTCGGTAAATAACGAAGATTGTGGGTTTTCACGTTAAGGAAATGTCGACGTAGACGGCAAATTTGCGTTCCCTGCGGCATCTACCGTTGGCCTCGAAGACGAAGTAATTGCGTGCTGTTGTAGCGAGAGACTAAAGCGTTTTTTTTTGTCCATGGTTAGGTAGTCCTCTCTCAGTACATTGGCGTCGTAAACTCTGCGTATCACTATTGGCCGCCGTTGATCGAGATCGATAATTGCGGTTAGAAATCCTTTGCGTGCGGCGTTTGACGATATCTCAGCGATGGCTTGTTCGACGCTTCGGCTTACGAGACTTTGAATTTGCAATTGTGTTAACTGTGTCGCGGAAAAAACTGACTCCGATGGCGAAGGTTGTATATTTCGTGCTTCTGGTGACTGTCGACTGTTTGCTTCGGATTGTGATTGAGCGTGTTGTTGCAGACGTGAAACAAGGACATCAGCGCATTTCTGACGAAGGCTCGCGATGTTATCGCCATTGACTGCTGGTGTTGAATTGGTCGGTTCACTTCTGCGTCTCAGAGGAGGCATTGTCGCAATATCAGTGAATGAAAAAGCCTCTATTTTAAATTTTAAACGTTTATGAGCGCGTGAAACCGTACTCTTGGTAGCTTTAGACAAATTGATAGTTAGAAGATCGCGGAATGTTTAACGTTATAGTGACGCGGATTCTCATTGGTTAGTTTTATTCCAATTAAGGAATGGCATTTTGATTGCGTAGGCTCGCTTCCGATACACGGGTTTGTATCGTGCTATGGCACAAGGAGGAAATGACCCAAAGTGGCGATTGATTTATATCACACCTTTTTGAAGTAAATGCATTGTCCCATTAACTTAAATTTATGTTGTTCATAAATTGGCTTTAAAACTTGGTGATAATAGCCTGACAAATCCCAAAGATATAGCAGGGGGTTTTGATAATTACTTCTCTAACATTGGCCCAAATTTAGCTAGTCAAACTGATAATACAAATTCCAACTTTGAAACATATGTCAAAAAGGCTAAATCAGAGTTCACTGCACTTCAACTAGTAACTATCAGTCAGGTCTATTAAATCCTGACTGGTTTATTGAGTATCAAGGCCACGGGAGTTGACAAAACGTCTTCTAAATTTATTAAGATAGCTTTTCCAGCTATTATAGGCTCACTTACACACATTTTTAATCAGCTTGTTGCTTTACCCTCATTCCCTGACGAATTGAAAACGGCTCTAGTACCTCTCTACAAAAATGGCCAACGAATTTTAACAGAAAATTATAGACCAATTGTATAATTACTTATTCAACTTCAATCTTCTCAGGGATAATCAGTTTGGTTTTCAAAAATTTCCTTCTACAGCCACATCATTACACTTGACAGCACAAATGATTGATATATGAATTTAGACAGAAAATGTGTATTATACCTACTATAGTCCAAATTGATTTGACGAAAAGCCTCAGAAAATGGTTACTGAATTTATGTTAATTGGGTCAAAACAAATGATCGAAAGTATTTCAAATTTGCAGCTAAATGTTGTAATTGAAAGCAAACCTGCATGTTAAGCAAGTAGTTAAGTGTGAAATTCTTAGGGTTATTATCGACTAACATTTGTCGTGGAGAAGTAACACTAAAAATATAACTTGTAAAAAAATAACATTGGGAATTTCTGCTCTTGGATGTTTAAAAGAATTTGTCAATAGACAGACATTTATAATGTTATTGTTCGCCCATACTTTGATTACTGATGTGAAGTAGTGGATATGTTCGGTGAAACACAGTCAAAACGACTCTAAAAACTCCAAAATATTGCAGCTAGAATCATAATCAATATGATGTTCATCATTCTACTGTTGTACATGCATTGGGTTGGCCGACACTTGAAGCTGAAAGGAAGAAAGCCAAAGCAAAAATGATGTACGAGTTATTAAATAACATGGGCCCTCAGTCACTCACCAATTTATTCACTTATAAAGATGAGGTAACTAGTTACAATCTCCGAAATATTTCAAGCAGTCTTTGTTTACCGCACTTAAAGAAAGCAAATCCCTTTCTTCCTTTCGAACGAAAATCGCTACCCACATTGATAGTTAAAATTAAGTACTGTATATATTATACCTGTATATGTAAATGGACTACTGCCTTACGTACTATATTATATTATTATTTCCTAACAAGTTCCTCATCTAACACTTTTATCCTCGCTTTACATATAACTATTATTGTAAATAGTTTTAATTAGTGAATTTTGTTATGATACTGTAAATTTTGTTATGATACACACCCCTCGTGGAATCAACTTCAGTTGACGAGGTCAGCGTGTTGATTGATATGCATTGACGATTCATTTTGTTTAGAATTGATTGCACATTATCTTGTAATATAAGATGTTTCCGCTTAACGGGTACGGTAAGCGTTTTTTTCTAATAGAATTTGAATCGACTTCTCACCGTGTATTCACACATATAGATCTATGCAGATAAGCGGGGAAATATCAAAAGCAATATTGATCTGTCTATACCCATTCACTGTAACCGAATTATCTTAACATCTCTAATTAACATTTTTTCTATTTCTAGATCTTTACTACATTATCAAGAAAAGTTACTTTTTCGGCTCACATTTTGCGATTTGACTCATCACTTATTAAAGTGATATAGAAATTATGGGTGAAGCAGATATTAACAGCAATGAACTCAAATTGACATATAGATGTTAGAAATCAGTGCAGAACCCGTAGAGCCCGGCAGTTTGGTTATGTCATGCTAATATTTTCGTGTGTTTACACATCTTAAAAAATTAATTTCTAAAGAAATGAATAATGATACATAACTTGCACAGCATGACAAACTTTTCGCTCTGATTTGCCACTGTGCAGAACATTCGTTTATCTGGCATAAATTTTATTTGTTTTATTTGTTGAACATCACTCTCGCATGTATAAAAGAACGTCGCTCCTTCAATGTCACCTTCGTTTTGCATTCTTGTGTGGCGCAAAATAGATTTATAGATCTGAAAACGTAACAAACACGGCTACATGGGCAATCGAAACAAATACGACGACCGAGCTAATTACACTAAAATCTGATTACGTCAGCCTATTTCGCTCTCGCATCTCATTAGCCAGATAGTATTCTTGTAGGCAGAGCCCGCGATCCTCTGTGAAGGAATCGTGAGGCCATAGGAAAATGTAGATGAGAGCGTCAATCTTTTGATTGGCTGCTTCATAATAAGTCACTAATTCCATTTTAATAAAATTTAGGCTATTTTAATTACTCAAGCAGCATAAGCTGAGCCTAAAGTACCCGATCGGAATGAAAGATCCTAACGAGAGTCTTAATAAGTTTGATTTTCTATTTTTCCTTCTGGGAGTGCTTTATATGCGAATTTTAGTGTAAGTTCACACATTTTAAGCAACACAAATAACAACAACAAAAGTATCTTATAGTAATGCTTTGTTTTAGTATTTTTGACATAATGAAACAATCAAATAACACACTAAAACTACATTTAATTAAGCTATGTCAAATGCACTAATCACGGAAATATAAAACAAATGCCTATTTTTCAAGGGTCAGCCACTATCCGCAGTTTTTAAGCTGGACCCTAAATAAACGCGCAATATTTCAAAATATTGCGCGCCTGCCTGGCGTCCTGGATTCGACAGTCCTAGATCTCACGATTCCCCCAAAGATGATCGCGGTCTTTGGCTACGAGATTAGCTTTGTGCGAACCGACAACATCATCCGATGGTGATATTTAGTTTTTGTGCTTTGTGATATTGAAGATGACGAAAGACATCATTGCCTGCAAACAATATTCAACTTTGTCTCTTCCCGTACTTATTTGTTTATCTATTACAAAATAAACGTATCCAAAAATGAAATTGTATCAACAGTATCACAAAAAGTGTTAAATATTAATTTTTGGTATGAATATCAAAATGGAATGCACATATGACTTTCAAATATTACTAGAAATACATGCATGCAGCAACCCCTCGCCACTAATAACTAAGAGCATGCAACTAAATTTTCGGAATTACATGAAGTACATAAACAGGTTGTTATCATAGCAACACGGCAACTGTTATTCTTCCTGTATATTTTTTCAAAATGACAAAATATCAGTTTTGAATCCTTGTTTTATTGACAATTTTTTTAAATGGCACAACATTTGTCATCGGTATGTTATTACGCTTAATGTAAGCTTAAATTTGGTATAAAATACGACCTATTAATTACATTAATAATAAGAGGACAGTCTTGCATTTACAAAACATAAACTTACTCTAGAATTTAAACGGTGAATAGACTGGATGAGTACGGCTGCGCCAGCCTTTATAAAGCATTAAAACACAAGTATAAATACGCATTATCAACAAACTTGCCTTGTGTTTCACGCCATAGTCAATTGTTGGCGCTTCTCTGTATTTTCCCCGAATTAATCTCTCCTCAATCTTCTTCGGCAGCCTCCTCGAGCCTTTGTCGTCGTCTACGCTCGTTTCGCCTTGCTAAACGTTCTGCTTCCTCGTTTTCCTTTCGCTGCTTGTTTGACTCCATATTTGTTGACCTGATAAATGCTTTTTATTTAATTTTTACAACAATAAATTGTTGTTAAAGTTCCCAAAACTTTTTGCAAAAATACAAATATTATAGTGCAAGAACAGACTCGTTCCCAGTCGTTATTTAATACTGAGTTAATATACATTATATATATATATATATATATATATATATATAACACGGCAGATTCTTCTTTAAACCCAACGTCGAGCGTCGCGTCTCAGTTCTGTAGAAGAGCTTGTATAGTGTCTCCAATATCGTTTCAAGGATGCGTGTGTACTTGCTGTTAACGCGGTTTCTTCCCTGCCGCAGGGGCCGATCTAGAGGTAGTTTATTTTCGTGCAATTTATTTATAACATATTCTATGTTTGCTTTATACGCACTTTGCTATCGTGGATAAGCGTCAGTTATCGCCCACCTAGCAACGTTCTCGAAGCAAAAAAGTACTGTTTGGCCATAGATAGTTAAGGTTACATTATATGAAAAAATGTTGAAATTACAAATTTTGAGCTTTTTAATGATTTTTACTAATTAATTAGCGAGCTTTCGAAATATGCAAAAAAAATTTTAAAATTTTAAAACGCAAAAGAGATATGGGCAAATGTATTAAAGTTGCTAAATATTTTGGCGCGAAAGTTGCATTTGAGATTGGCATTTTCTGTTAACACGTTCATCAAAATTATCCGGTCGAGGTGACAGTATGTGGCCATTTGTTTTGCTTTCTACATCAGATCCTAGCTATACGTAGCTATAACACTGATTATGACTCCTGGAAAAGCTGAAAATAAAAAATATACGAATACATTTTGAAAACCTTAGCAGAAAGCGACCGTGGTTCTTGGTTTAATCAGGAAGAACAGTGGCAGTCAAATGACTCAACTAGCATGGCTTCAAGTTTAAGCTCGCCGTCTTCTAGCACAAGGAAGCTAAATGCGAGTAAGCAGTCCTATTTAAACGATAGCTTTACTGCGTCAAGCGACAGTGAAACAGACTATTCCGGTTCAAGCGAGGAAATCAGCGTGACATTTACAAGTGTGATATTGCCTATGCGCCAACAAAATAAAATTTACTCGAGAACAAACATTTTATCCAAAAGGGTTTGTTTGCTTGTATTTCCATCCTCACTATCTGCGTCCGTTGTTTCAGTTCGTCTCCTTTTATGCGCAGACGATTATGAGGTTTCCTTGCCTTGTTTGCTCTTGCGTTTAGCCGGCATTTTTCCAGTGTTTTGACTTTACCGAATGCTGAAAGCACTTTGCCGCATTGCCGCACTAGTAAAAGCATTGGTGGAAAGAACACCTTGCCAAATAGCAATTACGAAAGTTGAACCTAATTGGTTAATGATAAATGCGATTAAAGGATTAAGGAAGTAGGAGGTACAAATGCTAAGTGCCGCTAAAATACCCGCGAAATCTTTGATCGCCTCTATTTTCTAAAGAGAACTTTGCGCAATTCTCAATACAAAGTGAGCTTTCCAGCTCGTACGTTTTAACCGATTTTGCCCAAACTTTGTCACAATATAGGGAGATAGTTAAGGAGTAAAAACGTGTTCGGAAATTTTTTGTAACGTGATATTTTTTGAGTTATGACAGTTTTTCTTAACGCACTCCCGAACAGAAGGAACACTAAAGTTGCCTGACTTATATCTCAGCTATAACGCAACCTGTCAAAAAATGCGAACACGTTTTTGTAACTTGATTATCAGAGATTCGGAAAATGTTAATTTGGAAGTTTCTGCGTAAATCTAGCGAAGGAGAAAACTCGTCGCGTCCAAGACTGCCGATTCTCAAAAACCACGCGACTATCGCTATAATTTTAAACTCACCTACATGGTTTTAAGTCCCGTATTTCTACAGCTATCAAGCAATATTTCTGCCAAATTTGAGAGACGTTCCGTTAAAACTGACTGAATAGTGAATGTTTTTTGTGCCAAAGGCACCTATCATATAATGTAACCTTAAGAAGTGAGTGGTAAACTAGCTGGCGTCAGTGTTGAAACCTAGTTGCGATTCGTGTTTTCTTGATGTTACGGGTTATTTCACATTTTGTAACGGTTTTCACCATTTTCTTGGTTTCGCTATATTTTTTTCGATTGTGAACAGTAATTGATGCCGAACGTAGCGAGGCAGCACACTATTCTTGACGTCACAATGTTTCTCCAGAGTCCCCTCGACGCAGTGTTTCGCGTAATATACAGGTATGTACTGTCGATATCTCGATTTATGCTTCAAGTACATTCAAAAAACGGGGGGGGGGGGGGGGGGGCGGGGTGAAAGAGAATTTTTCTTCCATTTGCTCACTGCTTAAAGAGATTCTCGAAGACTGATCGTTTAAAGTTTTTGATCAGTTTCATGCAAAGAAAGTTTGGAAATAAAATTTCCGGTAAGTTGATGAGTTTCATGCAAAGAAAGTTTAGAAATAAAATTTCCGGTAAGTAGAGCTTTATTTCTTTCTTCTAATGTGCATCAAGGCGATGAACGTTTTAGTGTTCAATGTAGAGGCAAGCAATGTGCTTTCATGAGTTTTTCGGTGGTTTTAACAGCCGATAGCAACAGTTCAACGAGCTGAGGCACAAGATAATATTGAACTACCTATGGAGGTAGCAGAAAATAACATTGAACTACCTGTGATGGTAGCAGAAACAAACATTGAACTACCTGTGATGGTAGCAGAAACAAACATTGAACTACCTGTGATGGTAGCAGAAAATAACATTGAACTACCTGTGATGGTAGCAGAAAATAACATTGATCTGCCCATTGTGGTAGAGCCCATTCTGGCCCATTGTGACCCAAAATAATATTGATCTGCACATTGTGGTAGAGCCCATTGTTGCACAAAAAACATTGATCTGCCCATTGTGGTAGAGCCCATGTTGGGACAAAATAACATTGATCTACATATATTGTGGTTAAGTCGGCCACTGTGGCACAAAATAACATTAATCTGCCCATTGTGGTAAAGTAATATGGTTGTACTTTCGCATCGTATGGAATGAAATGTGCTTGTATTAAACATACCTACTTCAACCAAATGGCTCTTACGAAATAATATGGATACATCGCAATAATCACATCATAATTATGTATTGTAATCGGATGGAATCTGCAATAGTATCAAATTATACAGCATGCCTTCCCAGTATACTGTATGGATGTCAACAACAATTCACACGCTCACAGTTGTTTTCATTAATTGCCACACGAATATGTGTGACACGTCTAAATATGCGCCACACGACGGTGGATGAATCCGTGGTGGCACACACTGTTTACAAGTGGTTTTAGTGGTGTGTTTACCAAGTGGAAAATACAGTACATATTAATTATTTGCACTTAGAGAGAAACTGTAAACACAGGCAACAACATCATTGTATCACAAACATCTAAAAATACATGTCTGTTCTTCCTAATTATTGCATTGAAAACAGTGTGACAGTTCTCTGCAAAAGACATATATATTGACATTTATTATCAAATAATATATTGGCACCACGTATATAATAATCCAAAGTACCCTTTAGTAATTATGTCATAATTTCAATCAACTACCAATATCACAATAGTGATGGAATTTATATATCAATATAAAACAACGATTACAATCAGCATCATATGTGTTATATATAATGATTCATAATTACAATATTTTTTTTTCAAGTGTATGTAAACTTTTACACTCAACTGTACTGTCCATTCCCGACATGCATGGGTGTTCGACGATGTGTTTTCAAGAATCAACATGCTTGCGTTTCATCTACAGAAGTAAGTCGAATAAATGTGTCGTAAATTGTTAACTCATCGACAAAACTTACGACAAAAAGCATGCCAACAGTGAGGAAACCTGTAAAGAAAGTAAAGACATTGGTATTCTACTGTTTGGTTTTAATTTTTCTCTTGTTCAATTCTTCTCATTTTAATTATATTCTAATCCTTGCCAGTTTTTTTGTTATATTTTAAACTCATGTTTAATGCAGTCTTTTGCATGTGAAAATTTAAGGATCTATATTATGCTTTGCAGACAATTTTTACTATAATTAACATGTTTGCTTGGCAAATTCAGTTCAGTAACCTGCATAATTGTGAACATTGCTCTGAACTTTACTAACGGCACAAAAAACCAGCTATACGTAGTTCTGTACATCCATCCTGACATTTCTCGCATGCAATATGCTGATGATGTATCTTTGTACTCACGTTGTCGTGTAAAAGATCTTTCAGATTGTGTGTCATCAGTACCTGCTAATTTGACAGACTTGACTACTTGGTCATCACTGTCAAACCTTGCTCTTAATCCAAAGAAAACAGAGGTAATGCTATTTTCAACTCCACAAATGGCTAGTGTTCATTCCTTAAGAGAACGAAATCTGAACATAAATGTATCTAGCAATATCCTGAAAAGAGTTCAATCTAAAGAGCTTCTTGGAGTATATTTTCAGGAACACTTAAAATAGAATGGGCATGTGAATGCCACCTCATCCTCATGTTATGGAACACTTAGTATATTGAGGAAAATAAAGCACTTTGTAGATTATAAACTTCGTAAGCACCTGGTGAAAGCCTTGATCCTATCAAAACTAGATTATAACGAAATTGTATTTGACCCACTTCCTCAATATCTAATAAAGGGTCTTCAGCAAGTACAAAATGTAGCTGCAGATTTTGTCATAGGACACTACGCAACATTAGAAGATACCATTAAATTAGGCTGGCTTCCAATTCAAGATCGTAGAGAATGGCACATCCTAAGAACGACATACAAAGCGCCATAAGATTCATCTTGACCCTCATACGTGAGCTTGGAAGTAAACAAACAAAGGAGCTGCTATATTAAAGTCACTGACGTCATCTAAATCTTGTGACTTAAGCCGCCAAGTCCGGCTGCTTTGTGGCTGTCCATATTACGTACATATAGCTATGAACCTCTTCCTCAGTTAGTGCAGGAATAGTAAACGTTATGTCATTGTTCAGTTCAGACCATTTCCGCAAGTTTTCAAAATTAGGAACATTGATGATTCGCGATAGTTAACGCCGATGGTGGAGAAACAGTTACTGAAATGTTCACAAATACCTTCAGTATTCACAAATACCTGACAGACATGTTATTTGATGGGACAGAGTTAACACATATAGTGGGAAAATCAACTATCTCACGTAGATATTTCCATAGCTTCTTTGAATCATCTTTATATGATTTTCAACACAAGTCTTGTAGTACTTTTGTTAACATTACGATGTAACGAATTACATTCGTTTCAGTGTGTAGATCCGATAGTTTAACATACTGCTGATCATTTGAAACGATCTCTTTCAGCTGGCCAATCAGGCTGTTTTTGTTTTTTAACTCGTTTTTCTCACCAAGTTAGATTTTTTCAACCACAGTCAATTGGTGAACTTCCGCTTAAGCAGTATTTATGTACTTGACTATCAAAATGTTCGATCCATTAGAATAAGTCGCACTCGGGACAGTAATTACACGTTATACTCAAGTAAGGTGAGCCGGTCGAGGACATAGTTGTTATGCTACACGTCAACACGCTCTAAAATATACATTTTGACTTCAAATATACATACTCGTCTGTTCGACGTGCAACTTACAATACTTTATAGGCTTATAGCGTACTTCACCATGACCCATTGCGCCTAGAAGCCTTAGGAGAAAGTTGCTATGTTGAGTGTTATAATTATATTTTGTGAAATTTTTATTTTCTGAAATATCTGTGATGAATTATAGTTAAGTAGCATGCACATGTTTATCTATAGCATATTGTATGTGTAACACATGCCGCGATTGGTATTGAATAATTTTATGTTCTCCTCTCTTAATTTTAAATGAGGGATTTTATGTGCCTAAATGTTAAACAACTTAAGAATATAATTAATATTTTACTTAACAGTTTATAAAGCCTATTAGGTTTACATGATGCTCTTTGTAATTTGACCCTCTGTTCATATAACTGATTTAACTCTCAACTGGTGGTGCATTTTTTAGATCAGAAGCTTCAGGTAATTGCCTCTACAGTTCTGTGTCGTTGATTCTGGTAGGTGATAACAGTTGGGTACCCATTTTAAGAAAACTTACTTCAATTGAACTGTTTATTAATGCTGAATTCTATTCTCAACATCCATTATTTTCATGTGGAAAAGCATAGTGAATTTCACAACAGCTTAAAGAATCTTTAGCTTTGGTTTGTATCACAAGACTGCTTGGATTCAGGTTTAATGACTGAAGACCTTGTAAAAAAGGAAGCCTTTTGAAACTGCCATGATAAGAAATGGTCCTCATTTCTTTGTATTTTAAGTTTTATATGGGGTATATATGGTGTCGGCACGTACCCAGCCCACGGAAAACCTGATTTGCAGGCTAACGAACAGTGTAATTAATTATGAGAGACTGGGTACGTTAATATTGCATACAAATTGGCAGCCTCAACCATTGATCTGTATAATACTGGATCACGCATCCAGTGACATCCAGTGAAGTCAGCAGGCCTGCGGCGAAGCCAATGAAAATGGTGAATTTGGAGAACCAAAATGGCGGCAATGACTCCAAATTTTAATATTGGATGCGTGATCCAGTATTATCGAGATCAATAGCTTCAACCCGCGAGAAAAGGAATTGCTCTGAGTAAGAGATTGACGAAATGGCGGAAGATGAGAAATTAACGTCGTTGTTGCAGCTGGAAAAGTGCTTCGAAGATTTGAAAATTTGTGAGCTTCAGAGAAATACAATATCTAGAAATGTTATTGAGGTTGTCATCAACGACTTGGAAATGTGTATAGAGTTCCTGTTGCAAATTATTCCAACGTTGATACAAGAAATGACGTGACTGAAATTTCCATTAACTTGCATGTGATTTATTGCGACTGGTGCCGAAAATTGAGTGAACTGCAATTAACGGTATCGCTCTAATTGCACTCATTTAGCAGTTTATTCTATTTGCCAACCTGAAGGTACGATGTCGAATCGTCCGACGAGATCCAAATATATTATTTCCGAGGACGGTTTACTGAATCTCAAATCACTTGGATGCACCTGGCAGGAAAAATCCTCCTTTCTTTTAGTCTCCAGAACGATCTTATGGAGAAGGGTGGAAGAACTGGAACTAAGAGATCGAACTGGTTTCTTTACAGTCTCTGATGAAGAACTTGATCAATTGTCCAATCATTTCTTTTTGTTCATGGATGTCATGTTGGATTCTCTGGGGTATATGGTCACATTTCTTCTTTAGGATTAAAAGCTCAAAGAGATCGAGTACGCGCCTGCTTGAGAAAAGTATACCCACAAAATTCTCGACTCAACTGGGCTAATATGATCACTAGGAGAACGTACTCAGTCCTGGTCTAAATAGTCTGTGGCATATTATTGAGCCCCATTGCCTTATTAAAGTGCCATAGTTTGGAAATTTGCTTATTTCAATATTTTAGGCGATTTTAACAAGATTTGCAATATATTTTATAAGTCGACAATTTGATCTTCATGTACTTTTGGGGGCCTGAATTTGGCCACTTTAGCCGATTTCTCAAAATACCGTGAGCATAAAAAAAACTGGGGCGAGTATGCTCCTGTGACGTCAAACGGGGAACACGCATTAATTGCAAACAAGTATTCTATACTACAGAGAGAGTTGAAATATGTTTTACCCGAATTTTTGCCAATTCCACGTTACTTTTCCTTTCAATTTCAACTGGAAATTGTCTTCAAGCTTTATGGCAGCCAAGCCGAATCAGAAAACAATTTTGTCGCAAGTTATATGATGGAAGTTGAAGATGACAATGTTTATATTGGGAGAATGGGACTCAGGGCTAGAGGATTAATCAGAGGAAAAATTCTACGGTCTCACCTCGATGAATGTGTTACTTTGGAAATATTATGGGCTACAAATTAGGATTTTAACGTGTGGCAGGAGTGATATAGAAAAAATTAACTGAAAGAGGAGCAAAATACACAGTGATGAAAACAGGTAAATAGATAATTTAAAACATATACAGTACATGGGTCCCAATATCTTTATGTCAAATTCCAGGCATGTATTCTATACTGGACATATTGAATTGCTATACAATCAATCTAAAGGCCACATCACCTGATCACCTATCTCCCAACATATACTGTAACATGTATTAATTCAGGGATATGAATGTACAGTATGGATTATGGATTGAAAAACATCATTGCTATTTGCTACAACTATAGAAAGCCACTATGCTGAGAATAATGTCGCATTTTTTTTCAAAGTGGCTGTTATTTTTGAAATTGCCCAAAGTGTAATAATTATGGACAATATTTCAGAGGTAGCTATTTTTATTTGTGATCATGATAGCATTTGTACATTCTCCACTCAGCTTTAAATTTATTGTTCAGATAGTGAGAATTCCTATGGTTTGGTGTTCATATATGTATTTCCAAATAGGTATACCGTGTATATACTATATTTATGCAATTTTAAACATTTTTTTAGCATTTCCTACTCAGGCAACTGTACAATCACCCACTTTACAAGATGATGCACAAGCAAAGCTATGTTGCAGAAGACATAACATGAAGAAGACATAACATTATCAGAGGAAGAGATTGTAGCTGTGATGTCGAAGTTAGATAATGAGAAAGCTCAAGGTCCAGACAATATTCCAGTTCGTTTACGAAAAGAAACTGCTACTGAAATTGCTCCGTCACTCTGTGCCTTCTTCAATAAGTCATTACGTGTTGGAGCTCTTCCTCGTGACTGGAAAATTACTAATGTGGTGCCTGTCCATAAACTTCGAGAGAAGTCTCATGTCAAAAATTACCGACCAATTTTACTATTATCAATCATCTCGAAAGTTCTTGAGTGATGTATTTTCAATAACATCAAATATCACGTAGCTTAAATCCTTACCAACATGGTTTCATACCAGGAAAATCTCGCATCACTCAACTCATTGAAGTCCTCGAACTTATAGGCCGTGATTTGGATCATGGTAAGCAAATTGATGTTCTGCACCTAGATATGTCAAAGGCCTTTGACAAAGTTAGTCACTCTGAGGTGCCCCATCCTCTTGGTGGATTTGGGTTTGGAGGGGCATTCTGCAACGGTTCCGATCTTATCTGAGAGACCGATATCAAAAAACAACCATTCTTGGTGCAGCATCGAGAGCATTCCAATTATTAACATCAGATGTACCCCAAGGGTCAATCCTTGGTCCTTTATTGTTCCTCTTATATGAAAGCAATCTCTCCAACGCTGTAAGAAACTCAAAAATTGCTACATTTGCTGATGATACTAAGATCTTTAAAACCACCAGTTCCAATTTGGATGCATCTGCTCTGCAGAATAACCTTACAAACTTTGAAAAGAATTCCAGCAATAGTAATCTGGGCTAAATCTAAGTAAATGAATTACTCGCAAACGCAACACAGTTGTTTACCCCTACAAGCAAAAACATACGATCTTGCAAAGCACAGACGGTGAAGGTGATCTGGGAATTTTAACGGTCATCTGGCTTAACATGGTCTAAACGTGTTGATTACCAGTGTAGCAAAGCGACCAAGGCTTTAGGATTTGTACGAAGATCAACACTGGACATCACAGACTCTGCCGTTTGTCGCACTTTATATATGACTCTTGTTCGTTTGCAGTTATGTTATGGATCACGAATTTGGGCTCCGCAAACTGTCTCCTTAGTCAGATGCACGAAAAGGATTCAGCGACGTGCTACAAACTTGAACCTACCTATCCGTTGTGATACCATCTACCAACAGACCCTTCTACTTTTAGACCTTATTCCATTGTGTTATTGGCATGAATTTTTGGACATTATCTTATTTTACAAGCTCACTCGTGGACACGTAAGCATTAACACGCATTTACTGCCATCACCAACGAATATAAACATAAGAGAAACCAGATCATCAGATCCTGATCATCTAACATTTACAACAAATTTAAAGCGATGCAAGACTATGACTTACCAAAAATCTTATTTGAACAGAGTGACCAGACTTTGGAATATCCTGCCAAGGGACTTAACAGGTAAAAACATCAGCCGAACTCAGTTTAATAAATAAATAGATAATTAATAAATGCTTTATAAAAATATCTAGGATTTTGCAGCCTATACAGTTGAAATACATCCATAGTCACATTAATGCATATTTAGTATTAACATGTAAATTATATAAAATAGAACCTAAAAATGGTAGTAGAAGTCGAAGACCTCAATAGATACTAAGAATATTAAAAGTATTAAATAGCAGAGAAAAACGGGACAAGACAAATAAAGAGTATTGTAGTAATTACTACAATTATGAATAAATGCATAAATACGATAGCCAGTTAAAACCTATGAACGAGAGGCATTAAACTGTTCAACAGATGATGGGATAAAAGAGTTTTTAAATCGATTTGTCATACATTTGATTGGTTCGAATTTTCTTCCAGCACGTAGATCATATCCTGGATCTGCAGCAATCTCTACCAAATCTGATAGTGGACTGGGTCATGGGACCACCTTGTTCGACTCTTATAAGTTAGCTGTAAAAAACGTTTACGATGTGGATGATCCACGAACGTGGAAATCTATATGTTTGTCCTGTAACAAGTGTCGTAATCTGTTCTGTAATGTTTCGTGTTGTTATTGATATTAAATGTTTGCTGTATTGTATGTCTATGGGGCGGCTGTAATGGGCACAAGCTGTAGTGTATTCCCTGTCAATTGTATATATTACTGTATGCTGTGTGCGTAACATGTAATGTGTTTATATATTGGTGAAGCTATATAAATAAATAAATAAATGTGTTAATCCAACAAAGGGCTATCAAAAAGGTTTATTTAGAAGTGTCCACAAAATCAAAAGTAGAATTTTTCAAGTATTTATTGTCAAGTTTAAATCAGATTCTTTATTAGCATGGAATAACAACAACAACAACAACAACATGGCGTCCATTCAAAAAAGGCGCGAAAAACATCAATACTTTATGTAATATAGAATATAATATATGAACTATAAATAATGTTTGTCTACTTATTTTCGACATCCTCCGGGGGCACGCGAATTTCTTGAGTCCATCCTTTGATTTGCAATTCTCAACTGCTTCACGCGCGGCCATTATTATTTTATTATTATTTTATTATTATTTTATTATTATTTTATTATTATTTTATTATTATTTTATTATTATTTTATTATTATTTTATTATTATTTTATTATTATTTTATTATTATTTAATCTTATTTAATCACGGTAGCTTTTCAGAAGTACATCTGTTTTCCAAAGGGCCGTGAGTTCATTGAAATATTTACATGATGAGAAAAAGAAAACTTAAAAGCAAGAAAGACAAAATATTTACATTTTTTATGAACTATTTATATGATATGGACGTAAGTACTCTATAAATGGATTAGGACCAATGATTAGGACATACGTTTTATGACATTTTTAAAGGAGGTTTTCATTTTTGACAGAGACACCTTCTTCAAGTTGGTCTCCTTTTGTCTCCGGTGTACCACAAGGAAGTCTCTTGGGTCTATTGCTGTTTGTCGTTTTCATCAACGATCTTCTAGAAGCCATATCCGACGGTTCTTCAGCTATATATGCTGATGATACTAAGTTGTGTAGAGCTATCTGCTCCACGACGGACGGTACTGACGGACAGTGAGTGCCTGCAAGAATCCTTGTCGAACCTCAAAATATGAAGCCTGCATGGAAAATAAATTCAAGTTCTACGCATCGAAATGTACGGTATTGAGTGTGGCCAGAAAGAATAATCTCGAAAGTTTCAACGACTATCTGGGCCCGACATCCTTACTTCGCGTTCCGCAAGAAAAAGATCTCGGTGTCATTATGACTTACAACCTCAAGTGGAACTGCCATATTCAAATGGTCACATCGAAGGCGAACAAGATGCTTGGTCTCTTAACGAGAACTTGTCCTTTACTAGCGAAAAATTAAATCAGGCGCTCATTATGCCTCTCGTTTGTAAAGGCCCAGTTATCATATGGGGCTGAAATCTGGTCTCTATCCAATGTCTCCCTAAAGATCAAGATTGAAGGAGTACAACGACGAGCAACCAGATGGATTCTCCAATTGAAGATTGGGGAAGCCACTTACAAGGATATATTCAAGACTTTAGATCTGCTACCGCTGTGTTATGTCCAAGAAATTCATGACCTAATCTTCTTTTATAAGGCACTTTACGATTACGTAGATTTAAATACAAGGAAATATGTAGCTAAGTTTTTTAAATCATACGACATATCTTAAATACCAATCAATTTTTACAAGTGTAATTTTGTAGGACAACAACTTTGAAAAACTCATACTTCAATCGTACAGTTCATTTGTGGAACAATGTGTGTAGAACTGCATCAACCTGATTCTCAGGGTCTTCACCTGCGCTACCCGCGCTACGGCGAAGACCCTGACACAGGCTGGTCACGTGGCACCCAAATTTTAGGTGCTTGACATTCGTACTTAGCAGGGGTAGGTAAAAACGCGTTATCACAAATTATTGACAAACAACAAGGGAGACCGACGAAGCGGAATGTTATCTGACTCTAAAACCGTATCTTTGCTTTCTTTTGTGTTTGCATCACGCTGTTGTAATCTAAAGGCCTGTTCAAACGAGGCTAACATGTTGCATCCAACAATGTTGGGTGATGCTGGACCAACATGTTGGCTTCGCTTGAACAGGCCTTTAGATTATAACACCGTGATGCAAACACAAAAGAAAGCAAAGATACGGTTTTAGAGTCAGATGACTTTCCGCGCTTCGTCGGTCTCCCTTGTTGTTTAACAATAATTTGTGATTACGCGTTTTTACCTACCCCTGCTAAGTACGAATGTCAAGCACCTAAAATTTGGGTGCCACGTGACCAGCCTGTGTCAGGGTCTTCACCGTAGCGCGGGTAGTGGAGGTGAACACCCTGAGAATCAGGTTGGAACTGCATCACCAAATAGCTTGATGTCGTCAGTATCTAGATATAAGAACTTTCTTCGGCGAACTTACTCGTCTTTAAGAAATTCAGTTTTTGACGAAGGCATGCAGTGTACGTGGTCTCTTGTGTGTGATTGCTCGTGTAAAGAAATTAAAATGTTGTAAATTAATTGAAGTAAAGCTCGCTCTCTGTGCGCCCAAGTTTAACACATTTAGTTTTTCTAAACAAACATAACTTCTAAATTACTTAAATTATTACTTTATTCTATTTCATTTTTTTAACATCCTTTGGGTGTTAACGGAAATTCAGCTAGCTTTACTTTAATCATTAATTTATTGTTATTATGTAATTTGAATACAGTTAATTTTAGAGCTTGAGGAGGGGTTGGGGTTGCCTCACATGGGCATTTCTGTCCCGCTTTGCATTCTTCCTTTTGGATGTAATTGTATATATATAAATATATATATATATATATATATATATATATATATATATATATATATATATTTATCACATACTTGTGCCTTTATCCGGGCGATAACACGGTGACATAAAAACGATATGTCCCGTGATATCGTTTTTTGTCCCGCGATATCGTTTTTTGTCCCGCTCAAAACAAAGATGGCGTCCGACTGAAGGATCGATAGAGAGATAAGAATAAAAATATTAAATAATACAAGGAAAATAACACAAAGAAATTTGCAGCTATTAAAAGATAAGTTATTTTTGGTTTGTTTTTTTAATTTTTACCTGTTTAGCGTATTTTCAGCAATCATTTTGAATTCATTTTATAAATGTACTCGAAGTGTAAATAATTTGAAAATATAATCTGGTTTTTGCTCTAGATAAAGGCACAAGTATGTGATAAATAGGTTATCATATTCGAGACTCGGTAATATCAGTTTTATCGCTCTCGTTACGATATCATATTTTGTCCCTCGTTCGCTGCGCTCACTCGTGACAAAATATGATATCGTCTCTCGAGCGATAAAACTGATGTCACCTCGCCTCTCATATGATAACCTATACATATATATATATATATATATATATATATATATATATATATATATATATATATATATATATATATATATATATATATATATATATATATATATATATATATATATATATATATATATATATATATATATATAAACAATAATTTGTGTTGGGCTATAAAAACCAATTAAAAAGTGCTCAATGGATTTCCAGAGCATAATCAACAAATAAGACACAAAGACTTAGCAAGTTGTGTAAGGCATATTCATTACTATTTAGTTTCGTACTACACTTAGTATAGCACTCTTCAGACAAATAGCCTAAGTTATATGATCTATAGAGTAACGAACTTTTAAATTATGTACAAACGGTTAAACGATTATTATCTTTACATATCAATTTGCACCTCAAGTGGGATATTCGTAATTAAGACCTAGTAAAGTTCTTTAGTAGGAATTTACTAGCATGTCTGCATGTAGAGACAAGTTCATTTCGTCGGTTAAGTGTAGCCATGTCCGGTTTACAGATAATGAAAAATTTCTCCCATAGACACAAGTTGCATCTTTTAGATATATTACTGTACGATTTGTTTTTTAATTGTTTTTTAATTGTCCGGTGGCATTTCTTTAGCGTTGGAAAGGAGGAATTAGTTTCTGTGACGACATGTCGAAAGAATTTCACTTCTTTTGTTCAGCAAGTTCTCTTTGTTGTGAAAGATAATGTAGAATTTCTCTGTAAGGCAGAGGTTGCAAGTTTTTGAACCGTTCCTATGGGTTGAAGCTTTGTTTAGAATTGACCATTCGATGTTTACATCTTCTATGTTTCTGTCCCTCAAGTCCCAGATATACTTTGAAAGTTCCGTTGCGTTCGCTTTTGTACGGTAGCGTAGTGAGTTTCTGTGTTTGTAGAGCCTGTCACCACAACGTAGACTATAAAAATGGATGGATAATTGAATGTAACCAGTCGTCTGATGATTGCCTAGTATGAAACACAGTGTAACGATTTAGTTGTTAAATTTTGAAAACAAAATATCTATATAACCGCTCTACGGCTGTGTATCGAGCACTCTCTTTTTTGTCGAAAAACAACACTTGCGTACACACACACACACACACACATATATATATATATATATATATATATATATATATATATATATATATATATATATATATATATATATATATATATATATATATATATATATATTGTTGCTATTATTAATATTTTTAAATTTCGATGATGGCATTTCGCAATAGAGTTAGGAAGCCAGAACAAGATAGACAAGTATTTGCATTCAATTGCATTACTGCGAGGTGCGATGCCAAAAATGGAGACACGAGTGGGATTACTGTTCAGTTCCTATAGTGTGGCGACGCTTATTTCGATTCCGTAGACGGTTGAACACCTCCCAGATGGTGGAGCACCTCATTATCTCGTTCTTAGACTGCTCTGGCTCATTTAAACGAAGTTGTATTATAAATACAAATTGTTTCGACGGTTTCCCGCAAGTTCGTTGTTAGCTCAGTCGTCTTGGCGTGCGATTTCAAGCAGATTAGGCAGGGGCTCGAATCCCATCCGAGGTTTTTTTTCAAAAGCTTGGAAACGAGATCAATGAGGCGCTTGGCCATCTCGGAGGTGTCCGACCATCTACGGAATCGAAATTTGGTGTGGCGGCACACTTGTTGTTGACAAATTTAGAATGAAAGACCACGTAGATATTCTACTTTTTAAAGAAAATTGTTGTTTGAATATTTAAGAAAAATTGGACGGGAAGATTAGTAATTGGGAAATAATGAGCATAAAAATGAAGTAGAAACATATTTGGTAAAGTATTGATGATGTTTGATTCGATTCGAGAGCGTGTAAGATCGAAACGAGCGAATACCGCTCGATTCCACAAATTGTTATTCAAAAGCCGAAATCATTGAACATTAACCTGCAAGTTTCTGTAGTCAAACATTATGTCTCTGTGCGGCATTCTTGGACACTTCAATAAATAATATAAAGTTATTTTTTTCACAGTCGATTTTGTTTTAGTTTTTATCGCAGACGAAGCGGTAGCTAGGTCAACTGTGGTTAGCCGTTTGCCGTGAACATCGATCTTAATGTCTTTAATACATATGCACGAGGTAAGCTTTGAATATCTACGAAACAATGATCAGCATAAGCAAATGGTGTGCGTTTGCTCCATGGGAAATGCGCGGCTAATGTTGATCTGGGGGGGAAGGGGTTGACAAAATATCGACAGGAAAAGGTGCTTGGAACACATTGGAAATGTATGTAGAGTGGAAATTGCAAAGAGTGTCCGGCATATTTATGCTTAAAATTCTTCAAAAAAGTAGACAAAATTCGCTGGAACTCGCTACAGAGTCGCACTTTGTGGCTTAGGAAGACATAAAGACAAATTAACTGGGCGATCTAGATTTTAAACAAAACTGAGAATGGCTGACTTTTCTATTTCCTACAACACATAGCTATTTTTGCAGCTGCCTCTAGTAAATGTCATCTAGTAATACCTAAATTGTCGCATAATTGATTCCACCAAACACTGCGATGAATGATAGCACTTTCATCAGTGGGGCAAAATTCGATAGGAACGCGACGATGAAGCACGGAAATACTAGATAAACCTGAACAAAAATTACAAAAATATCCCATATTTGTATTATGATTTTGATCCGTTTTGAATCATCTCTTCCGCTTACTATGATTATTATTACGAAGGAAGAAATCATGCATTGACATGACAGTAACTGGGCTAGATATTTTTTGAAATTGAAACTTCATGCAGAAGGTTTAGGGTGACGTTTAAAGAATAGCACCTGTTCTTTGTCTTCTAACTATACTACACTAAATCAATAAATCAAACTATACTAAATCTTTAATGGCACTTACAATTTTGTTTGCAGATACTTTGTCGTTTCTTTGTCATGTCCATACAACATGCAACCGTATATATGCGGCAATTCTTGAAGGATTCATTGTTACGAATAAACTTGGAAGGTCGATCACATATATTTTGTGAAAAGCATAATTTTCAAAACAACGCTTGTGGCCACATACAGTATATGACATTATTAAAAATTAATCGGTAACGGAAGCAGCCTCTTTAATTTTTAATTATGGTCTTTTTTTAACAGGCAAGACTTATTGATTGCTATTGTAAATAAAATAAAACCAATTTTCTTAGCTCCAAAAATTGCAACAGCTATTGGGAAACCTGAAGAAATGTGCCAATTGCATCGTATCGTAGTTGATCATGCATCTCTAACAAAGAACTTCATGTTATATTATGAGGAGGGGGAAGGGCAGTGCACAATTTTTTGTTCAATTTAATAAGGGAGAGAAATAAGAAACAGCAAATTTGATCGTCACCCCCTGGTACCCTCCTTTATGTTTTAAACTCGCCCCACGGTAACGAACTTTCAATGGAGATAATTTATTTAACGTCATTAATTTTAGAAATATTCGTGATGTTACGAGTGATTTCACATTTTGTAACAGTTGTCGCCATTTTCTTTAATTTGTTCCGCTGTTTTTTCGACTGTGAACAGTAATATCAAAGAGTAGAAACTGCAAAGAGAGGCAGGCTCAGTAAAAAAAGCGTAAGGTGCTTGCGTGATGATTCGTCATGGGCGCCATGTTCCTAAACAGAAGCATTTTCCCCGGTATTACTAGCCATTTTGAATATTTCCGGGAGGTGGGGGTGACTTTCTCTTTTTAGGGCACTGGCTAGGAAACTGGCGTCCATGACGAATATTGTATGCTTGTCCCCCCCCCCGTAATATTAAAAATGGACACTAATACGTGGGGAAATGCTTCTGTTTAGGGCACTGGCTAGGAACATGGCGCCCATGACGAATCATCACGCAAGCACCTTACGCTTTTTTGACTGAACCTGCACCTCTTTGTAGTCTCTACTCTAGCTTTGATAATATTGAAGTCAAAATAGGTCTTATTGGCTTACAAACATGCCTATGCAACAACATGGTATTTGAGGTAAACGTTTCACGCTTTTACTCTAAGTATGAAAATGTCTTCTAAAAAACTACATACAGCGAAGACGGAACTTATGGACATGGAGTGGAGTCCAATGACCCACCTAATTACCCACAATAATCATGTAATAAGTGCTTTTAAAGTAATTCTGATATGTAATAGCGCACATTACAAGTATAGAAAGATAAATTTTCTGGTTCTTTCCTCACTTTGGTATAAGGACGCGATGGGAATTAGATCTAGAGAACATGGTCAAGATGTCAAATAGAAAACTGGGAATTTCTACAAGTCTGGGTAATCTCTGTGAAGCATATCCGAACTATTGAACATGCCATGTGCATCTGTACAAACAATTGTTCACAAATATAAACCTTGTTAACCACAGAAACATTGCCACGTTCGGGACGTAAGTAAAAATTGACCGTCGTAGACTAAAGATTGGTGGTTAGAAAGGTTAGGATGAGCCCAGCAAGGTTAAAATTTGCCAGAGACCATCAAGACAAAGATGTAACCTTTTGGAAGCATGTCCAGTGGTCTGATGCGACAAAAATTGAGCTCTTTGGAACCAACGATATAAAAACATCCCTACAGTAAAGCTTCGAGGGCGTAGCGTCATGTTGTGGGGGTGTTTTGCCGCATTTAAAGCTGGCCAACTCAAAAAAGTTGACGGAATAATGCGAAAAGAGCAGTATCTTGAAATACTAAAGTGCACTCTAAATCCTCAACCAGAATGTTGAAGCTTGAAAAATACTACCAACTGAGCATTGTGCATAGCTCATTAAAATTTACCCAAAACGTTTAACTGCTGTGACCAACGAGTGAAAATGGCTATGCATCAAAATATTGATTCTGCCACGTCATCACTCACACTCTGAAGTCACGTGAGATAGCACAGCTGTCTGCCCGAGCAATCAGTGCGCGCCTGTCCTTGCTCGAGTACGGATGTCAGTTTTGTCAGTTAATACTGACAAAACATGGAAGAGACGCAAGCAAATCAACCTGAGCAATCGCATGATAATGCTATTGTTTCGGCCATTACTTCCATGAGTGAGCTTTTGGCTACTTCACTGTCCTCACTGAAGACAACGATGACAAATTCTTTTACTGAAATACAAAGCTCGTTGGAACAGTTCGCTGTTACCGATGTTGGCGATTTTTCGGATATCGAGTCATTAGATCATGGTGAAAGCTGTCGAAAACGACCTCGGATTGCCACGAAAGAATTACCCCAGCAATCTGGGGCCACTGCGCGAGACGAGCCACTAATGGCTGTCCCGCAGAGAGAGATTGATAAGCTGATAAGTCAGCCTTCTCTCACTGTCGAAGCCGAAACGCCTACAGATTCAAATTCTCTCGACATACCAGTGCTATCAGGCATTGCGAATGATTTGAAGTTGGAGCAAAAGAAAGCGCCAGCAATTAACGAACAACTTGCCAAGATAGTCCAAAGTTTAATGCGCGAAAAGCTGGACGATGAAGTCTTGACAGAAACGAAGACACGTTACCTTTTGCCGGAGAACTGTGATAGCTTGATCACAACAAAAGTTAACCATCTTATTTGGGATCAATTAAAACCCGAAACTCGTTCTTTCGATGTAAAATAACAGAAAGTTCAAGCGCATATTGTCAAAGGTGTAACGCCAATTGTTAACATCATTCAAGCGTTACTTCAAGCCAAAGACAAAATCCCCAGTGATGCATTAGATGTTCAGGGTCTCTTGAAAGCTGGCACTGATGCTATCGCATTGTTTGGTGCTGCTAATTATGAATTAAACATGCGCAGACTGGATAGTATTAAGCATATTTGAATGATGATTACCGACATCTTTGTTCGCCAACTGTCCGATTCACAGATTTCTTGTTTGGTGATGACTTTCCAAACAGCTCAAGGATTTAACCGAAGCAACAAAAGTTGGCAAAAAGCTCGCAAAAACAAGTTACAGACCCGACTACAACCGTCAGAGAAATTACAAACTGGGGCACAAGAGAGCATACCCTTTTGCTAATCGAAATGCACCTCAACGACCATTTCCTATCAACAAACATTTAAACTGGAAACGGCCCAGCCTCCAGAACTCAAGAGAAAGAGTCGAGGGGAGAAGGCAGACCAAGTAGGGCCATGCTGTAAATTTAATGGAGCTGAAACGACCCCAAATTTCGTTTTGGCCCCCTGAGGGCTAAAGCTGTTTTGGCCCTACCCAAAAGCCGTTCTGGCTTTCAAAGTCTGAAACGACATCCACAAGCCCATTTAGCTCTACAGATTAGCCAATTCGGCCCTGCCACTTGCCATGACGACTCTGTCATTTTCCAATTTAGCCCCTCGCATTTTAAATCGGCCCCATGGAGCGAAATAGCCCTCAGACCTAGACCTATTTCGGCTCCTTTAAAACGACCCTGATGGTGTACGTATCAGCTCTATATAATTGTCATTTTGGCCCATTCGAGTGATTCGACGCGCCACTTGCCATAACGACACTGTCATTTTCCAATTTAGCCCCTCGCATTTTAAATCGGCCCCATGGAGCGAAATAGCCCTCAGAGCTAGACCTATTTCAGCTCCTTTAAAACGACCCTGATGGTGTACGTATCAGCCCTATATAATTGTCATTTTGGCCCATTCGAGTAATTCGATGTGCCACTTGCCATAATGACGCTGTCATTTTCCAATATAGCCCATCGCATTTTAAATCGGCCCCATAGAGCAAAATAGCCCTCAGATTAAAGCGAATATAAGCGACCCTCAGCGTATTTTTTCAGTGTATTAACCCTATAAAATGTCATTCTCGCATTCGTTTGCAAATTGATCGACTCGATCTCCGTGTTAAATCGAGCCTGAACTTAGTGACCTGATACTTTATATAATAAATCGACTTATAAACATGTATATTAAACGTTTATTAATTTACAGATATTTTGACGCAAAGCGCGGTACTGTAATCGCGTGATATAGCGTTGACATGTAATGCGCATTTATAGAAGGTCCGATACGTTCTATGAGATTTAAACACACACAACATCCAAAATATAGGCTGAAATTTGTAATAATTATATTGTCACATTGCGAGATGCGTGTGCTGATCGACTGGCCGGTGTCCAATTACTGTATTGCAACGCGCAAAGCTTCTCGGGATAGTGTCACCACACCTCGGCATTCCTCGCGGCCATATTTTTCAAATTCATATTTGAATCGTTTACGTCAAACAAAATGCTTTTTAACCAAGCTAAAGAGTAATTTTCAAGAGGATCACATCGGAGATGGGTGCGTAACACTAAGGTGAGAATATAGTTATGTTTTATGTATAGATAAGGCCGATTTAAAATGAAATATTTCTCATCCTACGTTCATGAATATTTTGAGCATATGCGCCAGGATAAAATTTGAATTTGGCGCGACAATATTTGAAGTAAACGATGATGTTATTACATTATTTGTATACAAGGACTTACATAGTGACTCGGACTTGAAATTAGATTTTAATATCGAGATTAAGCCAACAGTGCGCCGATTTAAAATTTGCATTTGGCGCGACAAGCCGACTGTATTAGATTCCCAGATGCTTATTTATTAAACATGTATTAATAATACAAAGCACGCCCTGTGGCATAGCTTCAAATCACTCGACCTTCATTTAGTTTGCTTATTTTTATACTTCATATATTGGTATGGCAGTGTTCCACATTTCAGAATGCTGTATTTATACTGTATTTTTAAGACATGTAAATCAGTAAAATCACATAATAGTTTGTATTATAAAACTACACTACATGTATTATAATCTTAAAATATTACAATTGCTTGAACAGGTATATTTGTTATGGAAATATATTTTGAATTTGTATTTCTATGGTCTGTACTATGATATACATGGGCTACACAAGTCTTTGGGAACTTGCAGGGCTGTTGGGCAGAACAATTTCATGTTTTGGAACACAGTCCTAAACACGATGTGCAGGTGCGAAGATTTTGTGTAGGAACAGAACTGTACAGATTAGAAATCTGATTCTTGATATTCTTCCATACATGGAGCACAACACAACATGCATGATGCTTTCCATACATGCAGCACACAACATGCATGATTGAAAAAAAGTACCAATTTAAGTAAGATGAGAGAAATTCATGAACAACCACCCTATCCTCCATCTTCTGCTACAGATTTGTATATAGCTTTACATATTTCTTCGCCAGATTTCCAAATTTGCAGCTAGAGCTGGGAGCATTAAGAAATTGTCTATTTTATATATGACTTGATTTATCCTGACCACTTATTTAAGAAGCATTTATACAAATAATATAGAATACATGCAGTATATTGTATGAATCAACTTTGAATGAATCTTAATGATGGTAACAAACAGCATAACACTGACAAACCTGTGGCCCTTAATGGGTTCTCCATACATTGTATAAGTACAGTATTGTAAAATACATGAGCAATAAGCTGTTGTAAGATAATGTTATCCCTAAAGCCCACCACATGCAGAAAAGCCTCACGAAAAACTTAAAACTGTAGTAATTACTATAGGTTTTCACAGAAACATGTGAGGTGCATGTGCATACAGAATTGTCTATTTCTATATTTTCAACTTATATCACAAAGGAGATATATACAGAGAGTTCACTCAGGGGTACAAAGTGTGCCAAAATGTCAGCCGACTTCCGGTTTGGCCGCCATGTTGAAAGCAACCAAAATATCAGAAACTAATATGTCGGAATACGAAAGAGACCCACAAAAAGCGCTCTAACTTTTTCTTTTTTAACGCCGAACTCATGATATTTTGAAATGTTATAAAGAAACGGCTGTTCTATGATACAATTGTCAAAAAGAGGAGGAGAAGTTAATTTACTCGTGGAATTTGTTGTTATTTCCTATTGTTATACATCGCCTGATTAATTTGACCTCGGTTCTCGGCGAATAACGTTCTCGTTCTCCAACTAGAAGTTAAATAAATAGACATGTGTTGTGTCCTGTCGAGCTGAAAGGTAAAGGATTTCTTGGCTTTTGTAATTGGCCCAAGTCGCGCGCTGTAGTTTGATATAAAAAGTACTGCGATAAATTGCTGGAATATAACTGCTGTCTTACTTTGTTTGTAAACATATATTTGGAGGATAATATATCTTTACTTGAACCTTAAAGTCCTTTGGCTATGGCTTTACGAACTTGGTGCCAAAAGGCCTCCAGTGACCTTACCATGACCGTTCATTGATGTTAGAAAATGCTATAAGATCGACCAAGGAACGTTATTTACAGAACTGACAATAAGACTTTGATCCATCAGAGTCACTTCGAGTCGTTACGAAAATTCTAGTAGAAACTCGTAACCGTTAGTTTTTACGATTTTTTTAACTGTTTACTCTACAATAAAGGGAAAATAATCTAAAGATAAAAACTTTTCTGTTGCTCAAGTTAATGTACTATTTAGCATGGTCAAGTGTATTATTGTTGCTATCTTAGTTGTTAAAACTTGTCAATAATACATCAGGCATTAAACCTGTTATAATTGCAACAAAATGTGGCTCTGACTAATGCAAGTTTTGTACAAAGGAACTAAGTAAATGAAATTGGAGTATAATCTATCCTGGATTGGATACAAAAGATGCAGAGGCCCTGTGGAAAACCCCCCACATTAATTTGAACAATAGTGCTTGATCTTATCTTACAGACTTATATGATTTTTTTCTTTGTATTCAATTTTTTGTGCAACATCTGTTTATTATTAGTTGCCTTAGAATATGGCAGTTAATTTTTTGGTTGTTTCAAAATGCTGTGCAGACTTGTTGACTATTTTGATAAAATCAAATACAATTAGAAACTCCCAACCCTCAAGACTTTTATTTCTTTATTTTAGTTCTGTCATCCTTAGAGGAAAACTGGTCTTATATCTTTAGAATCTCTTATCCACAAAAATTCGGTATAACAATAACAAAAGTACAGCAAAAGACAAAAATAAAATTGAAAGTATTATTTAAAAAAAACCATGTTCCAAAAAAATATGACAACACAATGGTATTTTGAATTCTTTCATCTGTGTCTGGACACGCCCTGTCGAGGAAAGTAATTTTGACAAGAGGTAAACATATCTTTCATACATGTGCAGGTGTTAAATTCAGTGGTAAAATTCATTCATAAATAAATGGCTAGTTCAAAGTCTTTGGAGCATCAGAAACTAATATGGGGAACTTATATCTCCTGTTGTGTTCTCATGGTTCTGAAATTATAATGCTTTATGTCATTTAAATGTGTAAACAAATTACTGGTCATACTGAAATGGCTTCCTGTTACAGTGGAACTCTGTATTAGGGATGCTATTATGTCAATTAAATGAGTTTGTGTAAAAAAACTGGTCATATAACCAAACAATAAAATATGACTTTCAGACTCCTAAATGTAAAATTACAGCTGGGAAAAAGTTCTTTAACTATTGCCCTGTATCAATTTGGAATTCACTCTGCATTTCTGTCCAACTGAAAAACAATTATCATCTAGTACCTAGATTGCATTGTAATATATTTCTTTCGAACATTGAGCATTGCATGTATAGCATAACAATATAATCCTTGTATATAAATCATTTGTAAATGCGTTATGAAAAGCTGATGTTGATACAACAAAAATGTCTGTACATATTACAGACTGCCTAGTATACTGCACAAGTCAATAATTATATAAATTTAGGCTAAGTTTTAGTTACCAGTTATATAAAGTTTAGTAAACAAATTTCCGCCTGAATTTTTTCAATGACCAACTTTTGTTCAAGCTCAGTCGTATCACACTTGCAATTCAAAGCACATTTAGCAAATATTAAACATATTATACCTATCGAGTGACCTACGGATTTTTCGGGTCTCAAAACAGCAAATCGACAATGCGTTTAAAAAAGAACTTTAGCGTCATTAACAACGCTTCTATTGTAATAAAATGAATAATATACCTTTCTTTAGCACGTCCTGAAAATTTCAATGGCATGCAATGTAAAATACCGACGATATACTCATTTAAAGTCATAAGATATAAGTTCAGCCATATTAGTTTCTGATGTTTTGGTTGCTTTCAACATGGCGGCCAAGACACCGGAAGTTAAATGTGCGGCACAAAAACTTCAAAGGCTCCGACGTAAGTGAACTCTCTGTATATATCTCCTTTGTGCTTATATGATACCAATACTAAACTGATTGCACAAATAAACTGGACATCCTAAAAAGGAATATCTAAAAGTATAATTCAATTGTGTCATGGATGTTGAAGAGTTTAAACTATGGAGTCATCTAGCTGGTATTTGTGGGTATTTTAGTTGTTCTTTTCCTTTGCAAAATTTTAGCTCAAATCCCAACCTGGACAAAACATATTAAACTGCCCCATATGGTATACAGTATAACAGATGGTATGTACAATAATGTCTGATCTAAACTTTTACGTCTAAACAAATTTAACTTTTGCTAAGCATAGTTCATTACACAAAACAAACATATATTAAACCTTCAAGGTAAAATGCACCCCTTTCACTTGTAGGAAAGTTTGCTGTGATCTGGCAGGGTGTTGGGCTCAAGTTCTATTTTCTTTGTTGGGCAGTTAAGCATCAATGTGATGCAATTCCTGTGTAGGTAATAATCACAAACCCCTATACCTCACAGATTTTTTCTTATTGCATAATACGATACCTCCCGTAATACAGTACATGTAATCCCTATGGCTATGCCATCCACTGTGACGTTGTTAATACTGTATATATGTTAACAACATTTAATGTTAACATCTTTAGGAGTCTGAAAATCTTGACGCGTTTCTGGCACAGCCTCATCCTGTATAATTATTTATGGCAGTATGTTGGCATATTGGAATGTATATTCACAGCCATGTATTGGAGGACAACCATTTCGTACCATCACCAGTAATGCAGTGCGTGTTGATGCTCCCATTGTCTTGCTGGCAAGTTTGAATACCTGTATGTTGTACAGTATCACAGAGACAGTATGATCATGTACATGATTCTATTTGATGTACTTTTTTTCTTAAATTCAGTTGTCTGTGCTGTGTGCAACGAAATGTCGTCCAACGTTTTGCTGTTGCATCCACGAAAAAACCTTATATTGTTGATCTCAATGTAAATTTAGAGGCAAGTTATTAGCACACTTAACCATGCTTTGTACTTTATTATACATAATATAATACAGTATAACTCAATCAGAACATTTTTCAATTGACATTTTGTCTGCTTTTAATATATGTCTTAAAAAGAATATTATAACTGTGTTCGTATGATCCTTCTTAATTAAATGGTCTAGATTTTATGATATCACTGTTATATTGTAGAAACAGCGCTAGCAGGGCCATAGAATAAGAATACATAGAAGGGCCACTCGCGTCGGAGCCTTCGAAGTTTTTGAAGCCGCGCATGTCGCATTACGCGCGTTATTTAGCACTCAGCCAGTCAATTGCATTTTAAATTCAGCCCTATTAATTTCAAAAACGTCGCTATAGTGGAGCCAAAATGGCCCTCCATTTTAGGAGCCAAAACGGCTGTGACAACAGTACTTTTAGGGGCAGAATCGACTCTTTAAATTCAGCCCTATTTATTTCAAAACGTCTCTATAGTGGAGCTAAAATGGCCCTTTATTTTAGGAGCCGAAACGGCCCTTACAACAGTACTTTTAGGGGCGGAATCGACTTTTTAAATTCAGCCCTATCAATGTCAAAACGTCGCCACAGAAGAGCTAAAATGGCCCTCTATCTCAGGAGCTGAAATGGCTCCCAATATCAGTACTTTTTGGGGCTGATATGCCTCTGAATGAGAGCCAATTTGACTTTTTTCGTTTCCAAAATAGCCCCGATATTTTCCAAAACAGCGCCACCTAAAGACCAAAACGGCAGTGTCGTTTTCTATTTTGGCCCTTCACGAGAGTTAAAATGGCCCTATACTAGAAGAGCCGAATCGCCCCTCGGGGGCCACCGCCTCATAGGTGCTGTTTTGACCCCAAAAAAAGACCTATTTTGCGGTCAACGTTTTGGCCCCAATTTTGGGGACCCTCTAGTGAGGTTAGTATGAATACTTCTCAATTTCAAGCCGTTAATTTAAAAAATTATATAGATGTGTGGCAGACAGCAACCGATGATCTAGATGTTTTAGACTGGGTTGTGCATTGTCATATAAAGTTCATTAATAATGAACTTCCAATTCAGACTGAGATGCCGCGTGCTATAAGATTTAATGAAAAGGAGTCCATTATTATTGATAAGGAAATTGCAAAGCTCCTTGCAAAAGGTGTTCTTGTTCATTCCCAGCATGAACCAGGGGAGTTCATATCTCCTATCTTTTTACGGCTTAAGAAAAATGCGATTGATTATAGAATGATTCTCAACTTAAAAGAGCTTAATAGCTTTGTTGAGTATGAACACTTTAAAATGGAATCACTTCGTTCTGTAACAGACATGATGACTCCCAATTGTTATATGGCATCAATCGATATAAAGGATGCCTACTATACTGTGCCAACAGCATTAAAGCACCAGAAATTTTTAAAATTTGCATGGCGGGATACGTTGTATCAATATACTTGTTTACCAAATGGCTTATCATCAGCACCCCGAATTTTTAGTAAGCTTATGAAACCTGTGTTCCAAACGTTGAGGAAACAAGGGCATATGTCATCCTCATATATAGATGATTGTTACCTTCAAGGAGAAACCTATAATGAATGTGCTGACCATGTAGACGTTTCTACATCTCGTCTTAAACAATTAGGGTTTTTCCCCCATGAAGAAAAATCACAAATGGTTCCAACACAGCAGATTACTTACTTGGAGTTTGAACTTAACTCGATTACAACGACTGTTACGCTGACAAAAGAAAGGGCCACAAATATTAAACAAAAGTGTGCGACTATTCTTGCTGCAAAACAGGTTACCATTCTTAAATTAGCGCACGTAATAGGCCACTTGGTCTCTAGCTTCCCAGGGGTCGAGCACGGTTCCCTTTACTACAGAAGTTTAGAGCACGAAAAAACAACCTCTTTAGCAAACCATCATGGGCACTATGATGCCCAAATAACCCTTTCCGCTGACTCTGTTTCAGATTTACATTGGTGGGTTAATAATGTTGAAACGGCTACAAAACAAATCTCTCACGGTGAACCGCGTGTTTTTTATACAAACTGACGCATCCACCCATGGATGGGGCGGCGTTCGCGACGGTAATAGGACTGGTGGGAGATGGAAGCCAGAAGAAGTTAACTCACATATAAACTACTTGGAATTATTAGCAATTTTGCTTACTTTGAAAGCATTATGTCATGATTGTAAAAATAAACACATACGAGTACAGTGTGATAACACTACAGCAGTTTGTTATATAAACAATGCGGGCGGGTCTAAATCCAACAACTAAACACATATGGGAATTTTGCATTCACCAACAAATATGGTTGAGTGCCGCTCACTTACCAGGCTGCAAAAATACAGATGCCGAACTTGCATCACGGCATTTTAACGACCGGACTGAATGGATGCTTGATCACCGCATATTTGAACAGGTCGCTACTAAGTTTGGGTATCCCACAATTGACCTATTTGCCTCGCGTTTAAACAACCAGAGTCCAAACTATGTATCATGGAGACCAGAACCAGGTGCCCAACATGTAAATGCATTTTCTGTTAATTGGCATAATTTTTTCTTTTATGCTTTCCCGCCATTTAGTGTAATAGGACGCTGTTTAGAGAAAATACAACACAATCAAGCCGAAGGGATCCTGATTGTACCATTATGGCCAAGTCAAAGTTGGTATCCCAAGCTACTCAGACTTTTGGCAAACCTTCCAGCTGTGATTCCAGCGAAGGACAACTTACTCAAAATGCCAGCCACTCAGAAGTTACACCCGTTACGAAAGAAACTGACGTTGTTAGCATGTCATTTATGCGGCGACTTTACCAAAACAAAGGCTTTTCTCAACAAGCTACAAATATCATCCTCAACTCTCTGCGAGAATCCTCGCATCAACAGTACGCAACATATATTAGTAAGTGGCTATTATTCTGTTCTAAAAGAGAGATTAATCCCGCCCGTTTGTCCATCTGTAACTATGGCGGTAGAATCTTTGACAGAACTTTATGACCTCGGACTTGGTTATAGCAGTATTAATACAGCCATGCTCTTTCAGCGATTTTGGAATGTCCAAGTTCTAGTAACAGCACGTTTGGTCAGTCTGTTGACGTAAAACGGTTTACGAAGGGCATTTTTCAAAGCAGACCTGCCCTTCCAAGATATAACAAAACTTGGGATGTTCAAACATTGCTTCAGTATCTATTATCCATGAAGGACACAAAAGATCTTACTCTAAAGGAGCTTACTCTGAAACTTGTAATTTTAGCTGCCTTAACTATAGTTCAACGCGGACAATCATTGCATTTAATGGATACCGCCAACATGGTACACGAGCACAATTCGCTCGTTTTTCTGTTAGGCAGTGCTATCAAACAGACAAAACCAGGGAGATCTTCATCTGAACTGACAATAAAATTGACAACTTACCCTCCTGATGAGAAACTTTGTGTTGTTCGCACTTGCTTAATCTATTTAGAAAAAACTAAGCCCTTACGAGGTATTGAAACTCAGCTTTTTATTACCCATCAAAAACCTCTTAAGAAAGCTAGTCGGGACACTATTAGACGCTGGATTAAACAGATTATGGCAACTGCCGGAATAGATGTAACAGTTTTCAAATCACATAGTGTGCGAGCCGCTGCAACGTCCAAGGCAAAGTTAAACAATGCATCTACTTCAGATATCATGAAAGCAGCTGGGTGGACATCCGCTGCGACATTTGCAAAGTATTATGATAAACCTATAGACCTTGCAGAACCTTTATCGGTTAGTGTGTTAAAGTAGCAAAGATACGATATGATCTATTATAACTGTTATCAAATATTGCTAGAATAATCCGTCGTGTGCAATCAGTTGCTTCAAACATCTCACGTGACTTCACAGTGTGAGTGATGACGTGGCAGAGTCGAAAATTAAGCGAGACTTACCTGTAAGTCGGTGGTTGATTGGGATTCTGCCATGTCATCAGGAGCACAAGAAGTCACGCCCAAAACCCAATCATTAAAC
This sequence comes from Muricea muricata, assembly GCA_963855995.1. Classification (NCBI taxonomy): domain Eukaryota; kingdom Metazoa; phylum Cnidaria; class Anthozoa; order Malacalcyonacea; family Plexauridae; genus Muricea; species Muricea muricata. Next base: position 96,658,219 of record OY979716.1, on the reverse strand, counting down.
ATCCCCACCCATGCAGTAAATTTCTTTTTGTATTGCATGGTACGTTACAGTTGGGTGTCATAATACTTCTGTTTAACCAATATATTCAGAAAAAAATTTCTTAGTGTCCACTCACTCGTCGACACAGATGGATCATATCATTGCTCTGCTTGCACACTCAATGCTTCCAATACGGATTGCTCGGGCAGACAGCTGTGCTATCTCACGTGACTTCTTGTGCTCCTGAGGACATGGCAGAATCCCAATCAACCATCGACTTACAGGTAAGTCTCGCTTAATTTTCGATTAAAAATAATTATGTAAATTTTTTACCCATAGGGAATTGTTATGAAAACAATTAACTACCAATGTCGCAATAGTTTATGTGACAATATAAAATGACAATTACAATCAGCATGCTTTCATTAACATTTCATGCAAAAGTTGTTGTGTTATAATGATTCATAATTACCAAAATTTTTGTTTTATTTCTTCTACTCAATTGTATGTATACTTTTGCACTCAACTGTACTGTCCATTCCCAGCATGAATGTTCGTTGATGAGTCTTTAAGAATCAACATGCTTGCGTTTAATCTACAGAAGTAAGCCTAATAAATGTGCCGTGACAGCGACAAAACTTACGGGAAAAAGATCGAATGGCAAAAGTGAGGAAACCTGTGGGGAAAGTAAAGAGATTGGATTACCTGTCAACCAAATAGCTTAAGTACAGTGACAAATTAACGTTGCTGCAGCTTGTAGCGGTGTAATATAGTACCAGGTCTCCGCATTTCAGGACTGACTTATTATTTTTTGAAGCAATTCTAACTCTTTAGCTCGATCGGCACCACCGTTAATAAAATAAGATGCTTATCTCAACTGAGAGAACACAAGTTCAAATTTAATTCATGTCCTAGAAATGTCGTTTTAAGCAAATTGACTGCCGGCATGCATGTGTTTTGTTTCAACGCAAGTACTTAACTATGAGACAGAACCAGTCAACGTTTCTCAGAAAGACATTTAAAAAAAGGCATTATAATAATTAAATGATTCAAATGTTTTAATACCGTATTCTTAATTTGTGCACAACTGTCAACATTATAGTTTTGCAAGCCAGATGGATTAATCAATAACGGAACAAAATTATCGGACTGTCCGCGTATTTGCATTAAATATATGCTTCATTAATAATTCAAACCGAAAAATAACTAAAATGATGAAAAATAAAAGTCGCCCTTTGAAACAGAAGTCTTTGGGCACACTAACACGTAAAAGTACTTTAAAAGAATAATTATCAGGGACCGTTCGTACTTTATGGAGGAGGCTGATGCCAGGGATCACGAAAAAAATTGACCTTAAAGGCCGGTGGGGAGGGGAAGGGGTTGCACAAAAACATAACATGCCCGATGTCCATAAAATATGAACGGTCCCTTAATGATCGCATTCATAGAGTTCACCCAAAGTTATCTTGGTAGTACTAATTAATAAAGTATTTATTTGATTTATCAAGCTCCACACGAATGGATTTAAAAAATGGTCTCAAAAACTACTGCGCAAAACTCGCCTAACATTTTTGGTTCTTTAGCTAGTAACGTATGGATGTTTCATATACTACATGTGCATGCAGTAGGCAAAGGTGCAAGTGGGAAATGGAATTAAGTAACGAAAATTTCACATGTACAATATGGATAATACCAGTACATCTTTGAAACTCGAAATACTCGCACAGCACTATACAGTGCAATTTGAGAGAGGTTGTACTGAATTTCCCAGGGCTACTGGGCGTACCCACTGTAACGAATTCAAACCTTTATTTTAGACACGTAACTCCTACGGCAGTTTTAAATTTTCTTGGAAAAATTTCCATGCTGTTACTTTACAGAAAATATTTCCATACCATAACTAAAGCTTCATGCACAATTTCCCACGCACAAATAGTATGTAAGCGTAACTTAAAAGTATGTAAAGAGAGCTTCAGGCCTTGGTTATTATATGAAATTAATAACTTAGCTTCAAAAGTCGAAGTTTTGTGTCACTTTTAAATACAGTGTGTCAATTAGAACTGCAATTAAATATATTTATTATGATGCTCGAAATAATTATGAACGAGAAAATATACAATTCACATACGACATATTCATAATAGTATAGTTATTAAAAATCATCTAAAAGTCTCGCTAGTTGTTTCGGCGGTTATAACCTATCATCACACATTATAAGAAGTATAAGACGGTAGCGACGAAGTAAGATATTTTGGTACGGAGTAAGATATAATCAAGGCAATTTTTCAAAAGGAGAAGTTCTTGCAAGAAACATTATTCAATAATGAAATTTAAATAAAGAGCGAGATTATACCTTGTGGTCTTTGGATTAGTACATATAAAATTCCAATTTGAATCTTATTATACTCTTCGATCTTTCAATTTGCGTAAGATTTAAATTTGAATAATACTTTTTTCATATAATAAGTTATATTTGAATGCCATGTTATTCCTTGATATCGTAATTTGACTGAGTCCAATTTGAATTTTATCCCATTCTTTAGGATTCTCATTTGTAAGACTCAATTAACATAACAAGCGAAGCGTCTCAGTGTATTCGCCGACGCGAAGCATTCAATAACTCAAGTGCAATAGTCGTACTTTGTTGATTAAATATGGCAGAAAATAGCACTACGACCATTGTACATGTGGGCCATGAATTTACCTCCAAAATAATAGCGCTTTGCACTGCGATTATAACAATCTGCATCCTTGGAGTGGCTTCAAATTTTTTTCTTTTATTTGCTTTCATTAAAGATCCTCTAAAATGTTTTAGAAATTCAGGAACCTATTTTGTAATGAATCTTTCAGTCTCCGATTGTCTGGCGTCTTCTAATGCTCCTTTTTATCTTACAAATGAATATGGTTTACCAACAACTACAACATCGCGTTTGATTATTGAACATCTAGCATTTTGGTTCGGGTGTGTCTCGTTTGTATTGATCACGTCGATATCGGTTGATCGCTTTTTCATGGTCGCTTACCCGATAAAACACCGTATTTTGATGAAAGGAAAACTTATTATCCTGTGGTTAGGAGCAATTTGGCTAGTCAGCTGTCTATTTTCTGTATCACTGGACTATATTCATGTGAATGCCAGAAGCGTTGGATACATTTTAGGTGTTATCATAATCCTACCTTCAACAGTTATGTACTCGTTAACATATTACAAATTGAAAAAGCAGTCGAGAAACTTAGCTGTGGTAAGTTCAACTGAAAGTCGTGCCCAAGAGATACGAATCCTTAAAGAAAAGCGATTTTTAAAGACTATAATCATTATAGCATTTATCGCTTTCAGCTCAATAATTCCATCCATCATGGTATTTTCTCTTGGTTATGATTCCTCGAGTGTCTTCCAGAAACACAGTTTGACGAATGAAGTTATTGGCACAGCATCTCTTTTAATTATTTACATAAACTGTGCAGTGAATCCATTAATTTACGTTCTGCGTTTGCCAAACTATCGCAAAACATTTTGCTTGCTCTATTGCAGACGAAGAACAGTTTCTAGTTGAGTTCAGGTTCTTCTTAACAAATCGCAAACTGCATCCAAATGAAGTGCAATCCGAAATGACTTCGGAACTCAGGAACACATCAATAAACAGCAATAGCGCAAAACAACGGAGCGATAAAGCGAAACAACGAAACGAAACAGCAAAATATAATTGAATAAAAAAAGCGAAACTAGGAATACAATGAAGGTCAAAGCGAAACGAAGAAATGTATTTCATTCTTTGGTTTCATTATTTTGCTTTTCATTTCGTTGTTTCGCTGTTTCGTTTTTAGTAATGTCTCTGAACCCCATACGCGAAGCTAGTGCGACAATTTGATCATCTTATGCCAGTTTCAACATCATTATCATCATTAATTTCTTTAGAAATTTATTGTTTTCAATGAACACATGCCAAGATATTTCCATGCATGCCAGAACTAAATCAACTGGCTGACTACGTTACTAGCACTGGCTGAAATATGAGAAAATATAACACAGTTAGTCATTTTAAAAAACAGATCAAGCGTGGCCGTGAACCAAGCCCAGCCAAATGTCAAATTTCCTTCCAAATTTCTAATAATCATTTACTTTGTACAAGTTGTTTGTTTTTGGTAGTCTTTTCAATATCTATAACACCCAATATAAGGCACGTAATTTCTGTCTCTCAAAACATTGCCTCATTGTGCACAACTGAACCGAACAAAAAATAACGGTCTGAAATGTTCTGCGAGTTTTGTCGCGTATCAGTTTTGTCCAAAAAGGCTGTATGGGCGCAGCTTGAGGCCCGAGATCATAATATGTCCGGGATCGTGACTGGACTTGTCAATGTGCGTAATTGGAATAATTATATGCAGTATTATAGAGTCTGATGAAGTATGAAATGTATAAGGTACTTATGAGTTCATTAATTTATCTTCTTACAAATAAAAAGTGTTTTAGGGGGACGTAAGTATTTTCAATGCTGAGGTAGGTGAAATTTTGTTTCACTGAAAGAAAAATTTGGGGGGAAAATTTCCCCAAAATGTTCTCAAAACGATGACCGCTCTCTTCTTTTGTTGACTTTGAGTAGATAACACAGTAAGTGATTCTCATTATCGTTTAAAATTTTTTGCCAAAAAGGAACGCTTTCAAATACTCGTATTGCATGTAATTATTTTTCAAACGTATATATTTCCGTCAATTTCAAATCATTATTCTCTTGATGAATTGTCGGCGGCATGCGTTTGATTTATGGGCCGAATTAATTCTGTTGTGCAGCTGAATTTTAAAAATTCTAATTTTCCTTAAATTTTAATGGAAAGTTGTCGAGGTTTTTTTTTTACATTGCTTAATTAAAACATGTTTAATATAGTTTAGAGCAATAAAGATGGATCGAAAAATGGAACTATATGACATATAATCACCTAGGCTTAATAACAGAGACGAACTAAAATGACTGTGATGACAGATAACAAAAAGGAAAAGCTGTTAAAACACTGACATTCGGTCGCGCAAAAGATTCGAATTTGTGTTCTTGTTGGAAGATCAGTTGAGTTAATATGACACAAAGTAACAGCACGACCAACGTCAGCTACGAATTTACGCTGACTTGCAATAATGTTTATTCTTGGAGTGGTTTCAAATCTATTACTTCTGTTCGCATTCATTAAAGATCCTTTAAAATGCTTCAGAAACTGAGCAACATATCTTGTGATGAATCTTTCGCTTTCCGATTGCCTAATATGTCTGATTTCTCCATTTTATATGGAGATAGGTAGCAAGATATCAACAACCATTTCTCCTTTGATGACTATTGAAGTTCTAGCATAGTGTTTCGGAACCGCTTCATATATATCAATCACTTCAGTATCGGTTGGTCGTTTTCTTATGGTGGCTTATCCGATAAAGCATCGCATTTTAATGGAAGGAAAACTTATAACACTGTGGTTAGCCGCTATTTGGATAGTAAGCGGTCTCATCTCGGTGTTGCCAGAAGTCCACATTCATGGTAGAAATATAGTACAAAATTTTGATGTATTCATCATTGATGTATTTTGATGTCACACTATCAGCAATTATGTACTCGTCTACATATTACAAGTTAAAAAAAAAAAACAGTCGAAAGACTTATGTGTAATAAGTTCGAATGAAAGTCGTGCACAAGAGATACGAATTCTTAAACAGAAGCGATTTTTGAACACGATTATCATTATAGCATGCATCTCTTTCGGTTGTACAGTTTCTTATATCATATTTTATCTTAACTATGAATCACTGAGTCTCTCGGAAGAGAACGTGGCTTCTGAAGTGTGTTTTAGCACACGGGACAGCGTGTGTTTTTATTCTTTACATAAACAATGCAGGGAATCCATTCATTTACATTTTTCGTTTGAAGAACTATAGCAAATCGTTTTGCTTGCTTTATTGCAGAATTGCTTCTGGCTGCTGACTTCAGGATTTTGTTAATAAATCGAGGTATGTTTACAACAATGAGAATCAGTCAGCAAAATGAATGGCGAATTACAGTCAGTTGAGTAACTTTGTATCACCGCCTCCCTAGCTTGCCCTCCCGAATATCTGTTAAGGTGTCCCAGTACGAGTGTCACAAACACGTGTCAGGCGCCGTTAGCTCTATGTGCGGGAGCGCATTGCCGTCTCTAAACATCTTTTAATTAATTCTAATGCACACGTACCCACGGTAGTTACGCCACTAACTAGAGTCAGAAAGCAAGTTATATAGTTTTTCAACATTTCATAGTGATTGAAGACACAACTTAAGGAATTACATTTCTCAACCCATTATATTTCAACTCATTATCTGATTTTTTAAATTCTGACATGTGATGTCTGTAATTAGTTGAAGGAATATAATGACGTACACTTAACTTTGTAATTTGAATAAAGCATGGTTCTGTTTAAACTAGTGATGGTTTTTCTCCAATTCTTCATCAGTGATTTTCTCTTCATGATGTTCACATACTGCGCCGAACGTCAATTAGAGGGAGGGGGGTATACTCCCATATTAATATTCTGCCCGACGAGTTTCTTTTCAAATTAATTGAGCAATTTGAATTTGGAAGAAACGCGTCAAGCAGAACGCAAATATATGAATACACAGCCCCTGCTAATTAACGTTCTAGCTGTGACATTGTTCACATACAAAGTACGCAATCCCTCAACTTTAGAAATGTGAAGTAATTGACGGTATGAATTAATAGAACTGTATAGCGCATTTCAGTAATGTACGATGTTCATATACCAACTAAGAGTTGGGAATATCAACCATTTTATAATATGACGTTAAACTGTACTACGCGTCTCAGTGATTCCTTGATGTTCACATATCTTCCCTTACCTAGTTGGGAAGATCAATCATCTCATGAGATGAATAATTACCTTTATTATTTATTGAAAATATTTTAAGAGTTTTGATTGGTTAAGAGCTAAATGGGAAATCGTCATATCCGCCTGGTAGTTGTCCAAATTTGGGTTTGGAAATAAAAATACGAAATTATGAGTCATTTCGTGGTATATTGAAAACAAATATGCGACATCATCACTCATTTCGTCGTATACATTGATGTTTTATACCTCGGGTTGTGATATCTGCCTCAGCCTTTGGCTTCGGCAAATAACACAAACCTCTGCCTTAATAATTCCCCATATCCTGCTCGACCTCATTCAAGAATTGTTTAATATGACGCGTCACGCGTCTTAGTTATCCCATGATGTTCACATATAAACTTAGGCATCTCCCTTATATATGCTTGACAAAGTCAACTACCCACACAATGACGTAAATAGTTCTATACAGACCTTGTTATAATTGCGGTCATCGAGAACAACTGTGACGAAGCTGCAAGTGAAGCTAGTGAGGTCCGAATGGAAGCGGTAAAAAAGATGGTAAGCTAGAAATCATCGATTGCAAATCTAGAATCCCGCTACGCTGTGGCAGAGAAGTATAGTCACAGTTATTCTGGTTCTTCACAGTTATTCAATTATTCATTGGTGTTTTACAAAGGCGAAGGTGTTAAAAAAATCCGGGCCACTTCAAAGAAAAGCATTCGCGATTGCGAAAATCCTTTTTGATCAATGAGACTGTTGGGTAGCGTAATTCATTGAAGCTTTAGCTTCGAAGTTTCCGAGACATTCTGATGAGGAATAACAAACATTAAACAGAACAATTTAAGACAGCTTGAGCAAGCAATCCAAGACCCCTTTTGCAAATTTTTGATAGGTTTTTACTCAAATTAACAACACTCTAAAAGTATACTCTGGTTCGATCGGTAGATAACCGGAAAACGTTTTGTGTCAGAATAATTAATTGGTGGCATTAATTCGTCTTATTTGGAAAACTTTGAATGTATGAAAAGCGGCCTGGTTTGCCCGTCCACCTTCGTGGATAGACGTTTGGGTGTTCTGCTCATCAAGAAACTTTCCCCCTCCCCCCTGCTTGAATACTGCATGAAACTGATACCGAAAATACCTATAATGGAAGATCATACTTTTGAAAGACAATAAGTGAATTTGTTATATAGCTAGTGCTGAAACTCTAAATGTGATCGGCTGATTTGTGGTCACGTGGCTTCAGATAAATGCAATGTATCCCTTGAGAAATAAGGGAAAAATTATTGACTGGCTACGTACATAAATAAACAAAATAGCGGCAAAACAAGCAAATTTGAATAATGGATTTTTGTGTTGAAATAAGCAACAGGATATGTTGCTGCAGCAGCTTAATTAAGTAAGTTTCTTTTGATTTTAAACTCATTTGCACTAGAAATTTTTGACTTTTTGGCATGAAATACAATTATCGTATGAATGTTGTTAATTTTTCTTTCGTCACTATACAACAAAACACTTAATGTCTTTTTCCTCGGGAAATAGTTAGTTTTGTTTTCCCTCGAGTCTAAATGTTTCCCTCGACTTCGTCTCTAAAAACATTGAGATTCTCGGGAAAACAAAACAAGCTATTTCACTCGCGAGGAGACATTAAATGTATATAGGTAAACTGTATTCGATGGAAACGCGCGCTCTTGCGTGCTTGAAATGAGATCATCAATCGTGAGCAATTTTATTGGATCGCTGTATACTAATTACTTGACGTAATCAATGCACGCTCCTCATTATTGATTGACACTGCAAGCCGACTAGTCGTGTTTGCAGTAGTTGCGTTCGAAAACGATATTTCTCAAAGCGATTTTGGAAAGCGAGTACACAATTTTGTGGTTTTGACTGAATGGGTAACACATTGAGTCGTTGCCTTGGTTGCGTTGGCCGACCCGCCGTGGAAACCGCGCGCGCAAAGGAACATCAAGTATCGGCGAAATTCAACCAAAATACCAGAAAACTGAAAAGGAAAGATGTTTACATCAAAGTGGAATCTACAACTACTGTGAGTAATAAACTTTTTGTTTGATAAACTGTTTTTCTTGTTTTACGTTTCTCGACACGATTAAACGACTTTGATTTCATTTTGAGTGCTTTTGGATTCGACGGAATTAAAAGCACTCAAATAAAGCCATCAACATTTTCCCTATTCCAAGTTCTATATATAACAATTTTTACAATGTATAACAGTCAAGTTCTATGTTTATTATTATTGTCTCAGCGAAGAAAATTCCTAAAGCGCCATTAAAAATACCTTACATAATCATATATTTCATTTAATGTTGTTTTTACTTTCTATTATTTACAATGCGATGCTAAGCAACCAATTTCCAATTATGACATCACCGCATGCATGCGCTTATGTAATTAGTTCAACATCGATCCAGTTTACTTCTGTGTATGCAGTCAGTTTGTTATGGTCTTTCGCTGTCTACACGCGTAAAAATCATCATGTTGTTGCAAGCTGTCAACAAGTTGTTCAACGCCTGTTGAGATCAGGATGTAGCAATGTTGTTGGGGCGGCATTCAACAACCCAGGTTATCAATTTGTTCCCGGTTGTTAGAACAATGCTGTTCCCGATTGTTAGAACAATGCTGTTCCAGGTTGTTCAAACAACAGTACTGTTTCTGGTTGATGACACAATACTGTTCCTGGTTGTTGAAACAACAGTGCTGTTCTCGGTTGTTGGAACAGTACTGTTCCCGGTTGATGAATCAATACTGTTCCTGGTTGTTCAAACAACAGTACTGTTTTCGGTTGTCAGAACAATGCTGTTCCCGGTTGATGACACAATACTGTTCCTGGTTGTTCAAACAACAGTGCTTTTCTCGGTTGTTGGAACGATGCTGTTCCCGGTTGATGACTCAACAAGCATAAACAATGCTGTTAGAACAACTAAAATCAACATGATAACAGTAGTTTTTTTTGCTGACAACAACTTTGGAAATCAAGCTTGCATATCATATTGACTAAACCATAAAGAAAAACACAGGAAATAAATGAATTGCTTTATATTATTTTATCCGCCTTACAGTGTATACTCGTATACATTTGTCATTTACATTTTCATTATGTAAAAATAGCATTACGCCATCTAAAACTACGATCTATTATTAAAAACATTAACATTAAAAACCGTTAAGAACCATTTTATTATCAGCAGGCTAGCCAAAACATTGTCGTCTGTTAGCACAGTCGTCTTCTTTAGTCGACGCTGTCGATTTTTTAGTATGTTCCTCCATATAATGTCAATATTTCACTTGCGTAGGATAGTCAAGTCCAAGATCACTTTTAATTCCTTAAAATTCTACAGAGAAATTTCAAATAGAATTATTAATCTCAGTGGATAGTATTGTAAAGTTTGAATCTTTTCTAGCTAAGTATTTTATATTTTAGTCAAGTATATCATATATATTGACGCAGAAATTTATTTTACAAATGCATGCATTATCAAAACTGCTCAAAAAACAACAAAAGTACTGAAACGACCGGCTTTTCGCAAATGCTCTCAACACTATTAGAGCTATTCTAACTTGTACACGTTTTAAATAAAGAACACGTTGAGATGACAATTACCTTATGTATGGTGCAGTCGTGCCACATGCGAGCTTGACTTTTCTTCGTCGTTTTCGCTGGGATACTGCTAAATGTCTTTATAAATATTCAAAACACGAAATGTCTTTTCGCCTATAAAAATGGTAAGAAACATGGTTAAAATGTCATTTTTAGTGTAAACTCCCATCATAGACAATCCAGAAGACAGGGACTGGAAACGCCAGCTACAATTTTGATGACGAATTGGGACATCCGTGATGTGCCTGTCACGTAGCAATTACTTAGTTACCACAGTAACAAGTTTTAAAATTAGGATTAAAAACAAAGGCAAATGCACGCAGTTTATAGAAACTATACCTTTAAAAAAACGTATTTTCAGAGTTTAGGGACACTATTCGTTGAGTGGCTATACTAGCAAAGGTAGGTATATTCAAATTTTCATGTATTTATGTTTTATAGTGATGTTAAATGTACAAGTTGGATGGTGCTGTCGCGAAAATCGCGTACACAGCAACAATTTCAAAACATGCTGCCAAAACTAACCCTGTAACATAAAACTAAACAAGCTATCTCTTTGGAGAAGAAGTTATTTCAAATGATAAGATTGTGATCTATCGAATAGGCTATTTTTTATGTGAATTTGGTATTTTATTCGCCAAAAAATGTTCACTGGATTGAACGGGCAAAATTGAGAATGTAGCAAGCCTGTAATGTTTGTTGTCAATGCTTGCTGACAAAACTGACCCTGTAACATAAAATTAAACCTGCTTTGTTGGTAGGAATAAAGATTTTTCAAATCACAAGATTGTAAGCTATCGAATAGGCTAATTTTTTTAGTCAGTTAGGTCTTTTATGCGGCCAAAACTGTTCATTGAATGTGAGGGGTCAAATTACAAATGTAACAAGACGGCAATCAATTGTAGTATTTATACTTTGGAAGTTTGTTGACAAAACTAACCCTGCTAGCGAAAACTAAAATAATTTTATGCTTCGTGTTTAAAATATTCGTAATCACAATACTGTAAGCTATCGAATAGGCTAATTTTTAAGTCAGTTTGGTCTTTTATTCGGCCAAAACTGTTCATTGAATGTGAGGGGTCAAATTACAAATGTAACCATAAGTAGCCCAGAGAACGCTGCGTGTTTTTATTCGCGTGGCGCTCATCGAATAAAAGACCAAACTGACTTAAAAATTAGCCTATTCGATAGCTTACAGTATTGTGATTACGAATATTTTAAACACAAAGTATAAAATTGTTTTAGTTTTCGCTAACAGGGTTAGTTTTGTCAACAAACTTCCAAATTATAAATACTACAATTGATTGCCGTCTTGTTACATTTGTAATTTGACCCCTCACATTCAATGAACAGTTTTGGCCGCATAAAAGACCTAACTGACTAAAAAAATTAGCCTATTCGATAGCTTACAATCTTGTGATTTGAAAAATCTTTATTCCTATTAACAAAGCAGGTTTAGTTTTATGTTACAGGGTCAGTTTTGTCAGCAAGCATTGACAACAAACATTACAGGCTTGTTACATTCTCAATTTTGCCCGTCAAATCCTGTAAACATTTTTTGGCGAAAAAAATACCAAATTCACATAAAAAATAGCCTATTCGATAGATCACAATCTGATCATTTGAAATAACTTCCTCTCCAAAGAGAAAGCTTGTTTAGTTTTATGTTACAGGGTTAGTTTTGGCAGTATGTTTTGAAATTGTTGCTGTGTGCGCGATTTTCGCGACAGCACCATCCAATTTGTACATTTAACATCACTATAAAACATAAATACATGAAAATTGGAATATTCCTACCTTTGCTAGTATAGCCACTCAACGAGTAGTGTCCCAAAATTCTGAAAATGCGTTTTTTAAAGGTATAATTTCAATAAACTGCGCGCATTTGCCTTTGTTTTTAATCCTAATTTTAAAACTTGTTACTGTGGTAACAAAGTAATTGCTACGTGACAGGCACATCACGGATGTCATCAAAATTTTAGCTGGCGTTTCCAGTCCCTGTCTTCTGGATTGTCTATGCTCCCATCTATATACCAAGTAAAGAACTATACTTTAACTGTACCTCTATTTTTTCGCTTCAATCTCTATTCAACCTTTCAAAGACTTGACATCTTCTGTTGTTTTTTTTAAATATATCTTTCTTGCTGTTGCTTGCTGTTTGTAATGACGAATACGGTCTGATCTTGATTTGATTGGTTGTTAGATTGTTCTTGAATTTTAAAAGCCAATCAAATGCTGTATCGACTGTTCGTGACAATTTATCATTAACAAAAATAAATAAAGTCACTGCAGCGAAAATTTAATTTTAGTGCCGCTTTATTTTAAATATCAAGAATAGTTTTTCTTACGTATTTTTAACATTTTCCAACCAATGTTCGAGGATAGATTTCAATTATTTTACGCTAACGACTGTTATAATGCTCTTATATATAAATACAGGCTATAGCTTTGACAAGACTTGTTATTCACAAGCAAGTTTTTTCAGTAACTTGCAGAAAGGCTGCATTAAAATATTAAATCGCATCAAGTCTGATTTTCACTGCAAATTTGCAGCAACTTATATATTATTCAATTTGCAGCAAGATTCTCTTGTATCAGCACTGATGCTTTCAACAAACATGCTGCAATTTGTGGTTTCAGTTTTGCAGCAAGTCTGTGATGTCAACTTGCAGCAAATCTGAAAAAATCAACTTGCAGCAAGTCTGATTTTTGCAACTTGCATCAGCATTGATGCGTTCAACCGACTTGCTGCAAGTTGCTGTACGACAGACTTGTCAAGACTTGATACCCACATGCAAGCTTGCTGCAAGTTGTTGTAACAACTTGCAGCAAGTCTGCAAATATCAATTTGCAGCAAGTCTGATGGTCACAGACTTGCTGCAACTTCATGAAGTCAACAGGCTTGCTGCAACTTGAGGACAACTTGCAGCAAGCCGGTAAAGTCCACAACTTGCAGCACGTCTGTGGCGTTTCTGGCTGTGTAATGCCTAACAATATTGTTCTGACAACATTTAACATCTTTGTTTCATCAGTATTGTTGAGCCTTGTTCCAACAGCATCGAACAGCATTGTTTATCCATCAAGTCGGAACAGTATTGTTACAACAATATTGTCGAGGCATGATAAAACAACAATGCCTAACAATATTGTCCTGACAACATTTAACATCTTCGTTTTATCAGTATTGTTGAGCCTTGTTCCAACAGCATCGAACAGCATTGTGCATCCATCAAGTCCGAACAGTATTGTTACAACAATATTGTCGAGGCATGATAAAACAACAATGCCTAACAATATTGTTCTGACAACATTTAACATCGTTGTTTTATCAGTATTGTTAAGCCCTTGTTCCAACGACGTGGAACAGCATTGTTCATCCATCAAGTCCGAACAATATTGTTACAACAATATTGTTCAACAATGTTGTTTCAACAGTACTGTTCAACCGTGATAACAACATTGTTCCGGTGTTGTTCAACCATCATGCGCCAACAACCTGTTCAATTTTTGGCCGTGTAAAAGACATGCGGGCAGTTTTGCTTCCTCCGAAGCATTTACATTATTTACGTACAATGGAAAACAAACAAAAAGTTTGGACAAACCTTACTGATATTAAATGGCTTCAATCCTCAAAAAGCGATTTGAAAAAACATTGAGAGTGGCTGTGAAACGGCAAGTTTATATTAATATTTAAAACAAATTTATATTAATAATTACTTTTAATATTGCTGGAATGTTTTATAGTGATTTTTTCTCATTATTTTTTGCATGAATAAACTTTTGAAATGAATAAAACATTAAGAATGTATAAACTTTTAAAATGCATCAAAAAACATTCGTACGAACACATGCTTTTGCATGAAACTTTGTTTTTAGTAGAGCATTGAAGTTCTGGCCATAAAAGTATTATTATGCTTTTTTGTGCAAAGGATGTATGTATTTAATATGAAAAATATCATTTGTCAGTTCTATCGTTGTTTTTCATTAGCCAATGACTCTTGCTGATTACCGGTTGCACGAATTAAGTCGCTTTATCATTTCTTGCGAGTACAATATCTCTTGTACAATTGCTTTTTCTGCCTATCTGCGCCAGCATACAAAAGTCACTTTCCGTTTGATTTGGCAATCAACCATTCGTATTAATGTCCCAAGGTGTTTATGTTTTCTCATGGAAAGAAGTAATAGATAAATTATTAACTAATCAAACTGTCAGCCAAAGCCAGGTTTAATAAATTGAATAGTAAACTAAAGATAAGTTAATGTTTTTAGAATGATTCCTCCACTATTCAAACTTCACCAGCAAGTGCAGACAGTGTTGGTCATGAAATCAAAGCTGAAATTTCGTCAGGTATTTTAAAACAGAATGAGTAAGAGAAGACCTACAGCTATCATTAATATTAGTTCTAAATCGCCTACATTACTCATACTTAAACAAAAACAGGAAAACATCAAGAGATTTCAGTCTTGAGCAAGCGAAAGAACTTGTTGCAAAATCTTTTCCACTTTCCTCTTGAGCAGTCTGGGTTCTGGATATCCTGCATTACCCTGGTTCCCCTCTCCCGCCAGACTTGATGTAAGAAAGCAAATATTTTACATTTTACAAATATTTTGCATTTAAATCAACGATTCAACCATGATCTGTTCCATTTAATTGTTACAGCAGTCCAACTTGCACTGCCAAGCCTAAGCCTTGCTGATATCAAGATAGAAATTTGTGATGATACTGGCTTATCAACAGTGTTGACCAATCAAGGTGAGTCGGTAGTTGTACAGCAAAACGATAAGCGTATTTTCTCATCCTGAGTGTTTTCACAGAGCGCAAAGATTGTTCGCTAATAAAATAGCCTTACCATTAGCATGGGACCTTGTGGGCGTTGATGAAACCTGACACCACTTGAGCCTCGGGACAGAAGCCAGCTGCCTGCCCCCCCCCCCCCCCATCCTCTGAACACATCAGCTTAGGAAGTAGAATTCATGGAATGTACAGTCCTTTCCAAAAGTTTAAACAAAGCTCAAGAATTTGAATGATTTGTAAAATTGGCGACATTATTTAAGGATTTCTTCGTAAAGCTTAGTTCTTTATTGTTTTTCATGTTTCAAGCAAACACCTACTACTTAGGCACTCTTTTCCACTTAAATCCTAAAAAGTTGTCAAAAATTTTGAAAATCGTTCAAATCCTTGAGCTGTATTTTAAACTTTTGAAAAGGCGCTGTAACTAACACTCCTTGAGACTATAGCTCTCCATACAAAATCAGCATATCGTGATCATAATTTTCCCAGCAAAGCAAAAATAATAAACCCCGGTACATTAGAGGTATAACTGTCTCTAGAGTTTTGTCCGAGGTTGTAGCATGATTTCCGAAATAGTGAGGACTAATTAATGGAGAATCGATTAAACGTGGAAATTCGTCCCTCATCATAAATCTGTAGGAAGTGTAAAGTTTCTATTAAATTTGCTTCAGGTGAAAAATGTCAAAGTGACGATGATGCAAGCAAATTACTTCAACTGCTTGAGGAGATCATTCGTGGCCAGACTAAGAGTGAGTGCATATTTTCCTTGCTTATATTCGACCCGTTCAGGATAAAGATAGACTTTCAGGTCATATTTTTTGTAATGTTTGTCAATATTGAATTAGTCTTATGTGGGTTTCAATTCCCCAAAGCCTCAGAGCGACTGAACGTAAAAATAACTGGCTTTCCATTATATGCAAAGTTAGCGGAATATGTCTACTTATTTAAGGATTTGATTAGTCGGAACAATTGTTGAATGCAGACCAGACATTAATCAATGTAAGAATATTTCACTAGTTCTGTAATTTGTTTTAATGAATGTTTTGACGCCTCGGGCATGGATACCAGTCAACCGCTTTTGGAGGTAGTGTCCGTTTCACATGCATACACACATACAATTCTACTCTCAGTATCAAAAACTACAAGAAATAAAAATTGTATTGTAACTTGTAAGACATAATGAATAATGTTGCAATATAATTTTAAGACAAGAAAATTATTCGACAAGCCTAGATTGCATAGCCTGCTAAGCAGGCGCTCTCGGGCTTAAGGGGGAAAATTGAAAGAGCGCCTGCCGCTATCCTACCGTAATTTGAAACACGCCCATTTATTAATGATGTCTAACCTTTCAATAACTGACCAACCACAGCGGATTCTATTATTAGGCCGGCGAGATTATTATACATTTCGCGGGAAAACGTGTTTACAAAAACAATACCCATTGTGTTACAAAAATAATACCCATTGTGTTACAAAAATAATACCCATTGTGTTACAAAAATAATACCCATTGTTAATTAACTAAAATCGTCTCAACCAGTCAATGGGATTTTTTCGTAGCCTCCGAACGAAAACAAATGAAAATACGGGCGGATGGCGGCAGGTGCTCTTTCAATTCCCCCCCTTAAGCCCGAGAGCGCCTGCTTAGCAGGCTAAGATTGCAGAACACATTGTAGAACTCTTTGAAAGGGTCAACACCTTTCACACACCCACATTACCCACCCCACGCCCTAGTCCAATGCCAATCAGGCCCCTGACTTAACAGTTTTTGTCAACTCAATGAAACACGTAGACTTTCTTAGTATTGCTATCATAAATGTTTTCTATGACAATGTAAACAGTTGGTATTTGACCTCACCTACAGGATTTACCCCATAATGAGACATCGAATTTCGTGGAGATATCGAGTGAGAAAGTTGTTTGATTGCAAAATGATCAATTTTTAGGCGATGATGGAAACAACAAGGCTCCAGAAAAATCCCAGCTTGAACACCCAGAGAAGCCTTTATCATCGATTGATGTCAAGGCGGAAAAACCTCAGTTGGAAAAGGTTGACTCTGCTGGTCTGCAGATTGCCTCACCGAAGGTTGTTTCCTCTTTGGTAAGCCCAATTTCATCATTATTATTGCATTGTTTTTAGTTTTTTACCCACATAAACTTCTATGATTTCGGTATTTATCATAAGCCAGTTGCAGAAGAGGTGCAGACAGCGCTATCCACCGGATAGTATTTTGTATAAAAAGCACGGGCACAGCAGATATAGAAGTTGCAACAGAAAAAAAGTGAATATGACTTGAAAATTGCAAACTTGAATATGGATTTGACCACTTACTCAACATGTTTATAAGTTTACAAGTTTCACTATTTGGTGGCAGTAGGCAGTCCGACAATTTAATTTTTTTTTAGAAATTGATTGCTTACACGGTCTATAAAAATAGAAAAATTCTATTTGTGTGACAAAATAGTGGGCTATATATTCGCCCCTATCTGGTTGATAGTAGGACAACCGATCAAAGGTGTAAAAATTCCGATTGTGTGTAAGAGAGTATGATATGCGAACCGTTCCCAATAAAAATTATATTATTTCAAACAATTATTGCACTTATTTCGGCAAAGCGAGACCCATCAGCCTCCAAGACACTTAGTGTCAATACAAGACATTGCCTTCTACGACAGCCGACCATTGCCTAGGGGCGTAACGACTATAGGTGTTCAGAACGGGCAGACCCTGGGGAGAGTGCTAATTGAGTGCATGGGAGGGGGCCTGCTGAGGCTGTAAGGCAGAAACGTCGACGAAGCTTTTAAGGGGAGAAAATTTTATAATGTCGTCTTTGAAATGACAGGGTAGCGTAAAGATGTTCTCAAAAAACCAGCATGTGCTATTCCAAAATTTGTATTTAAAAGTTCTCTACGCACTTTTTCGCCAAAGACACCAAAAAGCAAATTGAAGTCTGTTTAAGGACAAGCATAAAAAAGGAGGTTATTTTCTTTGGTTTGTTAAAGTTTTATGTCCTTTAAAGGTTTTCTTGGCATCTTTTTCAACCTTTTTTGCTTGATGCCTGCAAAGCATCCTGGTAAAGTGTAATAAAAGAAAAAACGTACTCCGAAGAACAACATCTTGTAAACTCAAGATATGAGCTGTTAAGAACATGACAACAGTTTTGCGGTGATATTTCGACTCTATTTCAAAGTCATCGCCAAACCAGAAATATCACCGCAAAACTGTTGTCTTGTTGTTAACAGCTCATATCTTGAGTTTACAAGAAGTTGTTCTTCGGAGTATGTTTTAGTAAAATGTACATTCATGCCACCATCGTTTTTGCTATAGTCAATTCATAATAATTATCTCTTTTACTTTAACAGGCTTTGCCTTCCACTGTGGTTCATTTCACAGCAAAGGTCGATGTGGATGAAGTTTCCAAAGTAAATTGTAAGTAAATTTCTAATTTGACGCAGACACGCTGAATATGAGAACCTTACGTTTTCAGTTACAACGCATTCTTATAAAATGCGTTTTCAATTGAATGAGCACTTGCCATTATTAACATATTATTAACGCAAATCTCAAAGATCTGTGTTCTTCATTTTTTATGCTTCCGAAAACTGTAATGTAGGTAAATAGAACATCCTTCTACTCACTTTTGCGAGACTGGGAAAAGTTAGCCCAAACGCAAAACCCTTTTTGTTCTTTAGGCGCCCTTCCCTGCTTTGAATTTTCTAATGCTGCTGTATAGTATTACTTTTCATCAATTTTGTGGCGAAAGTAATTTTGTTCTGATTTTGACTGTATCATCACAGCTGGCCTGAAGACCCGGTCAAGCGAGAGTGAGAGTTGGTAAGAGTTGGCAGGATGTGCAGTTCGTCCTTGCTTAGCCGATGTTCGTGAATCTTTTCCAACACAACCATACATTTATTGAAATCAAAACTTTTTTTCAGTCTGAATATAAATATCCCGTGTGATAAGTCGTGAATGCTGACTCTCATCAAATCCCTACCTCGTTTGACCCGGTCGGCATAGGTGTTGGGCTTGCAGATTTTTTTGGATAACTTTGGTTGGGAACCTTGTAACCGCAGTATGAAATACTATTTCTTTAAAGCCTAGTTTCTATTAAGTCATGAGTGCGGTCAATATATCAAAGTGACCAATGTTACGGAGTATGCAAGCCGATCTACACTTATTTATTCTCACAAAAGAAAAGATACCTCCAGACTATACCACATCGTCGAGACTGACTTTGCTACGACAATTACGACCAAATGGGTTGAGAATGTTTCCTTTCTTAAACGCATTCGTCGTTCTTAAAAATATTTACAAGATTTAAAAAATTTACGATGAAGAATCAAGGGTATAGGGGGACTTTTCTCGTCGAACGCGGCTACAAAGCTCCTAGCAGATGTGATCCCACATGTTAGTCTGTAATGTAGAGCATTGTTGATTTAGATTTTGGCTAACCTGTATTTATCTGACACCTTTGCGTCCACTACCAGCTATATAATTCTGAAAAATTATTTTTCTAAAAATATAGCTGAAATAAAATGTGACACCGTATCACAAACCATCAAATCACAGAAAGCGTTGTTATTGGTTGATGAGAATGCCTCAGAAATGTCAACCACGGAGACCGCTTCACCTCCTGTTGGAAAGACGATTGTTGTGGAAGATACTACACCATCAGTCGGTGCCACATCAGCTGTAAGTATTCTCTTTCCAGACCATCCCTACCCACTAGAGCTGCGCGGTTCCAAAAATTTTACATTCATTTTGGTTCCGGTTACAGGTTTTTAAGGTGAAGAAACCTTCGTGCGCGGTGTCTTCGATCCTTTAAAACGCGAATATTCACCTGATTTACTCAATAATACTATAACTTCAAAGTCAATTGAATTATATCCAGTTAAAAGTAGCCACAAAAAATGTCTACATTTTTTTTATGAAATCATAATTTGAACCACAAAATTGTTTTTCTTAACCACACATAACTGTCTTTTCGAAACCACTTTTCTTACATCACTGTTTATTTTCATCCATATTTTTGTCTGCTTGTATTGAAAGTTCAGGCAAAAGAGACGAAGCAATTAACAACGCGTGTAGCAGTGAAACTGCCAGTGCTTTTACGCACGTCGCTTTTGAAAAGTCAGCAATTTATCATTGGTTCATTTTTCCTGAAGTAGAAGAATAAATAAATAAAATAACACTTCTTCAAACGACATAAATCCCGACTTTCAAAGTATCTAACTTACTTAATTGATTTTTGAGGAGGTTTTCTTGTTGAATCTTTCAACTTTGAGCGACTTAAGTCGAGTTTCTTCAGAATTTTTCCTTAAGTTTCATCTAATTATTTATTCGAGGTAAATAACCTGGAGATAACCCGTGGTACATCAAAGAAAACCGACTTAAAAATAAATAAGCGTTAGTTCCACCTGTACATTTTCCCCAGAAAATTTCAATTCTTGATCAAAAGCTTTGACTGACTTCGCGTATGACAATTCTAAATTAATTATAATTTTGTCAAAGTCCAAATTTTTATTGAGCACAACTGAAAAAAGGCGACATATATATTTTACGAGAACTTACTGGGCCTTCAAAAAATGAGTTGAAAACAAAATAATGACGTAGAATTTTTTTAGTACTGCAATTGTACAATTTGTATGTTAAACTGGACTGCAACCTATTTAATAAAAAATAAATCAATCACCACAGGTAGAAAGAAGAAAAGTAAAATGAGTAAAATTACTGCACACATAATAGTTGTAAAAGTACATAGCTTTGAAAAGTGTGAAAATTTGGTATACATTTGCAGAACGTACAAAAAATTGTAACAAAAAATTTTTCGAGTGAAAATTCCCTCGCCATATGCAGTTAAATACAAAATCTGCAAGCATTGATTGGTAGGTCACGTTTTTCACACGTTTTGGCCTTTTGTCTCGAAATTTTGCAATTTTAGTCAGTGTTAGTCAGTGGGTTTTTTTCGGAGATTTCCTTTTAGTTTCCTAGATCAGAAATTGTCTAACATGTAAATTGCCTGTTCTTCGTTGCTTTTTGCAATGATTTCTGATATAATTTCATTCTCGTAAATGCAGTACATCTGTCGTCTTTTTACGTTAACATCGATTGTAATTAAAATTTTACTTCCTTATACTGTAGTTTATTGATGAGGTTGTGTATGGTGAATAATTATTGTTGATATATATTTTCTAGAATCTTTCTGACGATCCTTCGACCTCCAAACAAGGTATTAAATTAAGATGCCATTACTGATTTAAAAAAATTATGCTTGAAGACGTGAATTCTACAGATGCACTGTGACAAAAAATGCCACAGTCTTCCAAATAGGAACTTAGTTAAGATTTCAGGTGAAATTTTCTGGTTGTTTTTACCACTTTCCTGAGGCCGATTTTTCAGAGCGGTAAGACTGAGTGAAATAAAATCAAACTCAGTATTTTACTGTCTTCCACCCTATATTGCGGTCCATTGATATGGCTAACTTTATTCAAACAAAGATCATTGTTTGGCATTATTTTATTGGTAAGCTGATGAGAAATTTGTTTAAAATTTTAAATCAAGGCAAGTTAACCTTTTCGGATTTAAGAAAAACGGTTAAATGCACTGTTAATTTCAGGGAGTAATTTTAACTCCACGTGGGGAGTCAAAATAACTCCTTATAGGAGAGTAAAACTAGTGGAGTTAAATCTACTCTAAAAATGGAGTTAAAACTACTCTAGAATCCAAACTTTACTCCACCAAGAGTAAATTTAACTCCACTAAAGGAGTAAAAATAACTACAACTAATGGAGTAGAAATACCAGAGTAATTTTTACTCCAAAAAAATTACTCCCGGAGTTATTTTGACTCCACTATACATTGTAGTGAAAGGAGTACATTTACAGAATACTCTGTGTAGAGATCTACAGACATGTATTCATTTATAATTATGATAAATGCACCATATCTATGTCACAAAGACGACTCAAAATATCGGGCAATGGGCATAGATTTGTTTTCACAAGATTGCGTTATTTGTGCAGCCAAAATGTGATTGAATCTCTTGTAAGTTCGTGATGAAATGAATATATGTTGTCCGTTTGTCCAATAGCAGTATGATATGAATATTGTTGATTAAAAAATATAAACTATTTTGATTACGCTGACAAGTAGCTTTGTGTCCAGTTACTTACACAGACCAGTGGCAGTGCTACGCGCGCAAAGCTCGGCGGGATAGCGTCACTTCGAAGCGACGCCATATTTATATTTTCCACAATTAAAAGGTTTTATACAGCGAAGAAAGATACCATTTTAACCAAGATGAACGATGAAATAACTCCGTATACACCACGAAGGACGGCGTAAAACTCCGGTAAGCAAATTCTTGTGGTTTTTGTATAGATAAAACAATTTAAATGTTTGATATTTACTGCCTTCCATGAGTCCATCGAAACACGTGTTCCATATTATAAATTTGAATTTCGCGCGATAGTATTTGGATTTAAAAGGAATTTATACGTTTAAATAAATAAATGCCTTTTACTTTCCTTGATGCATGGAATTCGGCTCAATATTATTAGGATCAGTACTGTTATAACCTTATCGTGTATTCCTAACTGTTAGAACCTTATATTGTATTGTGGCCATGACACAATGACTGAGTGCCAATCTAATGGGGAAGCCGGCGATAATATGTGCATTATTTCGTGAGTGTGTTGTTGCGTGTCATGGAAGTATAGCCAAAATTTGTTAGCTACCCAGCTCAAGGTAATATTGTAGCAGGGAAATTTGTGTGTTGCTAATTTGCTATGATGACTCAGCTTTAATGTGCTCAACCATTTCCTTCTCAGCAAAACACTAGAATACTATCTTTATATATCTTGTTATACAGTGTATTTTGTATTTTTGATTGCCAAGGCTCTCCTCTTGATGAGCAAAATTCTCTGCTATAAAAGATACAGCAAAATATAATAACAATCAAAACTATTTATACTGTTAATTATCCTATTAGCATTGCTGCTGATGTTACTGATATTATTAAATAGGAGAACTATGTTCATGAGTATTATAAGTAAGACTTGCATAACAAGAAAAGAGATATAAGTAATATATTTACCCAAGGAGCTGCAACCTCCAAGAAGTGATATTAAATCACCAAGTTTAAAAGTAACAAAATACTAATTGCCCTATTGTTAACATCTTATTACTGAATAGTCCTTAATGCGATCCATGTTTTACACCACACTACTTGAATTCGGGTCATTCCAATAAAGATTTGCAGGCCCTCTGGTAAAATTTGCTGCCCTTTAGGGAGGAAAGGAATAACATTGATTCATGGTAATAATGGAAGACAGTGGAACATGTAATTCACCATTAATTATTCTCACTGCACTTTTACAAGTACCAATAGTGCATCTTGTGTGTGACAATATAAACCTTTATGCCATACTGTATTTTTTTCACTCTCGGTCTCATATACTGGATTTGTTACCGGGCCAATTTGTCTGACAGCAGACTATTCTACTAATCAATAAAAGTGCTACTTTTTAAACTTTTAACCAAGCAGTCTGTTAATGTAAACTTTGCTATTTCATTCTATTTAATATAAAATGATTGTACTAGGAAAAGTGCTGACACACTAGAACATTTTGCATAGAAAAATTTATGATTGCCTCATGTATTATTGCATTAAAAGGTCATTCCAGAAAAGATCTATACCCCTCAGAGGAAATTTCTGCCATTCAAGGAGGGGGATGTCTTAAGATGACCAAAGGGGAAGGGAGGCATGTATAAGTTTGCCCAAGGGATTACACTTTGTAAAAAGCCATTGTATTTATCAAGCAAAATGTTTGTAAATTTAAACCAAGAGTAAATTGAATCATAGATGACGATGATGCCCTGGAAGGGGGAAGGTTAAATACCTGTGTGATATCTGAAGAGGCTGGGGGTATTTTTAATTTCCTCTGTGCAGGATCTTTTCTGGAATGATCCAATGCCCAAGATATATCCTGTCATGTATGGTAGATAGCTATTTGATTATCTTGACTTACGACTTTACTTATCTTATTGCAGCCTTACAAAATTTTGATTACATACAACTGCCTGGAAACACCATTGGTTGAAAGAAGTCAAAGCTAATGATGCAAGGCTTGGACAATTGGATGCAATATATTTTGATTTATGAAAGATACTCAGCCTTGGAAAATATGGAGCTCATGTAAGCAGTTTCACAGTATTCGAACAGCTACTTGGAATGTATGAGACAATACAACATTTCAAAATCTGCAATAGTTAGCAATAACCTAATAATATTGTTATAATTACCTATTCATAGTTAATTGATAAACCTAAAGCCATTGAACAGTATGATATACATGCATGTGAGACAACCAGTTTTATCAAAGAAACTAATATGTTGATCAAATTGTCTATAAATTAATAGGTTTAAAACAGCCCAAAACATTTCATGTGTTGGATGATTATGTTTAGAACTGTATTTTATAGTTCTGTAGAATAGCATAAAGTGACTTAATTAACTGTATATAAAAACTCAATTCTTTCTTTTTTGAATAAATGTTTTAACTTCACAATATTTCATCTGATTTTATAAGTATTGAAATTATTGCAATTTTTACTCCACATACTAGTTTAAGAGTAATTTCTGGAGTCAATATTACTCCACTTATGAGTGTAAAATTCACTCTTCCAAGGGGAGTACATTTTTAATAGGAGTAATAATGACTCCTATCAGTAGTAAAATTCACTCTACTTTTGGAGTAAAAATTACTCTGAAAAGAGAGTTAAAATACCGGAGTAAAAAGTACTCTCAAATTGGAGTGAACTGGGGCCTTTTTTTTTTACTCCACTTTTGGAGTCAAATCTACTCCTTGAAAATAACAGTGTGGTCACAACCGATGCAACAAGGATTGCCTGATTGATTTATAGACTATAATTACACAGTAGTGTAGCTAGCGTTGGTAATTGAAGGGGTGAATATTTCGTACAGACGATTTTGCATTATCACTGTCTTTTGAAATCTGTTTTTCTTAAGGTCTGTGAACACGAATTAAGATATAACTTTTTCCAATTATCGAAACTGGTTACGCCACTGAATATATATAGGGTGTCCCAAAAAAAATGCCCCACGCCAAACTTCGGGGCTTATTTATTGAAATTAAAATACAGTTTATAAATTGCTTCTATCTGGAGAGTGTCTTCCACGATATTCGTTCTCCTGCTAAATTTAGGGTGAAAATATCGAAATATGGGATTTCTGTAGCAATCCAAAGAAGCAAGACCAAAATTCTGAATTGTCCAAGTTTTACATAATTTATAATTAACTTTAATTTGCGTCATAAAATTGCTTGACTTAACACATTTACGTTCCCATCATGAATACTTACCACAATATCCACACCTTGCTCCACCAAATATCTTTTGTTGGTATACATTAGAGTCCGAGTTTAAAAAGCACCATCCCACCAGCTAACGTTCACGAGCTAAACAGCAGCTAATCACTCGTGAAGAACAAAGGTAGTAAGGCGGGCCATGTGTCACATGACTCATGTCATGCGAAACAGAACATGTTTAGAATGTAAAAGAGAACACACTGAAGAAAGAATATCAGTGATGTTATGACATTCTAATTTGTTCTAGTTTTGTTATTGTTATTTCAAATCTTGTCAATTAAATCTGCTAATAAGCAAAGAGAAGTAAAATGTTGTTATTTAAAACTTGGACAAGTCACAATTACATATAGCTCTCCATCTTTGGATTACTACAAAAATAACAGTTCAACATTTTGATCTGAAAATTTGCACTATAGAAAAAATATGATGTTGTGGGCATTTTTTGGGATACCGTGTAGTGGTTCTTATTCTAGACTGAGTACGATTTTTAGTTATACATGTAAGCTGTCTTAATTATAAGCCACGTTACTCGAGGCACGTTTTGAGGCGGCTGGCAACACAATAACTTCATGTGAGCAATGCATTGACCTGAGTTATAATTTGAGTTAAATAGAAAATGTATGTAATGTTTTTAATTAAGATTAGTTGAGAGTAACCATTGATCGTTTAAATCAGCATTTTGATGCAACCAAACTTCCATGGCCAAACGAGGCCAAAGTGTCATGTATAAGTAAATACACGAGTACACCTTCTGTATAGTCTACTGGTATTTTTGAATATTATTTTCAATTGCTCAATTTGGCCTGTCGACAAATTAGAAAGCTTTAGAAATGACTACGAGTACTAGCTATACAAGGCTGCTATTTCTTGTCACAGATCATCGCACGCTAAACATGTTATCCTAATATCCTAACCGTATATAGCTAGTGAACGCAAAAATCCCGTTGTTGTACTTGTAGCTATGTAATTACATAGTATAGTCAAGTCTATATAAGGCTACGTGCACACGGTGCCGTTTCCGAGCGTTCTCATTCCGAGTTATTTTAAAAATCTCCCGACTTATTGTCATAATTTAATGAAAACCAACATGAACCTTGTCAAAAGACAAAAACAAAAACTTCACGCGATTAGAATTTTTATAGTTCATATCGTTTTCATTTTGAATGTTGAGAAAACGCTCGCAAAGGACCTTGTTTGCACATTTAGTCTAAATTAAGATATTATCTGCCATGCAACTATTGTTTTTTTCTTAATGTGTACGTATTGAAAAGCGGCGTTATAATTTGAATAGCCACTGTTTTTTAAAGAACATTGAATAATAATAATAATAACAATATATAATACAATACATAAACCATTGTTAGATTTTAAGCGACTTTTAGCTGAATAGCATCGCTTTAATTGTACCCTGTACTTGTTTTATAGTTGTGCCAAAATTGCATTATGTAACAGTGCCATATCATGGACCACGAAAGATCGGTAATTGAGGCAGAATCCGAAAATATGATATGGGCCCCCTCAATTACCAATCTTTTGCGGTTCCTGCATATAAGGCCCTCTTGGACGTGCGATTTCACGTGCGTCTCTGCGGCTGAAGCACGTGATGCATATGCGAGACGACCGGCGCATGCACTTTGTTGTGATTTTAAAAACATTGAGCACTGTTTAAAAGTAGCCAAACATTTTTATCCAACATCATCAAAACGCTGAAAAAACGCTCAACCACCACAGGAATCGAAACCTATATGCGACCTTTGGAATGTTATTCCGAGACTCTGTCAGCACTAAACTGTTCACTCGGGACGTTTCTAGTATTTCAGATCAATCCAAACCGGCTTAGTCTGGCATCTTCGTTACCAATGTAATCTTAAAAGGAAGGAGCTAGATTCAGTTACGCCATATCATTAAAATACTCGAACTGACCTGGCCGCGTAGCTCAGTAATGAGACATATTCATGCATTACCCGTCAGTGTGCATGTAAACTGAGAGATAGCGCTACAAACGTCAGGATTGACGCTTTTCATTTTTACTGCTGAAACATTGTGGCAAGATGCAAATCCACCCTTTTCGAGGTTGACCGACGGTAACAACAAACAACAAGCGTCGCGTTAATACTTTTGTATACGAGGAACTATTGATTATCGATAATTTTAGAGAAATTTACTTTTTAAAGACAAAGAAAGGCTTAGATAGAAGCCAAGTCTTAGATAAACTACAATACATGCGCAAACATTCATTTGTTTCCTATCAAGGAAACGTTTTTTTGTGAGAAACATTAGTTTACACAAATCCTAGTTCAGCACGGTGGCAAAGTGAGCGCGACGATTTTGAAATTCTTACCATTTTTCATTTCATTACACAATGATTGTTTTCATGGTCTGTAAACATAGAAAAAATTTTCACAGCATGATCAGGAAGCTTAAATATTTGTCTGCACATGCTAATAGGGGAAAGTACATGTTTCTATGTTTCTATGCTAAAAACAACTATAGGGAACATTATATAAAAACTCAAATTGTATTTCTTTCTTGAGAAGCAAATCTTGTTTCTGAACAGAGCAACAAATTATAAAAGATTATTCTTGCCCTTGTCAGGGATACCTCGGTATAGCTTATAGTGGTCAGACCATTAAAACAATAGCAAAGGCGTATGTCATTCCTGCCAGAGGAATCGACTCTTCTCGGCATGACTAAGCACATATGTGTACGATTTCAACTCGAATTAATTTTACAATTATAGATAAACTTTTGCGATGATAAGATCTATAGTCTGTCAAGATTTAGTACCGTGCGCAATAAATCTAAAGGAAAACTAATCTTAGCACGGAGGTTGTTATGGGTTGCACTGCATGAGGTTTGTGACATTTACATCAAATATTAAATATGCCGGGATTTAGGCAGAGAAAAATTAATATTCAAGATATGGGGATAAATAAAGATCCAATAGGATTGAAATGTCTATAATGGAAGTATTTGTATTTAAAACTATATAGTTTATTTAATCACACTGGCCTCCGGACAATTATTTACAATTGATCTCAAGTAGGAGCGTCGCACAGACGAAAATAAATGAAGAATTTATAAATTAACAAGAAAAATAATTCAAGCTAACATAAATTGATTAAAAACTGCATGAAATGTGGATTAGATAAAATATTTGTGTGCAGTTCAGTTCAAAATCAGCAATAATATTCTTAAAAGAGGAAATATAGAGGCAGCTAGCTACCTTCAAATCTTGAGGCGAACTATTCCACCTCTGTATACACTGGGGTTCGCTTCAAGTATTCTGTTTTTGAGTTTGAAGTGAAGTTAAATTTGAAGAAGTTTGAGTTTCATATCTTTTGTTAAACAGTTGCTTTAGATTTGGGGCTGAGTCACTGGTCGTTCAGTATTTTGTACATCCCAACTGCTTTATTTCGAAAACGTCTTTTTCAATAATCATTCCAATAAGTATGTAGATTACTGTTATCAATGGGAGCCCTACCGGGAGCCCGAGTCTAATAAGTAACACCACTTTTGCAGAGGGCACAATAATGAATTAGGATGCTGTTATATAGGCTCAAAGTTGAGAAGTAGAAAATATATTAGAAGCCTGGATATACGGTCTTATAAACAGCAAATTATTTCGGGATTCCATGCGTTCGATAAATCCATTTTTATAAATGGAAACATGCTTCCTGTACAATTCTTTTTTAAATCAGTTGTTTTAAGTTTAAGGGGAATTAAACAAATGCATAGAATGGAATCATTATCTGAAGCACACAAATAGACCTGTGAAGGCCCCGTTGTGAGCAGTCTTCACTCATAGATATTTGATACCATCATCTCACTACTTTAGGAAACTCTAGATCTGACTATGGTTACGACAACGAGTCCAATTACGAGATTTCTATTTCTTAAATCCTTTCCTACGAACACGTATTCGACTGCCGTACAAGCGAGTGTCGTACTGATAGCCGTAATCAAATCTAAAGCTCCCTACTAACTTCCAGACGGAGTACCTTTGCCCTTGGCTTAAGGTCGTCACTATAATATCTGGTACTGGTTGATATAAGATAAAAATACGCCCATTTGCTAATGATTATTTAGACTAGGAAATTAATTTCGAAATAATTATAAAGATTATTTTGAAGCAATCATAAAACAATTATATCTGTACAGCTGGTTTCTAATTTCCGTTTCTGTGCGTAATTAAACTTCCGTGATGAGATTCTCTGAAAACGTTTGAATATATATCCCGCACCGGCCGCACGCTATGCAAATATTCCATGCAGGCATATCAATGACTTTGAAAACAATCAATTTCCTTTTTAATTATATAAAACAGTTGAAACTAGCATGGATGTCACAACGAGAAAGTCTTTAGAGAACGCACAAGGAAACAGAATAAAACGCAATGTACATATATAAAAAATCTTATTTCGATTGGAATTACAATGCAATTGGTTCTAAGTTAAAGATTGAGGACCTTAAGATTTACGACGCATATTTTTACAGAAGTCAACAACTACAAAGAATTTATTGTCCCAGGAGAATTCTCAATTGCGTAATCATGCCTAATACAATGTATCCCCCAAAAAGGCTACCCTTTGAACGGCGAGTGCCAGTGCCGAACGTTCGAATTTGAACGTTTTAGTTCCCTAACGAGCACAAGAATGCTCAATGCACTGCAATACAGAGATTTTTGATGTTTTTGTTGAAAATTGATTGAATTTGTTCCAAGAGAATAACACAGAATGGGTTCATTAGGGAATTAAACGTTCAATTTCGAACGTGCGGCGCTGTAACGCTTGAATCAAAGGATGGCCTTTTTGGGGGCACACTCTACAAGGTCAAACTAATGTCTGATTCACACTTGTCGTATGAATTGGGGATTTTCTCCTTCTCGCGTATATGTGAATAAATTTGTGAACAAACTGAAGTATAGGACAAATAGTTGATTGCTTTTGCTGGGGTAAAAAATCACTCAATCACATCGGCTAGAGGAAAGCATCCCCGGCTCTTGCGACAAGTGTGAACCAGGCTTGATTAAGCACATCACGTCCCCTGTGCGGCAGGAAAGCTTGTTACGATGTGAGAAGTGTTTGGGAAAATATACGAAAATATAGAAAATTAGTATTATATGATATTCAGAGAATATTATAAGATAGCATTACAATCTACATGCACAGTAAAACGGTATATGATTAATGGCAATAACCGCTGTACAGTATGTCCTATATATCTGGTATAGATCTTACAAAAATACCCAAAATTACGTTAGTAACTTTATAAGTACGAGTAGTGTCTGATACATTGAAACTTGCATGCCCAAAAATATTCGGATATCACTGAGTAACGCAGATATACCGCATATATACCTGATTTAAAACTGAGTTTACGTAATATGTACTTTAGCTGGCCCTTCATAATAGCCTTTGTACATATCAGGCATCTTCAACAGATGTTATCTTTACACGACTACGCTTTTAAAACGCAAACGACTTTATTTATTTATTTTATTTATCTATTTACAAAATTTGCCATCAACAAAATAAGGACAAAATTGACAACATAAAAAATACAAGGGCAGGGGCTGTCCACAGAGAAGAACTCCAATTACGAGACCCCAAAAATTATACACGATTAATTATGACATTACAGTATGTTCCACCTGTATCTTTCCTGACATCAGCAATTTAGACCAGGCAGGATTTTATTGACTTTTTTCAGCTTTTTAGTAAGTCCGTTCTCAGTTTGATGATACATGCAATCTGCATGTCGCACACATGTTACGCGCGCTATATAATACTTGACCTATTATTCCACAGTTCAGACAGTCTCCCATTTGTTTTGGAAATTATAATGTATTGCGTCAGTCTATTCATACTTTGATACCCTGTGAAGTTATTCGAATGCTATATACTGCATGAAAATTTCTTCCTAAATAAACTCACAAGATGCGTATAAAATGAATCGTTTTTGCACGCGCAATTGCGTGCTTTACGAGTTACGACAGAAAACAATATCGGGTACAAAGTATATGTTAATGTTGACGTAAGTACTATTATGTGTGTCGGTTCGTTCTTAACAAATCACCGCCTCGGATTATTATGACTATATGTTAATTTAAGAGGTTTTTTGACAATTAATACTCAGCCTTCATTTCAGCATGAGACTGTATTGTTTCGAAACTATCTCATTCTAGATTTATGTAGAAAATGAGTTGATAATAAAAATGTACAAAATGTACAGATGCAATGCATGTGGTACTTTTTTAATGACAAATCCCCATTTGCCACTTGTAATTCCTTCTTAATCACACAACATCTAAAGCTCATCAAGTCAACGTGTAGAGTGCGAGTAAGTCAGTAATACACATTCACATGCAGGTTTATTCATATGAAACATAATTATCATAATATGCGTGAATTAAAGACATGTGTATTGTGTACAGTATCCACCATCGATCGTGTTCAAGTTCGTACAATTTGGTTGGTCGATAACAGATTAAGATATGAGACTGTGGTCATATTAAAAAAGAAACCCACAAACTGTTTTTAGAACTGAATACGTGTGTTTGTAGACATTGCGACAATTTGCAGTAGATAAAAGACTAGAACGACCGAATGTTAAAGCGTTTACCTCAGTAATTGAGGTCAATATATGATTGCTAGCTTATTCTTTCAGCATATGACAATAAAGCGGAACCAAAACAGTACTGATATAAACATCATTAATTGTTAGGTCAGTCGGCTGACTTTAGTTTCAAGATATTTTGAATGGTTATCGATTTGTGATTTGATGATGATGATGATGATGTTTGTAAGCTTTGTGGTATTTTGCACTGCTGGATAAAATATAAGAACGATTAAATGTTATGCTGCATAATTAATCATGACTTCAATATCAGATTACTAGCTTATTCTTTCAGCATATAACAATATAGCCTGCAAGCGGACGTTCTTAATTAAGGCGGAGCTAAAACAGCTAGTACTGTTTCAAAGATCATTGATCGTTAGGTCAGGCGGCTGACTTTGGTTTCAGGATATTTTGAATAATCAATCTGTGATTTGATGATGATGATGACATGACTTTTTAAAAATCACTGCTGTCACTATAAGATGCACATTAACGTTGAAAAACATGCATTACTTATTTCCAGACCACTTCATGCTTTCAACTACTGTATACTATCCGCCGTTTTAGACAAATATGGGTCAATATTGGTTATCTACATCTGCCTGCTGATACAGCTTAAATTTCCAAAATGAACAGAAATTTTACCTAAGAAGGGGTTAATATAACAAGTGATATATATGTGCAACGCAAACATGCAACACAATATTTCCTTCCATAAATATTCAGCACAAAATCTCGACGTTTTACCATATTTTGGTAGGTTATATATGATAAACCATAATGATATTCAACAACTAAATATCACTTTAATTAGGTCCGTTCTTAGCCTATTTTCTGCGCATAACAAAAACAAGTATCGAGACTCGACCTTTGGCGTTGGAAATTTAATCAAATTGAAACGAAGCTTTGTATTGTGTTTACAATGTTGAATTGAGACAATTAAAATGCAAACCGTCGAAATGAAACACTTGTTTTTGTTATAGTCCTTAAAATACTTTCTCTGTTTGCCAACAGCTTGCGTGTCTAGGAATTGCACACAGGGACGTAACTAGAACGTTAATTGGGGGGGGGGGGTATATTCATATATTCATGTTCTGCTCGACGAGTTTCTTTTCAAATCAAATTCAAATTCCTCAATTTGAAAAGAAATCTGTCGGGCAGAGCATGAATATATGAATATACCCCCCCCCCTTCCCCCCAATTAACGTTCTAGTTACGTCCCTGATTCCACATATCAAACTGATAATAGGATAGGTTTTTCATAATAGGCTAAAGTACAAAAGAATAGTAACTCCAAACAACATTTTCATTGTTTTAATGAATCGACGTTTCGACTAAACTGTAGTCATCATCAGGATTGATTCATCATCAGGATTGTTCAGGATCAATCCTGATGATGAATCAATCCTGATGATGACTACAATTTAGTCGAAACGCCGATTCATTAAAACAATCAAAATGTTGTTCGGAGTTACTATTCTTTTGTATTTTATTAAAATACTGGGTTGCTCTCGTAATAATAGGCTAGCTTATCCAGGTTTCCCCCGAGGTTATTCCTGAGCACCTCGCCTCGCATTGACGCAATACATTGTATTCAATGTTATTCATAATTTGTTAGTGTTTATATAACACGCGGAAGTGCCTGGCATTTTCTGTCAAAACATTGAAATTTTTGAAATAGCTTAATAAATCATACTGGTGGCGGAAACCCTACTCATATATATTCACGCTTATACTTGAATATCCTCTCATACCAATTTAAACTAAAACGGCAACATGTACTTTCAAATTTAATTCTCTAAACTATATCCATGCAGCAGTTGAGAAGGGGCCGGCCAGAGGAGGGGTCGTGATGTCTTATATATCGGATATAAATCTACATAAATACCCCCCCCCCCAAAAAAAAATAAATATTTGAAATATTGGATCCTGATCAAAGTATCCAAAAAATGCAAATCAATACCCAAATGTTACGTAAATATACCGTATACACGATTTTAAAAACTGCAATATTCCGTTTACCCCCCCCCCCCCGAGCGATCCTAAGAAGACAAACTATACAGAATCTGACGAAATTGAAATAGTTTAGATATTATTATCATGCAGATTAGAACATTACATGATGATACAATATGAAAATAGCCATGCCAAGCAGGAAACACACACTCATGCAGTTTGGAGTGTGGAAGCGGCGTGTATCTCACCTAGCATTCCATCCGATCCGAAGAAACCGGCTAAACGGAGAATTATGAAGTGGAGAGTTATCATGCCATTCGTGCCATTTTTAGGATCATTAACTTCAACCTGACAATATGGAAAAGGCGCACCTAATTGACAAATTACAAAGACCAGTGGTCCCAAATCATAGTATTTAACATGCGCTGGCTGACTGACAGGATATACATATTAAAGTCTAATTTTTCCCCATGCATTGTTGCATGGGGAAATTATGACAATGCATGGGGAATAATTAATTCCCCATGCATTGTCATTATGTATTGTTCTGCGACCATGATGTACATACAGGTCATTTCATCATCCATGGCCAGGTCGTTAAGTTAAAAAAAGTCGAAAAGACAAACATTTGACTTTCAAACATCAGAAAGCTGTAGCTTTATTACCTTAAGATATATACCGGCATGTATACATACATATTGAAATGTGTACAGCTGACAGCTGTTCCCTTATAAATAGCTGTTGCCCTATAAATAGGTCTATTATGTGTGAATAGTTTGTATACCTCCCACCTATAGTTTCCCAAAATTGATTATTTCTCCCACTTTACTGTAGCTACCTCAATATGCGTATGAAACCAACTGTGAAATCGAAACCTCATCACTGTTTTTCGATATAGCGTGATGAAGACGTGATTGTAAAAATGACAACTTAAGTGGCCGCCCTTTAATCCGGTCCCATCCGCCTGCACACGATAGCTATAATATTGCTTATATATAAACTATAGATATAAGGTATCACATTTACATTACTGAAGAAGCTAATATATACATAGAATGTACAATGAATGTGCAACAATTAATTGCATGTGTGTGTGTTAATTACATTTTTGTATCATTGTTCGTTGCAGTATCTGCACGTGCTAATAATTGTCAAACCGTATGTTTCCAGTTTCGTGTGACTGAGTTGCATAACAATATACTGTAATTGATAGGGCCATCCATTAATAACAATCGCTAGTGATTATTTCTGCGAAATGACCACAAAAAGCATATAAGAACGCTGATGGTGTTAGCCTTTTACCTGAGCCAGAGTGTACGTACCGATCAGTGGATGGCGCTATACCCTCGTTGTTTGTTTTTTCAACTGCCGCAGAGAGTATAAAAGGCATTGACG
Source organism: Muricea muricata (assembly GCA_963855995.1). Classification (NCBI taxonomy): domain Eukaryota; kingdom Metazoa; phylum Cnidaria; class Anthozoa; order Malacalcyonacea; family Plexauridae; genus Muricea; species Muricea muricata. The sequence continues at coordinate 96,622,612 of OY979716.1, read as the reverse complement.
CCAGGGATACTGAACTTGCAGGATGTAAAAAAGTGACTTTAAATCGGAAAGTGTAAAAATTTAATGCGTTTAGTGTGTTTGTCCAAAACACGATCTGCGTGATGGATGGTCGTTTCTTGTACATGCAACAGTGAGCGCGGGTTAATTTTTTGTGCTTCACAGCTAGTGCAGTTTGCAAGCAAGTTTAATATGAAAGTCCTTAATTATCAAGAGCGTTATATTAGCCATTTGGGCTTGGCGAATAATAATAAACCGGGAACAGAAATTGAAAAAAGAACGACTAGACTATAGTCTCGTGAAACGTCTTGAAACTTCCGAGTGATAAGTGCAAAATCTTGTGCTTATAGCAATCAACATGAACATAATATCGAAACTACCAATATCGTGAGGAAGTTAATTGTATAGACGAAACTCGGAATTTCCTATCATAAAATTAAAATGTATAATTTTTAATTCTCCGTGGCAAAAAAGATAGCGGCATGGCGTTTTTACCAGAATGCCTTGCGGGTATCAATTAAGAATAGCTGGGAAAAGATGACAAGAAGTAAAGCTAATTGAAATTTTACACAAGTGTAAAAATAAACTATTGTCTTCTGTCTGTTTTTCAAAGGACGTTAATTAATTTGCCTTTTTCAGACCACAATGCATCCTGGTAAAATAGACATTCGCCATCTTTTTTTGCCATGATGAATTTTAAACTGGTAAATGAGTCAGCAACTGCTTCTTTTGCTATAATTGCATTAACAAACTAAAACACATTAAGCGAAGACTGGGCAAACGTAGCACAAGGCGAAACGAATAAAGCTATTAGTAGCAATTGGTATGATGAGATGGGGAAAGATGAAAATTTTCTGCTATGATTGGCTCCCCTAGAGGTGATTATGACACAATAATCACCTAAGCGGTTTTTCAAAATGGCCACCAGTCGTTTCGTGAATGTGACAGATGCTGTCTTGAAATATGAAACGTATTTTTGTCACTTTTAACCTATGTGATTATACTGGTGATTATGACACAATAATCACCTAAGCGGTTTTTCAAAATGGCCACCAGTCGTTTCGTGAATGTGACAGATGCTGTCTTGAAATATGAAACGTATTTTTGTCACTTTTAACCTATGTGATTATACTAAACCAATTATTCACTTCAGACTCAGTAGTTATCGGTGAATATTCACCGAGACTTCATCTCAATGATTATTCACTGATAATCACTTCACCTTTTGCGAATAATTGTTAATTGAAGGAGAGAAAAGACTTTATAGAGAAAGGGTCGAACTTCAATGTACCCGCATACTAGTTGGTTAGGGGAAAGGCAGAGGTACGAATTGGCTTTGAACAGACAAAGACACGATGACATATCTTATATTCCACTAGTTATTATTATTCAAGATTGATTTGAGTCAAAACTCTAGTAATCCCTGTATGCATGTATTTCTAGTGATTTTCCTCGTTTTGAACCTGAAGAAAAATGCGTATAGTAATTAATTATACGGTCGGTGGGCGTATGCCATACCTTGCCCTAGGGGAAATGCAGAAATAAAACAAAACATATTGCCTTGGTCTCACTGAAGTCGATTCAAAGATCTAAACGCTATGTAATGACTAACTTATTATAAGACAAAACTATATACGATTTCAGTTTGCAATTAAGATCACCGCATCACGCAGACACGTATGCTATCACTCTGTTAACTTCAGTTCGTAAAATAACGCTAATTTATTTTCTTGTATATTGAATCGAGTGAGTTTGATTAAATTAACGCAAATTTGTAAGCCGTTCTAAAACATAACGAATGGTCTGGGATAAATTAATTTAGAATTGGGATATAGTATTTGGTCAGTAAGCCACTAAGAACTATATCAGAGAACAATAATTAGTGCGTGATTATCATTCGCAATTAGAACCCTATGAGTTTTCTATTATCCTGACAGCTTAGCAATGCTACACTTAGTACTTTGTAACTGTAGTGGTCATTTTCAACCTCGTTCCCATGACCTAGATCCATATATGATATAGTCTTTGTTATTAAGCCTAAGGCGCACCTGATGCATGGTAAGTGTACTATATGCCATGTATGTCACGATTTTAAGGACGTTACTTTGATCATGAACATGATGATATGGGTTTTTTATTTCACCATGCAGATTTCTTACAACCACAATAATTAACTTGCAAGCTAGTACATGTTATATACCTTGTGCAACATCTAAATATGGTGTACATTTCCCATGAACATTTTAAACCTTAGTGTTGTACTCATGTTTTCGTACAGGTACATAATTGTTGAACGTCGAGGCAGCACTTCACTTGCGATAGTAACTCCTAGTTTAACGTTGATTAATCCGTGACATATGTCATATGCACAGTATAGAGAATCGACCCATAGGCTATTCAGAAGCACAAAGTATCACCCTATTATTGAGTTTGCTGGCTGTCACTAGCCAGTAAAGCGTTCTTATTGGCCAGAAAATGCAACTTACTGGCTGCCACTGATAATGGTAATGAGATGCGTAATGCGACATGCGTGGACACATATCAAATTGAGAATCTTTGCTCCACATATTTGCTCCACAGAAAACTAGCTGTAGTATTTATAGAGGGAAAAAGTAACGTAGAATATACACAAACAATCAAATTAAATTAATATTCGAATCATCCCCGGAAATGCGATTGTGAAAGGAACTACCTTAAATTGCAAAAGCTTGAAGTGATCCGAATTTAAACACAGATTGCTGAGCAATGAGTGTATACCTGACCGCTCTTGAGTTGAATATCGGACCGCCTTGCGACCAGTAAAAAAGCCCTTTGTCACTTTCGAAAGTTTGGCGCTTTGCCCTACTTTTAAAGCATAACTAATACAATCATGTTAGGGAGAAGACTTATCAAAGTTTGTATCAAGGAAACTTGATAGGGTCGAAAGTAATTGAAAGCACAAGCGCGGGTCAAAAATATTGACTTTTAAATGTTTTAATATTCTCGCCCCACCTTCGTGAGCTATGCTCGGAAACGCCCGTACTCCGAGCGAATGTTTATGACGTCAAAAAATATGTTAATTTTCTCGTCTTGTTTTCGATCATCGAAGCGAAGCGACAACACAAAGCGTGTGGCTTTGGCGTGGAGGAAGAACATATTTATCACTAAATCGACAATATTTTTAAACCTAAACATGTGTTCTAGAAATATGTGGAATAATCTGGCAGCGAGGCTCTTGGCTCTGTAGGAAATGATGTTGATTTGTTGATATGGGTCGCATGTATTTTCAAGCATTAACGGAATGTTTGTGGTTAGCGCCGTATTCTTGATCTGTGATCTCGATTGATATTACCTGCGCTGGAGTTCTGATTGCCTTCGAAGTAAACACACAATGTCATGTGGAAAAGTTGTGACCAGAAAGTTACACGGGAGCTACGATGGGGAATGTTTATATGAAGGGGAATTCCTTCAGCTTGACAATGATCTACAGTATGTCCGACATGCACGAATGTTTGTAATGAGGGACCGAATTTGTCTGGCGCCTTTAGAGCACGAGGATGGCGTTTGTAGTATTAACAATTGTTTGGAAATATCTCGTTCATGTGTCAACATTGACTTTATCAAGAATTCTCCTTATACGTTTAAACTGAATGTAAAATACCCGGAAAATGTGACGAATGTTTATCAATTGTGCGACAGGCAAGACTCGTGGCCACAGTTCTTGAAATCTTTTGATCTGGACGAGAGCGGCGGGAAAACGAACAGCAAGCAACGAGTTTTACCCAAAGTAACCTTCGATGAAATGGATGATTATATATCTGATTCAGAAAGCGAATGTTCGTCGCTCAGTGAAGATAGCAGTGGAGACGATATTGGCTTGCCTAGATTTTTTACCTTATGCGTTGGTCATGGCCTTGGAACAATGTCCACCTATAATGTCAATAATGCAATGATGATGATGAACCCTGGCCATGTACGCCGATTGAATAAAGATACTTCAAATCGACGGTGCTCCTTGGATTTCCTAGGAATTCCTGGTAGCGAATCCGACGAAAGTTTGCGACATTCGAATTCGTATCCACAGCTGAACTACAATACGAAAACGGAGCGAAGTCGGTCCCTGCCCAACCTAACTGAACTAGACAGTGTTTTAGTGGACGAAGATCTTACCTATGGCAGTTTTAATAGGCCGAAAGCTAGCGATCATTATAATATACGTCGGCATAGAAGGAGTGATGGTGACAAAGTAGCGAATTTCCTGTCGTCGGTAGAATATAGGACAGAGTACGGTAAACTGCACGCAAACAATCGTAGAGAGCTATATTTAAATGAAGAAATACGAAAACTTCTTGCCCAGCCAAGTAGCATCAAGTTCTGCAACAGGGCGGGCAGAGCGCAAGACAAGAATGAGAATAAACTTGACCCTATATGCGAGAGTGTTGCACAGGAGCATTTTGCTGAGCCGAAAGCGACAATCGAACAGCCGAAATCTAGAGCGTACGAGGTCATTGATACAACTGGTGGCAAATTCAAGCTCTCTTTTAAAAAGTTTTGGAAACGGCGAGAAAAGGTTAATATCAACAAGTCTGGTGTAAAGTCTGATGCATCGGCCCAGCTAGAGAGTGACAGCGAACACGTTGTGTTTATTAATAAACTTGCAGTGGACCATAAATGCAATGTACAGTCTATGCCAAGCTACGCCGTGTCTAGTGATAGGAGAGGCGGTCTTGGTTCCGATGTAAGCGGGCGAAAGGAACAAGTTACTATCTCTGCTGTTACTAAACAAAAAGAGTGCACATCTCCAACAGGTAGGAACATATAAGATGAACTTGTTGAATGCCTTGTGTTTGCAGTAAATATTAGGAAACTGTTGACTCAATTGTTGACTTGCCAGCTGTCCATAATGTAACCTCTCTTCGACTTCGAAATTGACTTTTTTTTAAGTTGCAATTACCTTGTAGAATTTCACGTTCAGAAATATTCCGCACATCAAAATTATGTATACACATATGTATACACACAAAATTCTCTATTTCAGCGTGGCTTTATAAGCATCATTAAGGGAAATTGTAAGGTCGATAATAGCATTTTCACATGCATCTGTCCGATTGTTTTTCATTTGTACTGCCTCGTTTTTTTTTTACTATAATATTGTATGGGCGGAAATCGCTCAAGTTTCTCAGTCCAGCATTCGCTAAAATGTATGTTTTACTAATTTTCTCAAATCATCAGGCTTTGTTTACATGTTGTTAAAAGCATTTTCTATAAAGCATTTGTATATGCTGTATAATGCTGATCTTCTGTCATCAGCCAGATTTGAATAGTTGTAACATACGCACTTTGTTTACTCGGCTTTCATATGCCATTTAAAGTACAATGCATACGAGTAGATTCTGCAGTGTAAATGCCTTGCATAGGGTGCAGTATATTAAATACAGTCCAGTTGTGATATACAGGTCGAGGTGTCGTGCTAAGATCACTTCCCTTGACGAGCAAAGTATTTGAAAACCTATTCTTGTATTAGTAATGCTAAGTGTGTCGACAGTTGCAAGACATCGCACAGTTAAAGTTTTTTCATATACATGTCTATGAACATCTGTTTGCACAAAACAGAAATAACGTTTTCTATAGGAACTTTGATCCTTAGCGATAAAGGTGTCAGTTTCCAACATTCTCTCGCCATTGTTACATCAATTTCCACGCAACAGCTGTCATAATTTGACCTCAATTCACATTTTGTATATTGCAACGTTACATTCAGACTTTAGTTTGTAATATTTCTTAGCCCAGTTTAAACGCACAGCCAGATGTTCATATGCAAGAAGTGAGCCAAATGAATTTATTTTTCAAAGTAAAACAATATGAAATTTTATTCATGAGAATCCCTATTGTTCAAGTACTTGCAACATGCAGCTAACCTGAAAGCATTCTCATGTTGACATTATGTGGCAAGTTATTTTGTTTAGTTTATGCTCCCTCTGTATTTTGTTTAAAAACTGTAAGGTCTGGGTTGGCCCATTTGTAATGAGTGTTGAAATGTGCCTCTCCTTTCCAGAAGGGCAAAGATCAATCTGGAAGTGATCAATTATTTATTTTTTGCATCATTTATGAGACTAGAAACATATCTAACATGAATAATGATCCGTGCAAGGTCATGAGTCATGACATTCTTGATTTTCGTGAATATTCAAGTCCACTACATAGCCATAAGATGATACAGCAAATATTTGCTGAATGGCAAAATTTGGTTGTGTCGCTTTGTGCCATTAAAATAGATCAAACTTTGAGTGTGACAACACTAGTTTGCATTTGTGGTCTAAATAATTTATGCAGTTAGGTGCTAATTGTTCCACACAATGCAGAAAAATAACAAGGTTGCCAAATGAGGATAGATATTAATAGTATTGTGACAGTTTTCAGTCCTTTCAGCAGCAACATAGAATAAGTATATACTTTGACTGTTATAAGACTACAGTCTATCATTTATTACTAATTTATACGTAGTGTATTCTTTCCTGTGGCATAAAGTGTGCTGTTAAACTGAGTGACAACTTGATTTTTATGTTTATTTTTTCTGTACTTTGTTGAAATTTTATTCCTAAAACCTATACTGTAATGGCTTGTGGGCTGAGTGAGTGAGTGAGTGAGTGTGCCTGATCAATGCAAACTCCTACATGCCGGCATATACTGTTGTGTATTCTCATGATATACCTATCAATCACATCTACAGCACCAAATTGTATTTTTCTTTGAATTCATAATGTTTTCAATTATGCACCATTTTGGGTTGGTCTGCTGTAGTGCTAGTATTTTTGTGATAAGTATTCTATATCATAATCCTAATGTTCGAGTAACACATCATATGATGAAAAAAATCAATGCCCACGTGTTTATATTTGTGTTGTCATTCTCCCCCTGTTCTGAATATTCCGTAGCTTGCGTGCTTCTTGAAAGTGTTAGCTTATCTGTCAATTAATCCGCTCCATCTTCACTAGCAAACATGGAATTGTTGTTTCGACTTTCAGTAACTCAAGATAATTTAAGCATCTTATTTGCATTGATCATAATTTTAGTGCCTTTCTATAGCATTAGTAACACTGTAGTGTTTTTTCTGATATTATTTACATCTAATCAAAACCTTCCATGCTAGCTAATGTACATTTTGTCCATTTAAGAGAGAGTGGGAAGGGGGGGGGGGGGTTGTACATTGCATAGTGTTAGTTAGAATATAGTGATAATGAATATTGTGATGCTGTGGTAAGCTTATGAATATTTGTCCTAATCCATCACATTTGATCAAGATGTTCTTATCTCATAATCTGTAGGATGAGACTAAACAAACATTAGACTCTAGTTTAAGAAAGATTAAGCTAAGATTATGGAAACAGCCTCATTGTTGATATATGTCTTCAAAAGTAGCTAACTGGTGGTGTATTTCAGTAACAAAAAGACACAGACACTTTGACTATTGAAATGAGTTTAATCTGTTCTAGCTGTTATTGGTAACACTACTGAACAATGTAATAATGATTGGGGGGAGTTTAATTTTTTTTAATCTCGGTTGCCTATATAAGTTGTATATAAAATATAAAAACTTTTTTCCTTCTTTGAGGGAAAATTTGCTGTGTTTTATCCAATTGCAGTTGTGTGGGGTTTCTGCTTGAATTTTTTGAATTAAACACAACTTTTTAGTTTGTATTTGATATGCAGCCCAATCGCTGTCATTCACTATTTCAACTTATTAAGACTTGTCTTATGAAGAAGACATTTATATTATACACTCAGTTTGATTATGATTCAATTGTTAATAAGACAAAGTTAGAATTGTTCAAGTGTATCGTGATATTTGCCCATGTTGTTAACTCCTTTCAAAAAGAACTTTGGGGCAACTTCCAGTCGAAGATAGTACTTGGAAATCTCAAAACATCCTTCCTGAGTGACATGTGCTATCTTTGAGTGTATGAGGGTATATGATGGTTTATTTACAAGTTTAATTGGTTTGAATAGCAAACCTCTAAAATAGGTGGTGTCTGTTTGTGGTATTTTTATTTATAGCAAACTCGTTCTTCTGGCATTCTAGGGCATCCCTGCATTGACTATTTTTGAGGAATTTACTGTGTAGCAATAGAAATTAACACTTTGACTTAATAATTATGTTGTTATTATGAGCTTTCCTGTATAACTATGGTGTATGTGGTGTTATTCAGCTTGCCTAGTGTGGGTGTTGAGTCAAAGCAACATTGCAATCATCATTTTCACAACAGTAAAGGCATGATTAAAATCATGTATATGTTATAATGTTTTCTTTACTTATTTCAATGCGCATATTGTATTAATTTGTTATTATTTTGTATCTCACAGTGTGTTATCATTGATACATGTTCGAGGTAGACGGTTCATTAATAAAGAGAAAATGTCTCACATACACTTAGTAACTTTTGTTTTTACTCTCTCATTTCTCTAGGTGTCCATCCAAAGGAGAAAGCCAAGGTGACTCCCAGTTCCCAACCAACATTCACAGGTATGTGTTAGGATATTTATTCCTTGTTATGGACCAAGTATAAAGTGGCCATTCGTCTTCAAATCGTTGAGCAAATATTGTATGTATCTTGTCCCCTGAGGCACGTGTAGCATGGACTTAGTAAGTGGAAGAGAATTTACTAATTCAACAGAAAAGGGAGGACAGATTTTAGAAAAGAATAGAAATGCATTAACATGTTTTCAAAAGTCTCCTAAATTTTGCAATAATATACCTTTTCTAAAATTCCTTCAATATTTTTTGCTAGAATCATTATTTTTGTTCTAGAAGAATTTGCCAATTTTTTTTTCAAATCTCTAAGAAATTAGGTTTAATTATAATACCTGTATCAGTAATGTACATGCTACTGTCAGGGCAGCACAATATGGTAAGACCATTGTGTTTGATAGAAGCAATGCATGATAAAACTCTAAACTCTGTCTCAAAGTAGCAGAAAGAAAGTAATTGGGAAAATATTTCCCCACATTTTTCAACAACATAGAGTATTTGAGTATATTTATCCGTTTGAAGTGACAGTTTACATGGTAGCAAGATAATAATAGTTAAACTGTTGTATTTTTACATGGTGACAGGCAGTCTTGGAAGAGCTTTAAGATATTCGACATAAGGAGCTTGAAAATATTGTAATACTGTACAATAGTCTGCTAATACAAGAATTACCCTACAGTTAACAATATTAGACGATAATCTTCTTACCCCCTGTGCTTATAAGTTAACGTTGTGATATTGTAATGTTATAGAGAGTTGATAAACATGCGATGCGGCATGGACCACAGTTAACTAGCACCCGTGCTTTTGATCAGGCATGTCTGCTGAGAAATAGGCCTTATTGCTGAATGAATGTTCATTTATCTCTCGCCTACTACGTACATACTTATAAACCAATATTATGTACCAATACATTATCAGAACAATATTCGTGTGAGCTCAAACTGAATTGTTAAGTGACTGGCACCGTTGCTCTCGATTTTCTTCTATGGGAGTAATACTGTACCCAGTTTACTTATTTTGGTTTGATTTCAATATTACTCTAGGCAAGGATACAATCAGAAAGAAGATTGTCAAGCGTATTCTTTCTCCAATAACAATCCTTCGATCTGTCTCAGAGGAGGAGAAGACCGTCAATGATCATCCTCAAGTTGCCAGCCCAGGCTACGAGGGAAAGTCTAATGACGCGCCTGTTGAAGCTCGTCCTAAGAAGCTGCTTGATATGAATCCATTGTATCTTGCTCAAGAATTGTGTTTGATTGACAAAGAGCTACTTGTGCGCATCCCGTGGAACGAATTATCAACATGTGGATGGATGACCAAACACAAGGTACAGTCCATTCATGTTGCTCGTGTCGCTAGTGAAGTTAAAACACACAGACGCAAAATCATATAGCATTATACCTGAACAACACTAACGCCTCGACAAAAGCCCGTTTTCCACTAGGCGAATTTTTTCACGCGATGGGAAGCGAAAACGTCAAGAATTCAGCAACGTGGCTGGTGAACATTGGTAGGCGAAAAAATTCACCGCGAACAAGTAGGAATTGTTCCTACTTTTTTCTGTTCGCGCGAACAAATTCGCCAAGTGGAAAACGGTCTTAACTCAGAACTTCTCGTATCTTACCGCGACACAGAGCTCGAAATGTTGAAGTATGCAGATTCGACCAGTATGGCTACACAGGGATATTTTTTAGCATTTTTATCGTTTACCGTTTTTTAGAAGGCGATTGAATTTTTGTAGCCCCTATTGTAGCTGGAGAAATAAATTTTAGACCGCATTTTTGCACTAGTAAACCTTGATTTAAAAAAGGACAATAGTAAATATTTGCCATTTAGACTTTACGTTTAGTTCGCAAGTACCAGAATAAAGTACAATTAGAATATTTTCTGTCTTAATTTTCGGCCACGATTTGCGTTGATATATTGTGGTTCTCCACAATGGATGATGCCCCTAATTTAGACAAACTTTTGAATCAGGGATATTCATTAGCACAGCTGAAGAGCATCCTAAAATTGTTTGGTTCAATGCAAATCATTGTAAAATGTGGAAAATAGAGTCTTGTGAAGTTTGCAAATTTTTGTATACTTTTGTATTACGCGAGGAAAAGTGTAATCAGATTTCTAAATGTCATTACACTTTTCCGCGCATGATACAAAAGTATACAAAATTTGCAAACTTCACAAGAGTGTATTTTCTCCATTTTACAACATTTTGCACCAAAACTTCAGCATTTTACTAAAATTTAGGATGCTCTTTCCACCTGTGCTAATGAATATTCCTAATTCAAAAGTTTGTGTAAAAGGGGAATGGTCCATTATGACTGCTGATCGCGTTTTAAAACTGAATTGAGGATTACGTTTTGACCGTGTACCGGCAGTGGACTGATGTTTGCATTTAAACATTTTCTATAAGCTACTTGCTCAAAATTCAATCAGCGTTAATGATTTGTTTAAATTAAACCAACTGATTAGTTTGTGTATTTCTGCACGTTCATTTAATTAAACCGCGCCAGGAAGCCAACTCCTACACGTCCATTTAATTAATCCAAAACCTATTAGGTTAAAAAACAGCTATTGATCCACATACGATTTCTGAATGAATATTTCCAAGTTTATAAACAAGAAATTAGAACGTTTACTGTGTATTTTCGGCAAGTAGTGAATAAATATTCTGTACATGAAGTTAATCTACCGTGCATGTAAAAGCTCATACAGTATGAGAAAAGCGTCTTTTAATCCTGGTTTACACCGATTTCTCCTGGCAAGTGTGATTAAAAAGTTGAGACGTTATATGCTCACATATTCATATATTCGGGTTCTGCATAATTCATTTGTTTTTATGGTCTGTTAACACTAATATGTGAATACACCTCCCCCCCAAAACAATCTTGGAATTTGCACTACGCTCATAAGAACAGAACTGTTTAAGCGGTATTGTTGTCTTCTGTCTGCAATAAAACTTAAACGTCTTCCGATAGAATCATCTGAATAACAAAGATAAAAACTTTTTTTTTTCTTGTGAAAATTTATGTTACTCACAAACCTAACTGAAGCCAGAATACTTGATACAAGAATAAAATGTATAGAGGATATTACACGGTGGTGCTGAGATATGAATTTTATCTTCGATATTTTTTTCACCATAATTTTCAAACTGCCGTGTATTAGAACCCAAGCTTTATTTCTATTAATTGTATCATATTATCTAAACTCAAAGAATACCTGTACATCATTTTAGTGTTTTCTTGTAGTGTATTTTCATTTTTGGTACAAACATGTACTTTGTCTTTTTTTTTCTTTTACCTGCAACAAAAATGAAATCGGTCCTCTGCTGTTGCAAACATCGCCATTTTGAAAACACGTGATCGATATCTTCACTTGTTAAGATATTTGCCTGGGGCCGGTTGTTTGAAGCCCGTTTAGCGTAAACGGTGATTAAAATAGAAACCAAGTTTATAGATTCATTCAACAACCAAACTAAAAGTTTTGAACCTTAATTGAATGATTATGCTTACAACTATAAACAAAATAACGAGTGATGTAAGAGTGTTATTTAATTTTGACTTATCCACCGTTTACGCTAAACGGGCTTCGAACAACCGGCCCCTGGAAAATATGTCGCTGTGTATTTTCTAGTATCTTACTGTCCACTGTATAATAAAAGCTAATCTATAGATATAAACTGTTTCGGTAGGCTTCCATGGCATCCATTACCCAAACATTCATGGCATTTATCAGATTTTTGTTTTCTGTTTTTAGTATCAGCGATCTCCCAGTGTCATGGAAATGGTGGAATTCTTCAATCGCATTGCTCTTCTTGTTGCATCGGAGATCTTGTTTGAAGTTGATCCAATGATGAGAGTTCGTGTTATCTCGAAAGTTATCCAGGTTTGTATTAATACCATGTTATTCAGGACACACCATAGGCGGCCCAATGCACACACAAATATACTTCGTAAGTTCTTAAATATTAAGAACTTACGGAGTATGTTTATGTGCGCACTGATCTGTATATATTACTGAAGCTGCATAGTGAATTGGGCCGTCTATGCACACACATTGCATTACTGTGTTGTCAGTCAGTGGAGCTGATGAATAAAATATACCAGGATTTTTATTTTTGAAAAATGGTGATTTTAAATGGCAAATTTCAATGGCGAACTGTCAATTTTGGCAGTGATCCACAAATAAATTTCAAACAAAATGCTGTTATAAAAAGTACACAAATTTTTCGCCTCAGGCTTTATTGTTGTGAATAACTACCGACAAACACTTCATTCGTCTTAGTAAACAATAAATTCTCCGTAATCTTACTATTTTCGAATGTAACCTGTCTAGGTCGCGACCAAACTCCGTGCAATGGGTAACTTTAACTCTCTGAAAGCTTTGCTGGGTGGTCTGCAATGCACACCAATCTATCGTCTCAAGGAAACTTGGAAAGAAGTATCATCGAAGCGGAAGAAGTAAGTTTGTTTCAATTCTAAATGACGTATATTAGTAACAATTAAGTAACAATTCTAAATTGGCTGAATATCCATGACCAGAATTCCTTGCAAACAGTTTCGGTAATATCGTAAGCCAGTTCGCTGTCACTATTTTCACTTGCCAAAACCGAATTTCGTTGATGCTCACGCTGGTACGTTGTTCTCTAATTGCGGGCTCAAAAAGTCGTACGCTGCTTCGCGGTATAATGATTCCCGAAAATTTCTCATACCGACATCTGAAACAGCTGTCACTATATACAGTAAAGCCTTTATCGTTTGTTAACCTTGGTTGGCCCAGTGCTACGTCGACCACGCTTAAAGTGGTAATATATACGGAACAAAAGCGTGGGCGTTTAGGAGAGGTCATATTTCAGGTACTGAACTCCAGTCAAGGAGTTATAAAGCATTAGTCTAATTTCTGGCCGTTCATTTCTGCCGGAAGCGAGGTCAGTTTTATTCTAAGCGAGAAGGCCTAGCAAAGTTCGCAAAGTTGTCTGTGTGTGGACCATTTCTGTCCTTCCAGTTTGCGCACTTATGGTAGATTTAAGCTGATATTCTTACTCTGGAATGAAGAGAGTAAATATTTATATATACGGTAGGAAGTACAAGAGCTGATAGTTAAGTTGAGATTACTTTTTTAAGATCATAACATACTAATTTTGGTAGACCTTCTCCAGTGGTTTTAGAACCGAAACCGATCCGCGCACGAGAAGGCCAGGGACTAGGCTGAGCTCAATACATGTACGTGGAGTAGTATTTTCAATTAAATTTTCTAACCATGTCTCTGTCTTCTCGCAGGAACTTCCGCGAATTAACGAAGGTAATGAGTGAAGAGGACAACTTCGCTTTGTACCGTAGCGAGGTGGACAATCTGATGAACCAGAATGTGGCATGTCTACCTTTCTTGGGAGATTTTCTTACGCAAATTGCCCAGACACAAACCTACTTAGCTTGTCGTAAAAAGACAAGCCCTGAACCTCTCAAGAACGAGCATTTCTCAGCCACGGAAGGCGACACAAGTCCTACCACTCCGACACCACGACAGACTGAGAAACACTCTTCAAGAGGGAAGACTCGTTCTCGTACGAACTTAGTCAAAAGACGAAGTGCGTCGATCAAGGGAAAGGACATCCGATTCTCTAAGTCTTCTCCGAACTTGCCCGCGTCATGCACGCGAACTCCGGAAAGATCATCTCACTATCGCTCGCACAGATTCCGAAGATGTCGGAGTTGGCAGTACAGCAATGATAGCGGAATTCAAGTTAATAACAGTAATAACTCCAGCTTATCCGCGAGTTCAGCGTCGTTTGTGACCAGTAACACGTCATTGGGTAGCGGAACATTCGGATTTCATTCCCGTAATGGAACAAGCGAAGAAAGACCCGTGAATTCAAGAACTCAAAATCATTGCAGATCCAGTTCGACTAGTACACCGTTATCTGTGAAGAATTCCATGAAGCTTAAACTTCGTCGCAATCAAAGTGTTTCTGAGAAATGCTTATCGAACACAGACAGTGGTGGTAGTTTAAAGACAAAACTGTCCTTGATGCGCTCGTTCCGACGGAGTAAGAGCATGGATCAGTCACCTTCCAGCGCGGAAAGTATACAGAGATTATACTCGTCAAGGGCTGAAAACGGAGGAAGTCCTGGAAAGACTCCTGAAGGCAAAGAAGTTAAGCGAATACCAGAACCAGAGACTGCTGATGAGGCAGGTATGAAACACTTCATAGACTGGATACTGCACACTTAAAAAACGGCATGTTGTAAGGAGCCTAAGAAAGTCTGTTCACAAGCTGTTGCATGACAAATTGTGTTTGCACCCAAGTTTAGAACAAGCAGTTAACCACTTGTAACATACTTGATAACATTGTCCGGCATGTTGCAAGGATTTCACCCCCAGGATGTTGTCAACTTCTTGTGACATCTTGCTTCAATGGATCTGCACATAAGAGTTGTCCGGACAACCTTGTCAGGTATTCCTGAGTGTCAAGCTTGTTATTATTACGCTGTCAAAAAAGTTGTTCAAACCTGCTGCAAACTTATTGACAGCATTTAACCTGCGTAGGTTCAAATAATTAGCCAATTGATTACGTTTCAGATACCCGATCAACCAATCGAACGTGTACTAAGCCAACAAAAGTAGCGAATGCCCTGTATTCATTTTATAATTTTAAAGTGCCAGTGCTGTTAAGAATATCGTTCGTTCACTTTTGATACCAATGATAGATAGTATAGGTCATGAACGAATTCAGTTTGTCGATATCTTGTCTTTCTCTGGAGATATTCTTCTTTTAAAATGTGCAAATTCAAGTCATTTTTTATGTCGTCTAACCAAGCACTCGAAATGTGTTTCGCTAAGTAAAGGTGGCTGAATTCATGCAACTTTGTATGATTATTGGCCCAGAGCCTTATTATGCTGTACCTATGGAAATTTTAAATGAATTCGGCTTTTTAGTTTCTTTGATATCTCAGCACTGTTTTGTTTGATCTACTTGGTGTTTAGTATGCGGGAATGGATGACATCACAAGCTCTTCCTCGATAGATAGCGAGTAGCGAAACAATCATTTTCCTATAGAGATTTCTTTTAAAAAAATTGCTTACAGCCGTGGCAATTGAAGTGTTCCTAAATTATTGTATCAATTCATTTGCCAATATGAACGAATTCATTTGATAAAACATTTGAAAATTTTACAATTTCCTAAATAATTGATCAACTTCCTGTTGAATGCTCCAATCTCCATTGGCTTTGGCACAAGCGGCCAATCACAACGAAGCAGGAAGTGACCAGAGATGGTCAGATTTGTGAAGTTTGTAAACAGTTCCACCAACTGTCAAATCAATTTGTTCTAGTGAGCAAATCAATTGATGCAATATTTTAGGAACACTTCAATTGCCACGGCTGTAAAAATCAAATTTTTTGTTGAATATTCCATGTTTGACCTCTGATTCTACTAAAACAATTAGATTACTCCCTCTTGATTTCTATGCGGTGATAGGGTGATATTTGATTCGGGCTTCGCCCTCATCAGCTACCACCGCATAGAAATCTCGAGCTCGTAATCTAATTGTTAATTAGTATACACTCGATGATGGACTATTACAATTCCAGAGTTTTGATTGGCTTCTCAACCATGGACTATTCATAATAGGCCATGGTTGAGAAAAACAACAAAACAAAATACAGTTCAGAGTGTATGCTAAAACAATTAGACAACTCGGCCTCGTTGCCTAATTGTTAAATATCTGGAAAAGTCTTTAAAAACGTAAAACACCTTGTTCGTGTATTTAATATTGCCAGAATAATAAAAATAAAAATTACCGAATGTAAAATGTGGAGAGTTTTCTTGTTTTGCAGTAAATTGTCTCTTCCAGATAATATACTCACTTTCCCAAACTATGCAAAAACTGTATATTGTGATGTCATCTTCTCGCGCATACTAACTGCCATATAACAGGCAGCAACTTTACAAAAATATGGTCATTAAAGATAGGAACACAATTGTGAAAAAAGTTGCGCAAATTCTGCCGGATTTTAAGAGATATTATTTGTTTAGTAAATCTCATTTCGAATTTTTCAGAAGATGGAATTACAAGTTGCTTTAATTTATTTCCAAAAAAAAACGAATATCGCGAGGACAGGACAAGATATTAAGCGATTTTCACCATACTTTTGTACCCTTCAAATGTAAAACCATTCCTGAAATGCATATATGCTAACCAACAGTTAATTGCGTTTCTTCAGGTACTGAACTGCAACTGTGGCACTTCCATGTAGCTGCAATCCAATACAAGTTTCCAAGTCGACCGCATATTAAAGAGTTTCTATTGTCAACGCCATTTAACTCCGAGGAAGATAATTACAAACTGTCGTTGCAAAGAGAACCGCTAACTAAAAAGTCAGAGTCAGTTTCATGAGAATGAATTTCAACTTGGGATGAAAGACGTCATACCAAGCATATAATTATCTCTTGATAGCTATTACCTATGCATCATATGTGATGTGATATAGAGTAAATCTTATATTTTCACTCAGAGTATATATATAGATATGTATATTCGCTCTTAAAGAGTTTGCGTTCTTTTGTAAATATTTTAATTATTTTTAAATACCTCTTTCTCAGGAGTGACTGAATGAAGTTTTATCTCGCTAATAAATGGCTTAACTCTATACTCGTGGCTGTATCAGTTGTTGTTTTTTTCTACCATAGCTCGTATCCGCGGCTGCAAGATAGATTTTTTAGTACAAAATCCTTTAAAACGTTTGGCCAAACTTGAAGAACACTGGAAAATGTTTCTTTCTACCATAATATGTGTGGGGGGGGGGGGGGGGGGGAAGGCTCAGGAAACTTTGAAGACCGTAAAGTGGCCCCTAAAACTCAATCTTCGTTTGTGTTTTGAAACTCAATCTTCTCAACAAAGTGTTGAGCGCAATTAGAATGAAGTTGCTAAAGGTAATTTGTCAAAATTGGAAATATTACCCAGTATGAAACCCGAGAATTAAGAGAAAATGGCTATAAACCGTTTCACAACTCAAAAACTACGCTTCACAGTGATAGTAATAACAATGACCAGACCCTTTAAGATTCACAGAAATTCAGTCTTCTCTGCAAAAAACGGACTCAAGAAAAACCCTAAAAACCCCATGAAAGGTAGTATTTAAAAAAACTGTAAATCACATTTGCAGACTAAATGTATTTAGTATAAATCTCCGAGTGACTGCTCTGATTGGTCAAGATTCGCTGTCTCTGTAGTGATAGTCACTCGCCAGTGACTATCGCTTTTTGCTTTACTTTCTTACACTAACAAATTTGAAGTGATTTGTTGTGTTGATTGTTCGTAAACACCTGGAAATTTATACTAAAACAATTAGTCGCCTCAGTCTCGCCTTCGGCGACTAGCTGCTAAGTACGTCTCAACAGGGAAAGTTGAAAATAATTTAACGGCGTTGAAAACGAACTCGCGACCTTCTTGTTGCTAGCGTCATGCTCTACCGTCTGAGCTACGCGGCACAGAATAGAAATAAACAGAGAGATCACTTGAGTCGGATTCTTTGAAGTTTGTGTCCCCACGCGTGTCGCATGCGCATCTTCATTATGCAGGTTCTGGCCAGTCAATTACCTTTTCTGTCCAATAGAAACGCTGAATTGGCTGTTCCGCCATTATTTTGGCCAGTTTTATGCTCCTACCGTTCGTATGTCCAGAGATATTGTTGTCATAGGTAAGGTGTGGAGTTTATGCAAATGAAATTATAATTAGAATCGAGTTCCAACAAGCAACATGATTTTTATGTTCAGGCAAACTTTGAAGAAATTCTTTTTTAAATACAGCAAACAGTACTATAGAGCTGTGCAATGATTTAAAATGAAGCTCAAGCATTCACTACAAAACATTTAATCGTAGAAACATAAAATTTCTAATGAATTCTGGCTATCGAGCCACGTTAAGTATGAATATCATAAATCATTGTTTAATGTCAC
This sequence comes from Muricea muricata, assembly GCA_963855995.1. Lineage (NCBI taxonomy): Eukaryota > Metazoa > Cnidaria > Anthozoa > Malacalcyonacea > Plexauridae > Muricea > Muricea muricata. The sequence goes on along the minus strand of OY979716.1, from coordinate 96,604,144 downwards.
AATATCATATAATAATATCATAATTAAAATAATAATCATAATTTAGGGTACAGTAGTTGAATAGCATTCAATTTGTGACGTCATCCCGATTTATTCCAAGGCATAGTTTGGTAAATGGTGTCTTGTGGTAAGAAGCGACCTTTGTTTGAATTCATTCTCTGCGAAGTCTTCTGAACAGGACCTTCTGTATTTTAGCATGCAGTATATGGCACAGTTTGTACAGTATTTGTAGAAAAGTGTGCAGACACTTCCATCAACAAATTAAAAAACCTAATGGAATGGGAATATTATTATTTTAAAGGATGTGAACCAAAATGACACAACGATGTGATAGGAGTATACATTGAGAGGAAAATCACTTGCAAGCGTGTGTAGCACCGAATTTATTTAACTCAACTTGGCAAGGCCAAGGCTTACATTCCATAAGGTTGAATAACTACTTTATTTTTAATAGACCCATTGCGCTTATTGACCCGGTGCAAAACTTTGCATATAATGAAAGAATCTGGAGGATATTAATTCCCATAATTTGAAGGTCAACTGAAATGGGTCGTCTATAGCTAAAGAACAAAAAATGATGTTGTAGAGAGCCGTGAGCTAGACTTTTTTTCTGATTTGAATCATGCCATTTAGCAAATGCAATTGACGAAAAGTATTTGCAACTTTTATATCACTCATTTGTTTCATAAATTGGCATGAGTCACAGGGGCATAGGAAGCGGGGGATTATACAGTATTAGAGGGGGCCGAAATAGCTTTCACCCCCCCCCCCAAAAAAAATTACAATCTTAGAGAAAACAATATAAAATTTTGGGGTTTAATTCAGCACTGTCTCATTAGTCGTGTCATTTTAACCATGATATATAGGAGGTTTTTAGGTATCCACTTCCAAGAGGCATATCAATTTACGCAGCAATGATTACCGACAGTGGTCGACATCACCGATATTTGGACTGAACGACAACAATCACCCACATGTAATATCTTAACAGCAAGCCATGCATTTTCTGAGATGTCATAAGCGTAAAAAGGCTCGATTAACTCACTATTCATAGCATCACTGTAACTAGTAATTCATGTGTTTTTTTACATGGAACTTTTCAGAAATATCATTTAGCATAAACTGATTATCATTTAGTCCGTTCAGTTTTTCCTTTCTTAAAGTGTCAGATACCAGATTACACACAATTAGTTCAGTGGCGGCGCCAGCGCGATAAGTGAGGGGGACATATTCATATATTCGTGTTCTGCACAATTAATTACTCCACCTGCCGTAGGCGATCGAGGCGGAGTTTTAAATTCGCCCCATTTCTGTATTTTTTTCCTTTTTTTCCTTTTTATTTTTTGCGGTGTCGCAAGTAGGCGCAGCGCTCATGGGTGATACCGCTGGCACAAGCCGCGTGAGCCGACCTAAACACGGCGTTTAAACTCAATTTCTAGCGGAATATGTCAACAAAACACGCATTTTAACATGAATGCTAGAACATCTAAGCCGCAAGAAGGTTTTACGTGCAAAGATTCTCATGCAAAATGTTTTAAAACGACAAATTCCACCGCGAAACTTTACCGAGGAGCGATGTATCACGGTGAAGTTTGGAGAGCGTGTTTCCGTCATTTTCTGTTGTATTCCTACTTTTAAGGAAATTTAGAAATTTCTACACAAGAATCAAACGCAAATTCTACTGAAATATCTATATACAAAACACAATTTTTAACATGTAATAGTTAACAAAAAGGGACAGGAAGGTTCTTTATCAAAGCATTGCTCCAAAAATGTTTTAAAACGGCAAATTCTGATAGACTCCATTATTCCATGATTAAGGAATGAGTCTAGGAAATGTGTTCCTAATTCTAAACACGTTGTGATTGCTTTCCTTGGTTTTCTATTTCTACCTATGTTGAGATGCTAATATTTCGTGCAAAGTGATTTCTTTGCTTGTGGGATCTCATATAATTATAAAAGGTAAGAGATATTTTACATTCCAATTCTAGAAATACATATTTTAGTCTAAAGTTCCCAACAAATTATATCGTGGAGACTTCAGGCAGTGTGCTACAGAATAGATTTAAATGATGCTATCAGGTTAATATATTGATGTATTGTACAGACTTTTCGTAAAATTTTCTTTACTTGCAAAATAAAATAGCTATATGTTGGTGGTATTATGACAAAAGAATCTTGTTTAACATATGTACTATGAAAGTCTTTAATTTAAATTAAATTCTAAAAAATGCAATCCTACTAGGACTCTGGACAGAGTACCCGGCAGGTCACTCAGACATTGATTTTTGGTTATCTTAGTGATTACATAAGATGTGCTAGCAATGTCTTACTGGTAAAATGCCTTGGAAGGTACCCTAATAAAAATTGATTTAAAAAGGAATTAGTTGGGCAGAACAGAAATAAGTGAATATACCCAACCCCCAATGAACTCTCTAGTTAGGGACTGGACATTAATTACAGGGGGGGGGGCTGGTGCAAAATGAGGGAGGATCAACTATTTTTGTGGAATGGAAAAGGAGGAGGGCAGATAATTTTATGTGAGCAAAAAGAAGAGTAATAAAGATGCCATGTACCATATGCAAATGTATTTTCATGCCCAAATTTCAAAGAATAATTTTATTCAATAGGTTAAATACCTAGAAACAGCAAAGTATAAATATATAAAACAGGAAGTATTTGATATTATTAGGAATACATCCTTTGATTGGCCTACTTTCTTTTCAGTTCAAACAAGGTAGTAAATAAACTTCCGGGTAGGGAGTGGGGGAGGGTCAGTGTAAACTCTCCAAAACTTTAGGGGAGGGTCAGGAGAAAATTGTACACGGTATATCCCACTTGCACCAGTCCTCCCCCCTGTAATTAATGGTCAGTCCCTTAACGCCTTGTGCCCATTTTCGTTTCGGCAGGCGGAGTGAACGCCTTAGCAGGCGTCTTGTTTCTTTTGAAATCGAATCGACTTCAAAAGAAATTAATTGTGCAGAACACGAATATATGAATATGTCCCCCTCACTTATCGCGCTGGCGACGCTACTGAATTAGTTGCGATAGCAAGATTTCCGCATGAACTGTACATTTGCCCTTGATATTTCTAACTTACAAACACAAACCATGTTGGCTTAGAAAGAAATTGCTAGATATTATTAAAGTGTCAGTGTGTCACTATCTCTAAAATTGAATATTTTACATGCAGAATTTAGGCAAATGCAGTCCTTTTCCTCATCTTGGGATTCAAGCATTTTTTTAGGCACTTATAAGAACCCTTATTTCACCGTCGTATCTCGCTGAAAGCAGCTGATATGAGCAGAGAGACTGGCCAACATTGCAAACTTTTTGCCTAATATATTCTTTTAACACCTCATGAACTTGAATGAGCGCAAAACAATAGAAAAACACAGTGAGTCAAGCCTCGAATTTAGCTAGAATCCAAATGCGATTCTTCTTTATTCCCTGCCTCGAATTTAGGACATTACAGACAAAAATCAAAGTGCAAGCACGATTGATATTGATTATGAGTAAAAATTAGGTATGGAAGGAAAAATTAGCTTTGCAACTGATACTGATAGAGTAGTTGTTACGTCGGCATTTTAGTTTGATCAGCTATAAATTTGTGTCCCCCTGAAACGTAACATCATGAGCAAAAGTCGCGCTGGGCATCGTTTCAATTTTTGCTGCATCAATATTATTGAGGGTATGTTCTCGCTTGTCGGTGTTGGTTATTAATTATTATTATTTATTGAGAATATTTTAGGAGTTTTGTTTGGTTAAGAGCTAAAGGTGAAATCCTCATATCCGCTTGGTAGTTGCCAAAATTTGGAGTTTAAAATAAATATACGACATTATGACTCGTTTCATCGTATATTGAAACAACATATGACGTCACGCTATAATTTACGCGTCTTTTGGTGTCTTCTCACTTACAAAGCAAGCGTCTAAACTGAGTTTAAACCTCAGCCTTCGGCTTCGGCAGATAACAAAAACCTCTGCCTTAAAAATTCCTCATATCCTGCTCGACCTCATCCAATAATTGTTTAGTCCCCGAGCCAACGGCGCGAAGCGCCGTGCGAGGGTACTAATTCCGTTTTGTAGGGTACTAATTCCGAGGGTACTAATTCCGTTTTGCTAATGTAATTAATAGGTCGTATTTTATACCAAATTTAAGCTTACATTAGGCGTAATAACATACTGATGACAAATGTTGTGCCATTTAAAAAAATTGTCAATAAAACCAGGATTAAAAACTGATATTTTGTCATTTTGAAAAAATTTACAGAAAGAATAATAATTGCCGTGTTGCTATGACAACAACCTATACAAGTACTTCATGTAATTCCGAAAATACAGTTACATGCTCTTAGTTAGTGGCGAGGGGTTGCTGCATGCTTGTATTTCTACTCACGTAAAAATCTCACAACTTGTAACAAGTCTGCAGACAAGCCGTCAACAAGATGTGTTCGCACTGCTTGTTCCAAAGTTGTCAACAAGTTGTTCCAAACTTGTTGACAACTTGTAACAAGCTTGACGGAAATATCAGACTTGTTACAAGGTTGTTCTAACAACTCTGATACAATCCTGTTGTAGCAAGTTTGTTACAAGATTGATAACACAAGGCTGTAACAATATTGTTATATCATGCTATATCAGTCTTGTTGGAACAATCTTGTAACAGGTCTGATAGTCCCATCAAGCTTGTTACAATTTGTCAACAGCTTGTTCCAAACTTGTTCTAACACATTCGGAACAAGCAGTGCGAATACATCTTGTCAACAACTTGTGAACAGACTTGTTACAACTTGTTTGCAGGTCTGTAGCAACTTGTGCGTTTTTACGTGTGTAGTATATTAATATTTAGTTATTTATTTTTTCCCTTTAGTAAAGTGATTGAAATTCAAATTCTTATAATCTTGAAATAAATGAAAAATTTTATTTTTGGTATTGCAAATTTGTTACAGCTACGTTAAATATAATTATTTATTATATAGTTGACAGTAAGATACTGAAAATACACCGTAAGATATTTTCCATATCTTCACTAGTGAAGATATCGATCACGTGATCATTTCCCGCCAATGATTTTGTATTTTCAAAATGGCGATATTTGTAAGAGCAGCGAACATATTTTCACCTTTGTTTGAAGAAAAAAACTACATGTTTGTGCCGAAAAAATGGAAATAATACAAGAAAACACTAAAATGATGAACAGGTATTGTTTTAGCTTAAATAATATTGAAATAAAGCCATGTTTTTAGCATTATTGATCGAAAATTAATATTACTGACTTGGGTCTTAAATTGTTTACAACTATATAATAAACAGAACATTACACGGCGGTTTGAAGATATGAATTTTATCTTCTCGTGGTGAAAACAATATTTTACTCACTCGCTGCGCTCGTTCGTAAAATATTGTTTTAACCACTCGAAGATAAAATTCATATCTTCGCCCCGCCGTGTAATATCCTCTATTTATTACATGGTTATTGGTGTTTTACCGCAAACTAATACACTCATATTTTCCCTATTTTCACCAGTGAAGATATGAAAAATTATGTAACGCGTGAAAAACGCGTGTGTTTTCTGGCAGGATTTCTATGTTCTCTCACTCGCTGCGCTCGTTCGTAAAATATTGTTTTCAGCACTCGAAAATAATATCCTCTATATACAGATCGGAATTACCAAGCTCCCTACAAATATACACTAATTAAAAGAATGATTAAACAACCACATTATATTCAATAAGTCATTCAACTATCCAAGTATGTTTGTGAACTGAAAGAAGAACACGTCCATGATTTTACGATCAACGGTCTATCCTGAAAAACAGCTGATTCATATATTCTAGTGGCTAGAAGAGATGCAGCCTTTGTTTACAAGAAAAACTTTGCATTTTAAAGGCGGTTAAGTCCCGTTTTCTAAGTAAGAGATGTGAAGTGTTCTCAACGTGCGTGCACCAAAAACGATTTGAAGCCCGGAGATTTAAACGTGCGCAAGCTCAATCACGAAAATCATACAAGGGGTGCTCAATGGCATATAGACAGAGCAAAGCGTATAATCGTGCGAATTGCCACTAGACTCTGTTTCATCCAGAAGGAATCTTCAGGTTTTAGAAAAATTTTGAAAATATGTGCGCCTTTTTATGCTTAAAGAGGTGGGCGTCCAAATGGCACGCATTGTTTTCTTTGTTTAGGTTGTTTTCCTGAAGTCTATTTTTGTGTTGGTAAACCGAAACTATCTCTTATTTTTTGTTAAGCAAGCAATTTTTTTATCAAAGTACTAAGATTTTCCTCCAAACATAAATTGCACATTTTTGATCCTCCCGCGTAAGAAAAAGATTTTTTTATCAAAATACTAAGCTTTTCCTCCAAACATAAATTGCATCTTTTTGATCCTCCCGCGTAAGAAAAAGATTTTCTTAATCTTGACCACAAATCCATCCTAGCTGTAATCACGTGCACATGTATGATATTTTCCCAAAACGGCGTTTATAATTATCGTTTATATACCCGGAGCGAGGGGGATTCAGTGAAATATTTCCTGAAGTGATGATATTTCCCGAGGGCTTTAGCCCGAGGGAAATATCATCACTGAAGGAAATATTTCACTGAGTCCCCCGAGCGGAGGGTCTATAAATGATATATTATACCGAAAATCAAAAACTTCCGTAAGAGTAAACTTTTAAGTTCTTGAAGTTGAACATACCTTCGTGAATAAGATGCTCTAAAATACAAAATAGCCAGTTCTTTGTTTATTTTTATAACGAGAAGTACAGAAAATTCCTTTTGATTTTTTAAATATTTGTTTTTTCAACGTCCTTGTCCTCCAAAATACTTTATAATTCTTCGTGAAGTTCATCAAACTTTTCGCACATTCCGCCATTTTTGTTTACGAAAACTTGCCTATCTGTGCTTGCGTGTACAAGCGTTGCCATGACAGCGTGAGATTTTTACTGTATCTCACTTTAAAAGTGAGATACAGTGGTATCTCACTTTAAAAGTGAGATACAGTGAGAAATCACCTCATCACGTGGTAGAAATACGATATTTTGATTGGACAATTTGAATTTGAGGTATAATATTACATAATATCATATAGCCCAAAATGAAGTCACTGGAGCCGTTTTGCTCCTATATTTTATTAGAAATAGTTGAATTCATGCCTCAATTATAAATACGCTTTCTGCAAAATAAACTTTTTGCATAAATTAAACTACCGCGTACGTTAATTTAGCGTGTAAAGTAATTTTTGAATTCCAACAGGTTGACTGTGCCTGCAGCAAAAGTTCGGAAACTTTGCAATCTTATGAAACATACTCCATATTTAAACACTGCTTGTTCAAAAGCTGTTTTTAGCAAGAAGTCTGTGTGCAAAGACTTTATGAAGTGGCTTTTCACAACCAGCTACCTTAAGTCGAAAAAAAAGTTTTGTGAAAAAAACATATTGCTGGATGTTCCGTATGAAGCTGTTACAGTACTGCTTAGGATCACTAAAGTCCATTAAAACATTAAGCACTCTTTGCATTAGGAGATTTTTCCAACTGAGTATAGAATCCACATTTGTAAACACTGTACGCTCTGTTTGCTCGAACGTTAACAAAGCGACGATGGAAATCGCTTTAATTAGGGGCTGATTTTTGATCACGCTAACCTGGGATTAAGTGAAGCGTGAATGATTTTGAGGTATTGAAATACGTCGCAGTTTATGGTATAAAAATGTTTAATTCTTGATTGCTCAAGATTTTTGTTTGGCCGAAATATGAAATAAACAAAATAGTGTTGGGCATAAATTTTTGTAAAATATGTCTTTTTATTGATCAATGCTGAAAGCGTTCTAACTTTCGTTGTTTTGTAATTCATAAAATGGCTTTTTTAAATACCTCAAAATCATTTTAGGTGTCATTTAATCCCGGGTAAGCGAGATCATTTAATCAGCTCCTTATTAGTCAATATTATCTCCCATGGATATTCCCGCTCGTATTTTATGTTACTTGCTAAACGGACGATAAAGTTAATACTTCATGTGTACCAAACTACTATGTCTAAACTATGAACTATATGTATATTACAAAATGCTAATGTGTAATTCCATTTACGCAATAGAGTCTTTTGAGGAATGAGTTGGTAAAATGCGATGAATAAATGAATAAATAAATAAATGTATTCATTTAGGTACGTGCTTATCTGATTGGCAAAGGTAATTCCAGGGTAACATTTTCTGTATGTCAGCAGTCTTTATAATTTTACTTGTGACCTAAATCATGGCAATAGCATTACCTGATCTCAGCCAATAGGGTTTAAAACGAAGATGAGCTGTTGTTTTTAAAGATACTTATAAGTCTTGATGATGAGGCCTTTATACTTGGCCATTGTTCACATAAAATTTGAACCGGTCAGTTTTGAACTGTTATTTTTCGCGCCAACTACAATCGTATGCAAAATAAACGAGACACTCCATGCTCCCGCACCCTTCTCAATGTTGTTTAGTGATTGCTAGCACCGTTTCAGGCCTTCCTTTTTAATTTCAACTTCAAATCACAACATTGCATGGGGGAAAGGGGGATAAGCCTTACAAAATCCGGATGGCACGTTTTATTTTGCAAGGGATTGTATTTCAACAGTAAATCTGCACAAGTACCGTAGGTGTAGGAAGTTATGACGCTGAAGGCGTTTAATCCAGAACGCCTGATAATGACCCCACTTGCATATATCAACACATTTCAAAGATTACAATTTAACGTTTCCTAAATAAAGAGGGCTATTACTATCTACAAGCTCGGAAAAAAGGTCTGTTAACAAAGGCTGACATGAAAAAGAGGAGATTTTTGACACGGAGATTGCAAAAAGAATATTCTCACGACGTATGGACTCAAGATATTGTGTTTTACCTCGACGGAACGGGATTTGCGTATAAGAGAAATCCCTTGGATCAAGCCTTTGCACCCAAAGCCAGGGTATGGAACAAGAGAAGCGAAGGACTAACACCAGGATGTACCGCGAAGGGTCCAAAAAAACTGGGAGTGGTGGTCGAGTGGTAAAGCTGATGGTAGCTCTAAGTTATGACAAGGGCGTGGCCATTTGCAAAGCTTATGACAAGTTAGATGGCCGTTACTTTGCCAATTTTATTGACGAGAACTTTGAAAGCATGTTTGCCGTTGCAGAGAAAAGCCAAATGCGGTTATGGTTACAAGACGGAGATCCAAGTCAGAATTCAGCAATGGCTTGTGCAGCAATGAATCGGGCAAACTGTGAGCTTCTAAAAATACCTCCGAGAAGTGCTGACCTAAACCCCATTGAGACTATTAAACTAGTTTCAGACGCATTGCGTAAGCAAGCTATACGATCGTAAACCACGAAGGAAACACGCGAAGAAATTAAATATAAAGTTATCTCTACAATTCAATCTTTACCCATAGAAGTAGCAAATAACGCAATTGCCTCAATGCCAAATCGCGTGGAAGAAATCATTAAGAGGAAAGGACAGCGTTTAAGACATTAGAACTATCAAACAGCCAAGCACTTTCACGTTGTATATAATTATATCGACAATGTATATGTTGACAATAAAACGCGTACAATATAATATGAACTGACTGTTAAACGGACTGTTTAAAAAATAATTACATTCATCTATACTCATATGACTGCGCGTATTTGACGAACAAACCCAAGCGGTCTAAACAGGCCGATTAACAACTAAATTAACAATTATATACTTAATAAGTATTTGTGAAACATGAACATGCAATGCACTGTGTATAGCATCTCTGTCACTGTGTCAGTGGTGTCAGTTAGACAGTTCTGAATAATTAATTAAATTAACGCATCACCACAACGGGTCACCGTTTAATACAAGTGCCAAAACAACTGAAGAGAGTACATTGGCCGCACATTAAATACATAAGATCTGAGGTTTGTACCGTAATACCATGGTAAAGTAGACGCTTCCATATTTTTTTAGAAACTAACATAATACGAGCCGATTGTGCAATGGTGACCCGTTCAAACAAAAAAAATATATTACATAATAATGTATTATTTCATATTTCCTCGGATCACAGTGGTGATCCGCCGCTTATTCAGCGTATGCAAATTTCAAACCATTTAAAATTCCAGAATTTGTTGAATAACTTATCAATGTTTAAGTATATTAGTCAACAAACCTTGTAGAAGAGAACTCAGATGTGTAATTTTGAGAGTTTTAAATGGTGACCCGTTTACGTTGCCGGTCATTATGAACACTGATTAATATGCTAATTGCATGTATAATGTTTCCCCGCTAAAACGCATGCATGTACGATAAGCGTGTGTATAGACATTCAAATATTCAGTAAAGAATAAACTCTGCAAAGCAACGCGGGTATGACAGGATGTCCACTTGTTCATCTTGCGGGATTTGCGAGAAGAACTGAAAACAGCGCCATGCATCTGGTCTTCGATTTCCATTTGATGTTCAAATTTAGAAAAACTAGTATACGAAATTCACCACACCGCTCTACTGCGTGTACATGTGTAGCTACAGCTATATATGAGAATAATTGTTGTTGTGGAATATTTCAAGATTATGAACTCTTGTGTCAATTTCATTGTTTCAATAATTAACTACAGTATATTCTCACTAATATACGTATATTTATTGACGTTTCTTTTGTCACATATATTATAACTTTTCCCCGAAATAAATATAAAATACCTAGGTATTACTCTTCAAACGATGTGTGTTCACATTTTGGAATGACTCTCAATAAAATTTACTGGTTTTATTACTTTTAATTTACACTTGCATCTTACACAATTAAGATGCGCCAAGTGTGCATTCCAAACGTCCCTATTTTAGACAATCGTATGCAAAATAAACGAGACACTCCATGCTCCCGCACCCTTCTCAATGTTGTTTAGTGATTGCTAGCACCGTTTCAGGCCTTCCTTTTTAATTTCAACTTCAAATCACAACATTGCATGGGGGAAAGGGGGATAAGCCTTACAAAATCCGGATGGCACGTTTTATTTTGCAAGGGATTGTATTTCAACAGTAAATCTGCACAAGTACCGTAGGTGTAGGAAGTTATGACGCTGAAGGCGTTTAATCCAGAACGCCTGATAATGACCCCACTTGCATATATCAACACATTTCAAAGATTACAATTTAACGTTTCCTAAATAAAGAGGGCTATTACTATCTACAAGCTCGGAAAAAAGGTCTGTTAACAAAGGCTGACATGAAAAAGAGGAGATTTTTGACACGGAGATTGCAAAAAGAATATTCTCACGACGTATGGACTCAAGATATTGTGTTTTACCTCGACGGAACGGGATTTGCGTATAAGAGAAATCCCTTGGATCAAGCCTTTGCACCCAAAGCCAGGGTATGGAACAAGAGAAGCGAAGGACTAACACCAGGATGTACCGCGAAGGGTCCAAAAAAACTGGGAGTGGTGGTCGAGTGGTAAAGCTGATGGTAGCTCTAAGTTATGACAAGGGCGTGGCCATTTGCAAAGCTTATGACAAGTTAGATGGCCGTTACTTTGCCAATTTTATTGACGAGAACTTTGAAAGCATGTTTGCCGTTGCAGAGAAAAGCCAAATGCGGTTATGGTTACAAGACGGAGATCCAAGTCAGAATTCAGCAATGGCTTGTGCAGCAATGAATCGGGCAAACTGTGAGCTTCTAAAAATACCTCCGAGAAGTGCTGACCTAAACCCCATTGAGACTATTAAACTAGTTTCAGACGCATTGCGTAAGCAAGCTATACGATCGTAAACCACGAAGGAAACACGCGAAGAAATTAAATATAAAGTTATCTCTACAATTCAATCTTTACCCATAGAAGTAGCAAATAACGCAATTGCCTCAATGCCAAATCGCGTGGAAGAAATCATTAAGAGGAAAGGACAGCGTTTAAGACATTAGAACTATCAAACAGCCAAGCACTTTCACGTTGTATATAATTATATCGACAATGTATATGTTGACAATAAAACGCGTACAATATAATATGAACTGACTGTTAAACGGACTGTTTAAAAAATAATTACATTCATCTATACTCATATGACTGCGCGTATTTGACGAACAAACCCAAGCGGTCTAAACAGGCCGATTAACAACTAAATTAACAATTATATACTTAATAAGTATTTGTGAAACATGAACATGCAATGCACTGTGTATAGCATCTCTGTCACTGTGTCAGTGGTGTCAGTTAGACAGTTCTGAATAATTAATTAAATTAACGCATCACCACAACGGGTCACCGTTTAATACAAGTGCCAAAACAACTGAAGAGAGTACATTGGCCGCACATTAAATACATAAGATCTGAGGTTTGTACCGTAATACCATGGTAAAGTAGACGCTTCCATATTTTTTTAGAAACTAACATAATACGAGCCGATTGTGCAATGGTGACCCGTTCAAACAAAAAAAATATATTACATAATAATGTATTATTTCATATTTCCTCGGATCACAGTGGTGATCCGCCGCTTATTCAGCGTATGCAAATTTCAAACCATTTAAAATTCCAGAATTTGTTGAATAACTTATCAATGTTTAAGTATATTAGTCAACAAACCTTGTAGAAGAGAACTCAGATGTGTAATTTTGAGAGTTTTAAATGGTGACCCGTTTACGTTGCCGGTCATTATGAACACTGATTAATATGCTAATTGCATGTATAATGTTTCCCCGCTAAAACGCATGCATGTACGATAAGCGTGTGTATAGACATTCAAATATTCAGTAAAGAATAAACTCTGCAAAGCAACGCGGGTATGACAGGATGTCCACTTGTTCATCTTGCGGGATTTGCGAGAAGAACTGAAAACAGCGCCATGCATCTGGTCTTCGATTTCCATTTGATGTTCAAATTTAGAAAAACTAGTATACGAAATTCACCACACCGCTCTACTGCGTGTACATGTGTAGCTACAGCTATATATGAGAATAATTGTTGTTGTGGAATATTTCAAGATTATGAACTCTTGTGTCAATTTCATTGTTTCAATAATTAACTACAGTATATTCTCACTAATATACGTATATTTATTGACGTTTCTTTTGTCACATATATTATAACTTTTCCCCGAAATAAATATAAAATACCTAGGTATTACTCTTCAAACGATGTGTGTTCACATTTTGGAATGACTCTCAATAAAATTTACTGGTTTTATTACTTTTAATTTACACTTGCATCTTACACAATTAAGATGCGCCAAGTGTGCATTCCAAACGTCCCTATTTTAGACAATCGTATGCAAAATAAACGAGACACTCCATGCTCCCGCACCCTTCTCAATGTTGTTTAGTGATTGCTAGCACCGTTTCAGGCCTTCCTTTTTAATTTCAACTTCAAATCACAACATTGCATGGGGGAAAGGGGGATAAGCCTTACAAAATCCGGATGGCACGTTTTATTTTGCAAGGGATTGTATTTCAACAGTAAATCTGCACAAGTACCGTAGGTGTAGGAAGTTATGACGCTGAAGGCGTTTAATCCAGAACGCCTGATAATGACCCCACTTGCATATATCAACACATTTCAAAGATTACAATTTAACGTTTCCTAAATAAAGAGGGCTATTACTATCTACAAGCTCGGAAAAAAGGTCTGTTAACAAAGGCTGACATGAAAAAGAGGAGATTTTTGACACGGAGATTGCAAAAAGAATATTCTCACGACGTATGGACTCAAGATATTGTGTTTTACCTCGACGGAACGGGATTTGCGTATAAGAGAAATCCCTTGGATCAAGCCTTTGCACCCAAAGCCAGGGTATGGAACAAGAGAAGCGAAGGACTAACACCAGGATGTACCGCGAAGGGTCCAAAAAAACTGGGAGTGGTGGTCGAGTGGTAAAGCTGATGGTAGCTCTAAGTTATGACAAGGGCGTGGCCATTTGCAAAGCTTATGACAAGTTAGATGGCCGTTACTTTGCCAATTTTATTGACGAGAACTTTGAAAGCATGTTTGCCGTTGCAGAGAAAAGCCAAATGCGGTTATGGTTACAAGACGGAGATCCAAGTCAGAATTCAGCAATGGCTTGTGCAGCAATGAATCGGGCAAACTGTGAGCTTCTAAAAATACCTCCGAGAAGTGCTGACCTAAACCCCATTGAGACTATTAAACTAGTTTCAGACGCATTGCGTAAGCAAGCTATACGATCGTAAACCACGAAGGAAACACGCGAAGAAATTAAATATAAAGTTATCTCTACAATTCAATCTTTACCCATAGAAGTAGCAAATAACGCAATTGCCTCAATGCCAAATCGCGTGGAAGAAATCATTAAGAGGAAAGGACAGCGTTTAAGACATTAGAACTATCAAACAGCCAAGCACTTTCACGTTGTATATAATTATATCGACAATGTATATGTTGACAATAAAACGCGTACAATATAATATGAACTGACTGTTAAACGGACTGTTTAAAAAATAATTACATTCATCTATACTCATATGACTGCGCGTATTTGACGAACAAACCCAAGCGGTCTAAACAGGCCGATTAACAACTAAATTAACAATTATATACTTAATAAGTATTTGTGAAACATGAACATGCAATGCACTGTGTATAGCATCTCTGTCACTGTGTCAGTGGTGTCAGTTAGACAGTTCTGAATAATTAATTAAATTAACGCATCACCACAACGGGTCACCGTTTAATACAAGTGCCAAAACAACTGAAGAGAGTACATTGGCCGCACATTAAATACATAAGATCTGAGGTTTGTACCGTAATACCATGGTAAAGTAGACGCTTCCATATTTTTTTAGAAACTAACATAATACGAGCCGATTGTGCAATGGTGACCCGTTCAAACAAAAAAAATATATTACATAATAATGTATTATTTCATATTTCCTCGGATCACAGTGGTGATCCGCCGCTTATTCAGCGTATGCAAATTTCAAACCATTTAAAATTCCAGAATTTGTTGAATAACTTATCAATGTTTAAGTATATTAGTCAACAAACCTTGTAGAAGAGAACTCAGATGTGTAATTTTGAGAGTTTTAAATGGTGACCCGTTTACGTTGCCGGTCATTATGAACACTGATTAATATGCTAATTGCATGTATAATGTTTCCCCGCTAAAACGCATGCATGTACGATAAGCGTGTGTATAGACATTCAAATATTCAGTAAAGAATAAACTCTGCAAAGCAACGCGGGTATGACAGGATGTCCACTTGTTCATCTTGCGGGATTTGCGAGAAGAACTGAAAACAGCGCCATGCATCTGGTCTTCGATTTCCATTTGATGTTCAAATTTAGAAAAACTAGTATACGAAATTCACCACACCGCTCTACTGCGTGTACATGTGTAGCTACAGCTATATATGAGAATAATTGTTGTTGTGGAATATTTCAAGATTATGAACTCTTGTGTCAATTTCATTGTTTCAATAATTAACTACAGTATATTCTCACTAATATACGTATATTTATTGACGTTTCTTTTGTCACATATATTATAACTTTTCCCCGAAATAAATATAAAATACCTAGGTATTACTCTTCAAACGATGTGTGTTCACATTTTGGAATGACTCTCAATAAAATTTACTGGTTTTATTACTTTTAATTTACACTTGCATCTTACACAATTAAGATGCGCCAAGTGTGCATTCCAAACGTCCCTATTTTAGACAATCGTATGCAAAATAAACGAGACACTCCATGCTCCCGCACCCTTCTCAATGTTGTTTAGTGATTGCTAGCACCGTTTCAGGCCTTCCTTTTTAATTTCAACTTCAAATCACAACATTGCATGGGGGAAAGGGGGATAAGCCTTACAAAATCCGGATGGCACGTTTTATTTTGCAAGGGATTGTATTTCAACAGTAAATCTGCACAAGTACCGTAGGTGTAGGAAGTTATGACGCTGAAGGCGTTTAATCCAGAACGCCTGATAATGACCCCACTTGCATATATCAACACATTTCAAAGATTACAATTTAACGTTTCCTAAATAAAGAGGGCTATTACTATCTACAAGCTCGGAAAAAAGGTCTGTTAACAAAGGCTGACATGAAAAAGAGGAGATTTTTGACACGGAGATTGCAAAAAGAATATTCTCACGACGTATGGACTCAAGATATTGTGTTTTACCTCGACGGAACGGGATTTGCGTATAAGAGAAATCCCTTGGATCAAGCCTTTGCACCCAAAGCCAGGGTATGGAACAAGAGAAGCGAAGGACTAACACCAGGATGTACCGCGAAGGGTCCAAAAAAACTGGGAGTGGTGGTCGAGTGGTAAAGCTGATGGTAGCTCTAAGTTATGACAAGGGCGTGGCCATTTGCAAAGCTTATGACAAGTTAGATGGCCGTTACTTTGCCAATTTTATTGACGAGAACTTTGAAAGCATGTTTGCCGTTGCAGAGAAAAGCCAAATGCGGTTATGGTTACAAGACGGAGATCCAAGTCAGAATTCAGCAATGGCTTGTGCAGCAATGAATCGGGCAAACTGTGAGCTTCTAAAAATACCTCCGAGAAGTGCTGACCTAAACCCCATTGAGACTATTAAACTAGTTTCAGACGCATTGCGTAAGCAAGCTATACGATCGTAAACCACGAAGGAAACACGCGAAGAAATTAAATATAAAGTTATCTCTACAATTCAATCTTTACCCATAGAAGTAGCAAATAACGCAATTGCCTCAATGCCAAATCGCGTGGAAGAAATCATTAAGAGGAAAGGACAGCGTTTAAGACATTAGAACTATCAAACAGCCAAGCACTTTCACGTTGTATATAATTATATCGACAATGTATATGTTGACAATAAAACGCGTACAATATAATATGAACTGACTGTTAAACGGACTGTTTAAAAAATAATTACATTCATCTATACTCATATGACTGCGCGTATTTGACGAACAAACCCAAGCGGTCTAAACAGGCCGATTAACAACTAAATTAACAATTATATACTTAATAAGTATTTGTGAAACATGAACATGCAATGCACTGTGTATAGCATCTCTGTCACTGTGTCAGTGGTGTCAGTTAGACAGTTCTGAATAATTAATTAAATTAACGCATCACCACAACGGGTCACCGTTTAATACAAGTGCCAAAACAACTGAAGAGAGTACATTGGCCGCACATTAAATACATAAGATCTGAGGTTTGTACCGTAATACCATGGTAAAGTAGACGCTTCCATATTTTTTTAGAAACTAACATAATACGAGCCGATTGTGCAATGGTGACCCGTTCAAACAAAAAAAATATATTACATAATAATGTATTATTTCATATTTCCTCGGATCACAGTGGTGATCCGCCGCTTATTCAGCGTATGCAAATTTCAAACCATTTAAAATTCCAGAATTTGTTGAATAACTTATCAATGTTTAAGTATATTAGTCAACAAACCTTGTAGAAGAGAACTCAGATGTGTAATTTTGAGAGTTTTAAATGGTGACCCGTTTACGTTGCCGGTCATTATGAACACTGATTAATATGCTAATTGCATGTATAATGTTTCCCCGCTAAAACGCATGCATGTACGATAAGCGTGTGTATAGACATTCAAATATTCAGTAAAGAATAAACTCTGCAAAGCAACGCGGGTATGACAGGATGTCCACTTGTTCATCTTGCGGGATTTGCGAGAAGAACTGAAAACAGCGCCATGCATCTGGTCTTCGATTTCCATTTGATGTTCAAATTTAGAAAAACTAGTATACGAAATTCACCACACCGCTCTACTGCGTGTACATGTGTAGCTACAGCTATATATGAGAATAATTGTTGTTGTGGAATATTTCAAGATTATGAACTCTTGTGTCAATTTCATTGTTTCAATAATTAACTACAGTATATTCTCACTAATATACGTATATTTATTGACGTTTCTTTTGTCACATATATTATAACTTTTCCCCGAAATAAATATAAAATACCTAGGTATTACTCTTCAAACGATGTGTGTTCACATTTTGGAATGACTCTCAATAAAATTTACTGGTTTTATTACTTTTAATTTACACTTGCATCTTACACAATTAAGATGCGCCAAGTGTGCATTCCAAACGTCCCTATTTTAGACAATCGTATGCAAAATAAACGAGACACTCCATGCTCCCGCACCCTTCTCAATGTTGTTTAGTGATTGCTAGCACCGTTTCAGGCCTTCCTTTTTAATTTCAACTTCAAATCACAACATTGCATGGGGGAAAGGGGGATAAGCCTTACAAAATCCGGATGGCACGTTTTATTTTGCAAGGGATTGTATTTCAACAGTAAATCTGCACAAGTACCGTAGGTGTAGGAAGTTATGACGCTGAAGGCGTTTAATCCAGAACGCCTGATAATGACCCCACTTGCATATATCAACACATTTCAAAGATTACAATTTAACGTTTCCTAAATAAAGAGGGCTATTACTATCTACAAGCTCGGAAAAAAGGTCTGTTAACAAAGGCTGACATGAAAAAGAGGAGATTTTTGACACGGAGATTGCAAAAAGAATATTCTCACGACGTATGGACTCAAGATATTGTGTTTTACCTCGACGGAACGGGATTTGCGTATAAGAGAAATCCCTTGGATCAAGCCTTTGCACCCAAAGCCAGGGTATGGAACAAGAGAAGCGAAGGACTAACACCAGGATGTACCGCGAAGGGTCCAAAAAAACTGGGAGTGGTGGTCGAGTGGTAAAGCTGATGGTAGCTCTAAGTTATGACAAGGGCGTGGCCATTTGCAAAGCTTATGACAAGTTAGATGGCCGTTACTTTGCCAATTTTATTGACGAGAACTTTGAAAGCATGTTTGCCGTTGCAGAGAAAAGCCAAATGCGGTTATGGTTACAAGACGGAGATCCAAGTCAGAATTCAGCAATGGCTTGTGCAGCAATGAATCGGGCAAACTGTGAGCTTCTAAAAATACCTCCGAGAAGTGCTGACCTAAACCCCATTGAGACTATTAAACTAGTTTCAGACGCATTGCGTAAGCAAGCTATACGATCGTAAACCACGAAGGAAACACGCGAAGAAATTAAATATAAAGTTATCTCTACAATTCAATCTTTACCCATAGAAGTAGCAAATAACGCAATTGCCTCAATGCCAAATCGCGTGGAAGAAATCATTAAGAGGAAAGGACAGCGTTTAAGACATTAGAACTATCAAACAGCCAAGCACTTTCACGTTGTATATAATTATATCGACAATGTATATGTTGACAATAAAACGCGTACAATATAATATGAACTGACTGTTAAACGGACTGTTTAAAAAATAATTACATTCATCTATACTCATATGACTGCGCGTATTTGACGAACAAACCCAAGCGGTCTAAACAGGCCGATTAACAACTAAATTAACAATTATATACTTAATAAGTATTTGTGAAACATGAACATGCAATGCACTGTGTATAGCATCTCTGTCACTGTGTCAGTGGTGTCAGTTAGACAGTTCTGAATAATTAATTAAATTAACGCATCACCACAACGGGTCACCGTTTAATACAAGTGCCAAAACAACTGAAGAGAGTACATTGGCCGCACATTAAATACATAAGATCTGAGGTTTGTACCGTAATACCATGGTAAAGTAGACGCTTCCATATTTTTTTAGAAACTAACATAATACGAGCCGATTGTGCAATGGTGACCCGTTCAAACAAAAAAAATATATTACATAATAATGTATTATTTCATATTTCCTCGGATCACAGTGGTGATCCGCCGCTTATTCAGCGTATGCAAATTTCAAACCATTTAAAATTCCAGAATTTGTTGAATAACTTATCAATGTTTAAGTATATTAGTCAACAAACCTTGTAGAAGAGAACTCAGATGTGTAATTTTGAGAGTTTTAAATGGTGACCCGTTTACGTTGCCGGTCATTATGAACACTGATTAATATGCTAATTGCATGTATAATGTTTCCCCGCTAAAACGCATGCATGTACGATAAGCGTGTGTATAGACATTCAAATATTCAGTAAAGAATAAACTCTGCAAAGCAACGCGGGTATGACAGGATGTCCACTTGTTCATCTTGCGGGATTTGCGAGAAGAACTGAAAACAGCGCCATGCATCTGGTCTTCGATTTCCATTTGATGTTCAAATTTAGAAAAACTAGTATACGAAATTCACCACACCGCTCTACTGCGTGTACATGTGTAGCTACAGCTATATATGAGAATAATTGTTGTTGTGGAATATTTCAAGATTATGAACTCTTGTGTCAATTTCATTGTTTCAATAATTAACTACAGTATATTCTCACTAATATACGTATATTTATTGACGTTTCTTTTGTCACATATATTATAACTTTTCCCCGAAATAAATATAAAATACCTAGGTATTACTCTTCAAACGATGTGTGTTCACATTTTGGAATGACTCTCAATAAAATTTACTGGTTTTATTACTTTTAATTTACACTTGCATCTTACACAATTAAGATGCGCCAAGTGTGCATTCCAAACGTCCCTATTTTAGACAATCGTATGCAAAATAAACGAGACACTCCATGCTCCCGCACCCTTCTCAATGTTGTTTAGTGATTGCTAGCACCGTTTCAGGCCTTCCTTTTTAATTTCAACTTCAAATCACAACATTGCATGGGGGAAAGGGGGATAAGCCTTACAAAATCCGGATGGCACGTTTTATTTTGCAAGGGATTGTATTTCAACAGTAAATCTGCACAAGTACCGTAGGTGTAGGAAGTTATGACGCTGAAGGCGTTTAATCCAGAACGCCTGATAATGACCCCACTTGCATATATCAACACATTTCAAAGATTACAATTTAACGTTTCCTAAATAAAGAGGGCTATTACTATCTACAAGCTCGGAAAAAAGGTCTGTTAACAAAGGCTGACATGAAAAAGAGGAGATTTTTGACACGGAGATTGCAAAAAGAATATTCTCACGACGTATGGACTCAAGATATTGTGTTTTACCTCGACGGAACGGGATTTGCGTATAAGAGAAATCCCTTGGATCAAGCCTTTGCACCCAAAGCCAGGGTATGGAACAAGAGAAGCGAAGGACTAACACCAGGATGTACCGCGAAGGGTCCAAAAAAACTGGGAGTGGTGGTCGAGTGGTAAAGCTGATGGTAGCTCTAAGTTATGACAAGGGCGTGGCCATTTGCAAAGCTTATGACAAGTTAGATGGCCGTTACTTTGCCAATTTTATTGACGAGAACTTTGAAAGCATGTTTGCCGTTGCAGAGAAAAGCCAAATGCGGTTATGGTTACAAGACGGAGATCCAAGTCAGAATTCAGCAATGGCTTGTGCAGCAATGAATCGGGCAAACTGTGAGCTTCTAAAAATACCTCCGAGAAGTGCTGACCTAAACCCCATTGAGACTATTAAACTAGTTTCAGACGCATTGCGTAAGCAAGCTATACGATCGTAAACCACGAAGGAAACACGCGAAGAAATTAAATATAAAGTTATCTCTACAATTCAATCTTTACCCATAGAAGTAGCAAATAACGCAATTGCCTCAATGCCAAATCGCGTGGAAGAAATCATTAAGAGGAAAGGACAGCGTTTAAGACATTAGAACTATCAAACAGCCAAGCACTTTCACGTTGTATATAATTATATCGACAATGTATATGTTGACAATAAAACGCGTACAATATAATATGAACTGACTGTTAAACGGACTGTTTAAAAAATAATTACATTCATCTATACTCATATGACTGCGCGTATTTGACGAACAAACCCAAGCGGTCTAAACAGGCCGATTAACAACTAAATTAACAATTATATACTTAATAAGTATTTGTGAAACATGAACATGCAATGCACTGTGTATAGCATCTCTGTCACTGTGTCAGTGGTGTCAGTTAGACAGTTCTGAATAATTAATTAAATTAACGCATCACCACAACGGGTCACCGTTTAATACAAGTGCCAAAACAACTGAAGAGAGTACATTGGCCGCACATTAAATACATAAGATCTGAGGTTTGTACCGTAATACCATGGTAAAGTAGACGCTTCCATATTTTTTTAGAAACTAACATAATACGAGCCGATTGTGCAATGGTGACCCGTTCAAACAAAAAAAATATATTACATAATAATGTATTATTTCATATTTCCTCGGATCACAGTGGTGATCCGCCGCTTATTCAGCGTATGCAAATTTCAAACCATTTAAAATTCCAGAATTTGTTGAATAACTTATCAATGTTTAAGTATATTAGTCAACAAACCTTGTAGAAGAGAACTCAGATGTGTAATTTTGAGAGTTTTAAATGGTGACCCGTTTACGTTGCCGGTCATTATGAACACTGATTAATATGCTAATTGCATGTATAATGTTTCCCCGCTAAAACGCATGCATGTACGATAAGCGTGTGTATAGACATTCAAATATTCAGTAAAGAATAAACTCTGCAAAGCAACGCGGGTATGACAGGATGTCCACTTGTTCATCTTGCGGGATTTGCGAGAAGAACTGAAAACAGCGCCATGCATCTGGTCTTCGATTTCCATTTGATGTTCAAATTTAGAAAAACTAGTATACGAAATTCACCACACCGCTCTACTGCGTGTACATGTGTAGCTACAGCTATATATGAGAATAATTGTTGTTGTGGAATATTTCAAGATTATGAACTCTTGTGTCAATTTCATTGTTTCAATAATTAACTACAGTATATTCTCACTAATATACGTATATTTATTGACGTTTCTTTTGTCACATATATTATAACTTTTCCCCGAAATAAATATAAAATACCTAGGTATTACTCTTCAAACGATGTGTGTTCACATTTTGGAATGACTCTCAATAAAATTTACTGGTTTTATTACTTTTAATTTACACTTGCATCTTACACAATTAAGATGCGCCAAGTGTGCATTCCAAACGTCCCTATTTTAGACAATCGTATGCAAAATAAACGAGACACTCCATGCTCCCGCACCCTTCTCAATGTTGTTTAGTGATTGCTAGCACCGTTTCAGGCCTTCCTTTTTAATTTCAACTTCAAATCACAACATTGCATGGGGGAAAGGGGGATAAGCCTTACAAAATCCGGATGGCACGTTTTATTTTGCAAGGGATTGTATTTCAACAGTAAATCTGCACAAGTACCGTAGGTGTAGGAAGTTATGACGCTGAAGGCGTTTAATCCAGAACGCCTGATAATGACCCCACTTGCATATATCAACACATTTCAAAGATTACAATTTAACGTTTCCTAAATAAAGAGGGCTATTACTATCTACAAGCTCGGAAAAAAGGTCTGTTAACAAAGGCTGACATGAAAAAGAGGAGATTTTTGACACGGAGATTGCAAAAAGAATATTCTCACGACGTATGGACTCAAGATATTGTGTTTTACCTCGACGGAACGGGATTTGCGTATAAGAGAAATCCCTTGGATCAAGCCTTTGCACCCAAAGCCAGGGTATGGAACAAGAGAAGCGAAGGACTAACACCAGGATGTACCGCGAAGGGTCCAAAAAAACTGGGAGTGGTGGTCGAGTGGTAAAGCTGATGGTAGCTCTAAGTTATGACAAGGGCGTGGCCATTTGCAAAGCTTATGACAAGTTAGATGGCCGTTACTTTGCCAATTTTATTGACGAGAACTTTGAAAGCATGTTTGCCGTTGCAGAGAAAAGCCAAATGCGGTTATGGTTACAAGACGGAGATCCAAGTCAGAATTCAGCAATGGCTTGTGCAGCAATGAATCGGGCAAACTGTGAGCTTCTAAAAATACCTCCGAGAAGTGCTGACCTAAACCCCATTGAGACTATTAAACTAGTTTCAGACGCATTGCGTAAGCAAGCTATACGATCGTAAACCACGAAGGAAACACGCGAAGAAATTAAATATAAAGTTATCTCTACAATTCAATCTTTACCCATAGAAGTAGCAAATAACGCAATTGCCTCAATGCCAAATCGCGTGGAAGAAATCATTAAGAGGAAAGGACAGCGTTTAAGACATTAGAACTATCAAACAGCCAAGCACTTTCACGTTGTATATAATTATATCGACAATGTATATGTTGACAATAAAACGCGTACAATATAATATGAACTGACTGTTAAACGGACTGTTTAAAAAATAATTACATTCATCTATACTCATATGACTGCGCGTATTTGACGAACAAACCCAAGCGGTCTAAACAGGCCGATTAACAACTAAATTAACAATTATATACTTAATAAGTATTTGTGAAACATGAACATGCAATGCACTGTGTATAGCATCTCTGTCACTGTGTCAGTGGTGTCAGTTAGACAGTTCTGAATAATTAATTAAATTAACGCATCACCACAACGGGTCACCGTTTAATACAAGTGCCAAAACAACTGAAGAGAGTACATTGGCCGCACATTAAATACATAAGATCTGAGGTTTGTACCGTAATACCATGGTAAAGTAGACGCTTCCATATTTTTTTAGAAACTAACATAATACGAGCCGATTGTGCAATGGTGACCCGTTCAAACAAAAAAAATATATTACATAATAATGTATTATTTCATATTTCCTCGGATCACAGTGGTGATCCGCCGCTTATTCAGCGTATGCAAATTTCAAACCATTTAAAATTCCAGAATTTGTTGAATAACTTATCAATGTTTAAGTATATTAGTCAACAAACCTTGTAGAAGAGAACTCAGATGTGTAATTTTGAGAGTTTTAAATGGTGACCCGTTTACGTTGCCGGTCATTATGAACACTGATTAATATGCTAATTGCATGTATAATGTTTCCCCGCTAAAACGCATGCATGTACGATAAGCGTGTGTATAGACATTCAAATATTCAGTAAAGAATAAACTCTGCAAAGCAACGCGGGTATGACAGGATGTCCACTTGTTCATCTTGCGGGATTTGCGAGAAGAACTGAAAACAGCGCCATGCATCTGGTCTTCGATTTCCATTTGATGTTCAAATTTAGAAAAACTAGTATACGAAATTCACCACACCGCTCTACTGCGTGTACATGTGTAGCTACAGCTATATATGAGAATAATTGTTGTTGTGGAATATTTCAAGATTATGAACTCTTGTGTCAATTTCATTGTTTCAATAATTAACTACAGTATATTCTCACTAATATACGTATATTTATTGACGTTTCTTTTGTCACATATATTATAACTTTTCCCCGAAATAAATATAAAATACCTAGGTATTACTCTTCAAACGATGTGTGTTCACATTTTGGAATGACTCTCAATAAAATTTACTGGTTTTATTACTTTTAATTTACACTTGCATCTTACACAATTAAGATGCGCCAAGTGTGCATTCCAAACGTCCCTATTTTAGACAATCGTATGCAAAATAAACGAGACACTCCATGCTCCCGCACCCTTCTCAATGTTGTTTAGTGATTGCTAGCACCGTTTCAGGCCTTCCTTTTTAATTTCAACTTCAAATCACAACATTGCATGGGGGAAAGGGGGATAAGCCTTACAAAATCCGGATGGCACGTTTTATTTTGCAAGGGATTGTATTTCAACAGTAAATCTGCACAAGTACCGTAGGTGTAGGAAGTTATGACGCTGAAGGCGTTTAATCCAGAACGCCTGATAATGACCCCACTTGCATATATCAACACATTTCAAAGATTACAATTTAACGTTTCCTAAATAAAGAGGGCTATTACTATCTACAAGCTCGGAAAAAAGGTCTGTTAACAAAGGCTGACATGAAAAAGAGGAGATTTTTGACACGGAGATTGCAAAAAGAATATTCTCACGACGTATGGACTCAAGATATTGTGTTTTACCTCGACGGAACGGGATTTGCGTATAAGAGAAATCCCTTGGATCAAGCCTTTGCACCCAAAGCCAGGGTATGGAACAAGAGAAGCGAAGGACTAACACCAGGATGTACCGCGAAGGGTCCAAAAAAACTGGGAGTGGTGGTCGAGTGGTAAAGCTGATGGTAGCTCTAAGTTATGACAAGGGCGTGGCCATTTGCAAAGCTTATGACAAGTTAGATGGCCGTTACTTTGCCAATTTTATTGACGAGAACTTTGAAAGCATGTTTGCCGTTGCAGAGAAAAGCCAAATGCGGTTATGGTTACAAGACGGAGATCCAAGTCAGAATTCAGCAATGGCTTGTGCAGCAATGAATCGGGCAAACTGTGAGCTTCTAAAAATACCTCCGAGAAGTGCTGACCTAAACCCCATTGAGACTATTAAACTAGTTTCAGACGCATTGCGTAAGCAAGCTATACGATCGTAAACCACGAAGGAAACACGCGAAGAAATTAAATATAAAGTTATCTCTACAATTCAATCTTTACCCATAGAAGTAGCAAATAACGCAATTGCCTCAATGCCAAATCGCGTGGAAGAAATCATTAAGAGGAAAGGACAGCGTTTAAGACATTAGAACTATCAAACAGCCAAGCACTTTCACGTTGTATATAATTATATCGACAATGTATATGTTGACAATAAAACGCGTACAATATAATATGAACTGACTGTTAAACGGACTGTTTAAAAAATAATTACATTCATCTATACTCATATGACTGCGCGTATTTGACGAACAAACCCAAGCGGTCTAAACAGGCCGATTAACAACTAAATTAACAATTATATACTTAATAAGTATTTGTGAAACATGAACATGCAATGCACTGTGTATAGCATCTCTGTCACTGTGTCAGTGGTGTCAGTTAGACAGTTCTGAATAATTAATTAAATTAACGCATCACCACAACGGGTCACCGTTTAATACAAGTGCCAAAACAACTGAAGAGAGTACATTGGCCGCACATTAAATACATAAGATCTGAGGTTTGTACCGTAATACCATGGTAAAGTAGACGCTTCCATATTTTTTTAGAAACTAACATAATACGAGCCGATTGTGCAATGGTGACCCGTTCAAACAAAAAAAATATATTACATAATAATGTATTATTTCATATTTCCTCGGATCACAGTGGTGATCCGCCGCTTATTCAGCGTATGCAAATTTCAAACCATTTAAAATTCCAGAATTTGTTGAATAACTTATCAATGTTTAAGTATATTAGTCAACAAACCTTGTAGAAGAGAACTCAGATGTGTAATTTTGAGAGTTTTAAATGGTGACCCGTTTACGTTGCCGGTCATTATGAACACTGATTAATATGCTAATTGCATGTATAATGTTTCCCCGCTAAAACGCATGCATGTACGATAAGCGTGTGTATAGACATTCAAATATTCAGTAAAGAATAAACTCTGCAAAGCAACGCGGGTATGACAGGATGTCCACTTGTTCATCTTGCGGGATTTGCGAGAAGAACTGAAAACAGCGCCATGCATCTGGTCTTCGATTTCCATTTGATGTTCAAATTTAGAAAAACTAGTATACGAAATTCACCACACCGCTCTACTGCGTGTACATGTGTAGCTACAGCTATATATGAGAATAATTGTTGTTGTGGAATATTTCAAGATTATGAACTCTTGTGTCAATTTCATTGTTTCAATAATTAACTACAGTATATTCTCACTAATATACGTATATTTATTGACGTTTCTTTTGTCACATATATTATAACTTTTCCCCGAAATAAATATAAAATACCTAGGTATTACTCTTCAAACGATGTGTGTTCACATTTTGGAATGACTCTCAATAAAATTTACTGGTTTTATTACTTTTAATTTACACTTGCATCTTACACAATTAAGATGCGCCAAGTGTGCATTCCAAACGTCCCTATTTTAGACAATCGTATGCAAAATAAACGAGACACTCCATGCTCCCGCACCCTTCTCAATGTTGTTTAGTGATTGCTAGCACCGTTTCAGGCCTTCCTTTTTAATTTCAACTTCAAATCACAACATTGCATGGGGGAAAGGGGGATAAGCCTTACAAAATCCGGATGGCACGTTTTATTTTGCAAGGGATTGTATTTCAACAGTAAATCTGCACAAGTACCGTAGGTGTAGGAAGTTATGACGCTGAAGGCGTTTAATCCAGAACGCCTGATAATGACCCCACTTGCATATATCAACACATTTCAAAGATTACAATTTAACGTTTCCTAAATAAAGAGGGCTATTACTATCTACAAGCTCGGAAAAAAGGTCTGTTAACAAAGGCTGACATGAAAAAGAGGAGATTTTTGACACGGAGATTGCAAAAAGAATATTCTCACGACGTATGGACTCAAGATATTGTGTTTTACCTCGACGGAACGGGATTTGCGTATAAGAGAAATCCCTTGGATCAAGCCTTTGCACCCAAAGCCAGGGTATGGAACAAGAGAAGCGAAGGACTAACACCAGGATGTACCGCGAAGGGTCCAAAAAAACTGGGAGTGGTGGTCGAGTGGTAAAGCTGATGGTAGCTCTAAGTTATGACAAGGGCGTGGCCATTTGCAAAGCTTATGACAAGTTAGATGGCCGTTACTTTGCCAATTTTATTGACGAGAACTTTGAAAGCATGTTTGCCGTTGCAGAGAAAAGCCAAATGCGGTTATGGTTACAAGACGGAGATCCAAGTCAGAATTCAGCAATGGCTTGTGCAGCAATGAATCGGGCAAACTGTGAGCTTCTAAAAATACCTCCGAGAAGTGCTGACCTAAACCCCATTGAGACTATTAAACTAGTTTCAGACGCATTGCGTAAGCAAGCTATACGATCGTAAACCACGAAGGAAACACGCGAAGAAATTAAATATAAAGTTATCTCTACAATTCAATCTTTACCCATAGAAGTAGCAAATAACGCAATTGCCTCAATGCCAAATCGCGTGGAAGAAATCATTAAGAGGAAAGGACAGCGTTTAAGACATTAGAACTATCAAACAGCCAAGCACTTTCACGTTGTATATAATTATATCGACAATGTATATGTTGACAATAAAACGCGTACAATATAATATGAACTGACTGTTAAACGGACTGTTTAAAAAATAATTACATTCATCTATACTCATATGACTGCGCGTATTTGACGAACAAACCCAAGCGGTCTAAACAGGCCGATTAACAACTAAATTAACAATTATATACTTAATAAGTATTTGTGAAACATGAACATGCAATGCACTGTGTATAGCATCTCTGTCACTGTGTCAGTGGTGTCAGTTAGACAGTTCTGAATAATTAATTAAATTAACGCATCACCACAACGGGTCACCGTTTAATACAAGTGCCAAAACAACTGAAGAGAGTACATTGGCCGCACATTAAATACATAAGATCTGAGGTTTGTACCGTAATACCATGGTAAAGTAGACGCTTCCATATTTTTTTAGAAACTAACATAATACGAGCCGATTGTGCAATGGTGACCCGTTCAAACAAAAAAAATATATTACATAATAATGTATTATTTCATATTTCCTCGGATCACAGTGGTGATCCGCCGCTTATTCAGCGTATGCAAATTTCAAACCATTTAAAATTCCAGAATTTGTTGAATAACTTATCAATGTTTAAGTATATTAGTCAACAAACCTTGTAGAAGAGAACTCAGATGTGTAATTTTGAGAGTTTTAAATGGTGACCCGTTTACGTTGCCGGTCATTATGAACACTGATTAATATGCTAATTGCATGTATAATGTTTCCCCGCTAAAACGCATGCATGTACGATAAGCGTGTGTATAGACATTCAAATATTCAGTAAAGAATAAACTCTGCAAAGCAACGCGGGTATGACAGGATGTCCACTTGTTCATCTTGCGGGATTTGCGAGAAGAACTGAAAACAGCGCCATGCATCTGGTCTTCGATTTCCATTTGATGTTCAAATTTAGAAAAACTAG